>JAFIDM010001028.1:1973705-1985558 GCA_023159025.1 Thereuonema tuberculata
AAGAGATGTGATGAACATTTAATTCTGTTTAAAATTATTTGTTCGAATTTTTTCAGTTGTGTTTTTTCTTCTTCATTTCATTAAGTTTGCGATAGTTCCAAGCAGAAATATAACCAAAGATAATGGGTAAAGAAATGGCAGCAAACGAAGGCACAACGCTAAGAGAAAAGGATTTGCACCCTGAGTTGTCACCAGAAAGAAACTGGGACGGACCGTTTCGTCCTTTATAGGACTCATCAGTCGGCCAAACTCCACCGATGACAGACTCAGAAGGTGCGAGAGGTTAAGATCCCGGGTCTCGCTCCCGAGAACGGGACCTGCCCCCGAAGAACACCTAACCAAAAATATAAGCCCTAAACAAAAATACAAAATACAAATATTCCTTGGTCTGGAATCACAAAAGCAATTTAATAAAGGCATTTAGATTTTCAGGCACGTTAAATCTATTTTTCATTATGAATACACGGCTTAGTTCTTTGCTTTAATGCCTTTATTAAATTCCGTTTGTGCCTTGCGGGTTGCAGGTCTAGGAATATTTGTATTTTGTATTTTAGTTTAATTTTGGTTAGGGATTCCTCGGGGGGGGGGGGGGGGGGGGGGGGTCCTGTTCTCGGGAGCGAGACAAGGGATCTTAACCTCTCGCACCTTCTGAGTCTGTCATCGGTGGAGTTTGCCTGGCTGATGACTCCCAAAAAGGACGAAACGGTTCGTCCCAGTCTCTTCCCGGTGACAGCTCAGGGTGCGAATTATTTTGTCTTAGTGTTGTGCCTTCGTTTGTTGCCTATTTCTTTAAATTTTCAGGCCCGCTAAATCTATTTTTCGCAATGATAAACTTCTCTAACATTTTTCTTTCTCCATCTTCCTTCCTTAAGGTAATAAATCAAAAATATAATTCCAACATAATCTTCGAATTTTCGTTTGTCTCTTTTACTGCTCCGCTTTATCACTGACTCAAGAAAATGATCACTTTCTGTTTTTCTTAGTTCAAAACTTCAGATTTGTAATGCTGTAAAATGTAAAATCTAGATAAAGGGAGACAGTCAAATAGAGCCAGGAATATTTTGGTATTAAAAAATAATAACAAAACTGTAAAAATCATTTATAGAGGTTAATATGATAAAATAAAGTTTTTTGAAGTTTTATAATATTTATTTCAAAAAATAATGCTGTTCCTTAATTTTCAGAAAACATCATTAAATACGAATATGGACATGTGACCTACTTCTTGATAATATTTAAAGACTCGAACTTCTCTTGTGAACCAACAACAGTAAAGGTGAGAAAGATTTCATTGCTAAAAATTGAGTCAAATTGAAATACAAAATTCTTGCTGTTTTGCATAATTTATAAGATTATAAAATTAAATTTCTCGTGTCAATTGAGTTGCTACAAATTGTGGTCATTTTTCGTCATGGTTTCATGGAACTAGTACAACAATTTCTCATTTAATTTTAGGCAAGAATCTTTGCTCTAAGAATTTTACTGCATTTTATAAAAGTAAAATATCAATAATGTGTGATTTCTTTTGTTTTGTTTTTATGGTAGAAAATCTGACGACTCCATCTCAGGGCTGTCTTAGACAGTAAAATTCCCCATTTTTTTTTTCAGCAGATAAATGTCAAACTGTTCAACGAGGAACCATAATCAAAAATGTATGTTTTAGCAGACATTTCTTTTTCTAATTTACAGAACCTGTGATAAGACGATTGATATAGCATCAAACGATCACAGTCACAGAGAAATCTAAGAGAATTATTTTGCAATAGATATGTTTATATAATGAGGATTTTTTAGATTGATATCATTCCTCATCTTAGTTACAGAAAAGACCCGATTTCCTCTAGAAGAAAAGACTAGAAAAAAAAAGAGTTGAAAATTATGCTTTTGAATTGGTACCTACTTTCCTGCCCCCTTACCCCCTATTTCTAGTAGGAGTTTAGCTTTTCTAATTTGTAGAGATGCCCCAGCCAACTAAATCCTGATGTTGTAACTAATATAAGCCTGATCATTATATCATGCTTATAACTGATATAATTTTTAACATCAGACTCCTTTTTCATTTAGTGACTAGAATTTCCAGTATCTTAAGTATAATATGAAGGATAACTTCTAAGAAGTTCTTTTGCTTTTCAATTGCTTTGCCATAAAGTTATAAAACTTCAAAGCAGTCGAATTTTCTATTTGTACAGGTGAAGATTCATTCTGCTGAAGATTCATATCGTCATAACATGTATCGAGAGAGTCTTGACGTCTTTTCAGGTCTCCACGTCAGTCTTCTAATTACATCATACACTAAAGTAGGTAACTAATCAACACGAATGAGTGCGGCCTATTATTTACTAAGTAGGTCAGCTGTTTAACGTTCTTTGGTGATCACCAGCTGAATGGTCATCCGTAAACGGCGAGGTCTCGATACACTGGCTAATAGGAACAATCGTCAGAACCAATGTGGAACATCCAAAGCTTAAAAAAACAACAAAAAAGCCTCACCAAAAGAATATAAGTAAGAAAATTCATGTGCTGTATTCCGCCGGCCTCAATGAATTTGTTTAGCGCATAAAGAAAGGCGAATAAAAAGTTTTTTTTGTTTAAGTTTTGGAGCCTCAATGGATTTCGACGATTGTTTATATGAAGCTCTGTTTCGAGACTTCGCTGTTTACTGGTGACTACTCCAAAGCTGATGATCGCCAAAGAGCGTGAAACAGCTGTTCTAGGCTATCACTTCGTAAACATTTGATCTCAACCTTTGCCATTCATTAATATTTATGATTTTTTTAATTCTTTTTGCTTTAAAAGAAATAATTAAGGTCGCGGTAATGCCAGCACATGAATTTTCTCACTTATATTTTTTTGGTGAGTTTTTTCTTTAGGAGACACCACATTGATTTCGATGATTAAGTAATAAATCATTTAGAATCTTCAGTTGACCATTTAGGATTTTAGTAATTCTAAAAGAAAATGTTGGATAGAACAACCTTGCAATTTCAAATTACGCTCTATTTCAAAGATGATTAAGCAACAATACTATTAGGAAATGTATATTGTTTATAGAACAGAAACATCTCTCATGATACATTTGTAATGAAGATACTGTATTTATATTACAAATGCATCATGAGAGACGTTAATGATGTGGTGTTTCTGTTCTTCAATTAATGTATATTTTTTAATAGGATGGTTGCCAAATATAGAAGATATTTTATTATTTTTTTATTACAATACTTATTAAATTAACACATAACTTAAACAGATCAGTGGTTCCTTTTGTTATTAGTTATGTGCGAGTATGGTTTTTATTGTATTGTACTTATTAAATTACTTATTTGTTTTTCTTCAAAATGAATTGATTTGATTTATTTAAGACTTTATGAAATGTGCCATACGAATGAATGTCAGCTTGACAGTGAATTTGTCTTCTGCTGTTTACATCTAAGAACTACGAAAGTAATATATCCATGTTGTCCCAATATTACATTAATTGAAAGATCACTAATTTCATTTAATTATATTAGCTGAAACCAAGTCTATTACATGAATATTTACTTGGATAAGAATGTTTATTAAAAAAGTAAGCACAAGTAATAAAATTCCAAGAAATTTAAAATGAAATTCTTAGATATAAACATTTGTTATTGTCACATGTCACAAGTCGCGTTTGTTGTTTTGTTTATAATTTTCAACGTTTTGCTTTTAAGCTCCTGAAATAAATGAAATATACTAGCTGCACTTTAAAGCAACAACTTACGAAATAAGTTACGAAATAAATAAATTTAAATGTTAAAAAACAGCGAAATACAATCCTTTAAAATGAAGTTACTATAAAATTTAAAATTAAGAAGATTCTAGATTGACAGTCTAGTGCTGTAGATTTCATTATATAACTTAGAGTTTCTAAGTTATTAATTCATCATTTATAATTTCAGTGGGTATGTACTTCATTAGTGGATGGAAGCATAAAGATTATTTCATTCACATATAAGATAATTTATATAAAGAGATATTATCAAATAAGGCCAAAAGCTTTGTAAATATTACCTCCAAATGCATGTCAAATGATGGTTTGAAAGAGCCACATTTGGATTATTGTTTTAATAAGCAATCATTGAAGCTAATAAGTCTTGAATCAATTTTTGTATCTCTGTTATTATAGGAACTCCTGATCTCTCTGAAGTAATTTAAGATATCTAAGGTGATTCAAATGAAAGTATCCTTTTGCAGAGCACTCTGGAGAGAGAACCAGTGGGCGAAACAACATCCGACTTGGACTGTGTAGATTCTAGATCGTAGGGGAATTTTTTTTTGCAATAAAAAAAATAATTCTAGAAATGACCGACAGGGGAAATATGGCGCTGCTTAAGGATACAAATTAAAGTTGTATGAAATGAATGAGTGCTTGAACTGGAAAGGGACCATAAACTACGGCATATTAAGGGTTCTCGAGTTATTTTAATTGATTCATTTCATACATTATCTAAAAGTTGTTAATTGCCCAGAGAGCTGACTGATGCTGCAAGGAGCTGTCAAGAATAGTCAGAAGCAATGATCAATATGTTGTCCGTTCTGCAGGACCAAAGGCTGATACAGAGTGACAACATGTTCCATAGCAGAACGCAATTCTCTGTAGAGATGTTTCGCGTATAAAGTACGATTCTATCATAGAAATCATAGAAATCTGCCAGATGTAGAAAGTTGCTACGATAAACCATGCTTTTGAGTCAAAAATCACAAGGTTTAAGTTCTGGTAAATGTGGTGGCCATCTTGCTGGTAAAGAATGACTGATGATTTTATCTTCTGTGAAACGTTGTCGCAGCAACTGTTGAACATGACGTTCAATGTGGGGAGGTGCACCATCTTGTGGAAAAGTTGTCGAGTAGAGGCAATCTCTTTGCTGAATGTGCGGGATAACGAAGCCGTGCACCATATCCCGATGACGAGTTGTGGTTATCGTAGAGGCCAAGATTCGGATGCATAAATTTCCTCGAAGAAAACGAGGCGATCAGAAAAGAAGCCGTAAACTCTATTCATATTGTTACCTTCGGTGAATGTAAGGGAATCTGCTGAAACTGACGATGATTCTCTGTAGTCCAACGCCGCATTTTGCGTTAACATGCAACATATGGAACAGTATATCTAACTGCCTTGCTACACCACAAGAAGTATACGTATCTGCAACATTCTTACGTGACTGCCGTTGAATAGAATCGGCTACTTGAGGTATCCTAGGTTTACGCTCTCGTCCTGCTCCACTGTGAAATTCTGCCCGTCTTCTCAAATCGATGAACCACACGTCGCAATGGATATAGTGACAGTGGACCTTTCCGCAATGATTTGCAACGTTTGTACTCGCGAAGCGATTCAGCAGCGTTTTCACCATTCTGGTTGAATAACTATAAAAGTAAGGCTTCCGGCAACATGATAATGTCTTCAACCAGCCTCACACTTCATTTTATACCTGAGTCGATTCGCGCAGCTTAGCCAAACATGCTTTTGCGCCATTAAAATCTACTACTACTAACTAACCTGATTCGATGTGCTTTCCAAATTCCAACATCTGGGTCACTCGCAGTGTCATCTTTCCCTTGTTGGTCATTTCTTGAACTAATGCTTTTGTTGCAGAAATCTTTACCCCATGATCTTGAATGTATACAGTCCAAGTCTGATGTTGTTTCACCCACTGGTTCTCTCTCCAGGATGCTCTACCTAGGGCTAATTTAAGTTGAGTCACCTTGTATAAGAGTGAGTCCTTTTTCAAATTATTTTGGATGTATTCATTCTAGTGAAAAAATGCTCTTTCTCTCTTCATAATAAATTCATGAATTGAATAAAAAATAAAATCTTAACCGAAATGCATTTAGTTTCTTAGCTAAAAGTATAACAGTATAACTTCCGCGAAATGTGACATTAATGATACAACATGATTCCATATGTTTTGTCTATTATAAAAATATTTTGAAAAAAGTTTATTAGTGAAGCAAGTTGTTGATTAGAAGGATGTTGAAATTTCTATTTAAAGTTTTAATGGAAATCCAGTGAAATCGTCCTTTCAAGTTAAATAATGCATTTTACCTAAGTGCATTGCATTTTACAATGTAAAGGAAATGCAGCAACGGAGCTTAAAGCTCAGTTAAATGTTCCAAAGCAAATACATATTAAAAAAAAAACCTATTACAGCTAGAATAGAAACAAAACTTTTAAATGTCTGAAGTAAAAACTTCAGAGACCTAAGAATTTAAATTAGGGAAAAACAGAAAAATGTTGTAATAATATTATAAGGAAAGTACTTTTCAAAGAAAATGTAAATTAAATAATCTGCCATTTAATGTTTTACTTAAAACTTATATTTTGTTAGTTTTTATTCTTTCTTCCTTATTTACAAGAAGAATTGACTTTTCTTAGGTCAGTCTTATTTATATTTGATGCTGTTTTCCTTTTTACTTAGATCATATCAATGAATCGAAAGGAATCTCCTTGTGTTGATAAAGAAACATATCGAAATTGTATGGATGAGTGTCTCGATCAACTTATTAGAGAAGGATTGCAATGCAAGTAAATATGAATAAGATATATTAGTTTTTAAATATTGTTATTGATTATTTCCTTAGCTCTATATTTTCCTATTTTTGTAGGAATGAATTTATTGTCTATCGACGTTGAGATGTGAAATGAGAGATGGGAAAATGTAGGTAGGAGATTAAAATAATAAAATAATAAAAAAAAAGTTGCAGGACTTAAAAGTACTCTATTGTCGATTATAAATAAAATATAGAAAAAAAGCGAGATTCTTGTTACTGGCTTTTGCCATTTATTTATTGAAAATACATTGCAATTATTGTATATCATAATATAAAAAACTTTATTTATTTCTTTATGATTACAATAAATACATTATTTATTTACTTATTATAAAAGGAATTGTTTTCTACAATTTTATAGTTAAATTGTTTTAGCCTTTTAACAGTACCATCTCTCTTTGTCCCAATCCTCATTTCGCCGAATAAGCCTAATGCAGCAAAACTCGTTTTACATTTGAACATTAAATCTTATTTGAGCAAGCACTTGCTGTGGAAAGCTGAATTCGTTCCATTTTGTTCGGAGAAAATGTTCAGATATTAACGGCAGACTAAATGAACTTGATATTAGCGGGGATAGACCTTATCACAGATTTATTATGCGAATTAATTTAGTTACTACTTAATTTATTGTTAATGTACATTTGAATTTCTTAGTTTCTATTTTGAATACAATTGCTTGGCGAGATCCTATACTTCTGCCTGAAAGATTCAATCGGCCATGGTTTTCTATCGCTTGGTTTTCAACATTGATAATGTTTTTTTGATATACTCAAAGATTATAACCGCGATCAGATGATAGAATTAATGAAGCAACTAATGAATTAAATGACATAGGATGGCTGGCTTCATACTGTAGCTCATGATGCATACGAGTTCTTTTGTGTCCTCAGTAATTACACTGAAATATTTTTGAGAGAACTAAATTATTTACAAAATATCCCACAAATATTACATCTTTCAATTGTTATCTTTCTGATAACAGTTATACTTTGTGACTTTTTTTTATTATTCGAAATATGACTAAATCATCAGAATGGAAGAAATGGAAAATTGGATTTTTTATATTGTTTTGTAAACGAAAAAAAATCTCGACAACTAATTATTTCTGAATGTGTAAATAAACGTTAATAAATGAAAAAATAAATGAAAAACTTCTATTAATTCAATTTCAAGTTCTTTATCTTTCAAAACGATTCCTCGGACACTTATTAATACGACATTATCAGTAAAGAACTTCCTTTATATAATTTGAAAGTTTATGAAATAATGTAATTTTAATAGTTTTGATTGTAATAATAGATTGTAAGTATTGGCATTAGGAGAATTAAAACTGATTAAAAATTACTTCTTTTCTAGACTTCCTTTCATGCACGCCGATCCCCTGCCTTACTGTACAACTGCTGAAGAAGCTATGATAGCCTATAGAAAAGCCGAACAGATTTACAAGAACCACGCAGACTGCTCTCATTGTCCCAAAAGATGTGTAGAAGACAAGTATACTTTGATGATCTCTCCTTATTCCACCGGTGAGAAGAATATTGAGATAAGTGTCTATTACCGCCAGAATGTATTCCAGGAGGCTACAGAGGTGTGGGCGTACGACTCTTTTACCTGCATCTCCGATGTCGGTGGAAACGTTGGTCTTTTCCTCGGTTTTTGTGTCATTCATGTTCTCGAACTTGTCGATAGGCTTCTCTTCAAAGCAGTCAACAATATACGTCAGATTTTCAGTCGACGATTCAAAAACAGAGTTCATGAAATCAAGTCTCCTAACAACAGAAATCAGAAGTAAAAGAAAATTAGGAAACATTCACCTTTCTTCTACAAATGAATGTGGAAGTCAAATGCACTTTCACAAACGACGTACGGACATTGAGATCAATGTCTATTAATGTCAGAATGTTTTTCTCTGGGCATAGTTTCGTAACAGAAATCTCTGAAATTGAAACTTGTATTATAATGTTTTTTGATAAGTAACCTTTCAATGCTAAAACGTTTTACCTCAAGTCTGCAGATTACAAAACTTTAAAATGTACTTTTCAATCAAATATGTTTTTATTAATGTTCTTTACATTCTATAAAGTTATTCAAGAACTTTACTAAGTAAATCATCAAGTAAATTTTGATAACTTTAAATTGGGTTCATTTTCTCTTATATTCTTTCGATTAATTATTTGTCATATATTACGGTTTATCTAAAAATGTCCTCCAAACTATTAACTGATCACTCGGTCTGTCCTTCTTTCCGTGGGATAATACAAAAGATCTTTCAGGTCGACGTGCTCGGCTGTCATGTCACCCACTTTCAATTAATCTAATCTAAGTAACTGATCATCTAATGCACAAAGTATTCGATAGAATTTAAGCCGTTAAAGACATTCTTCAAGGCTGTTGATTCAAAAACTGACTTATTAATCCCTATCTTTTACATTAAAACAGTTCGACTTCCGTTCTACTACATAATAGTTTACTATATTGAGGTTTAATGCTATTCATGGAGCAATCGCTGAGGATTTCGAAAATCGCGTAAGAAATGGAATAAATGTCACTTAATAAAGAATACCTATTATTAAAAATGAATCTGAAATTTTAAGGTCAATTATCTCTAGAATTTTCAGTATAGGCCTATTTTTTTTGAATCATGATTCTGTTTATATTTTTGGGATTTGTTCTTCATTCCCTCTTGGTAAACTTGGCAGAAGATTTTATTTGTATGCTGTGTAACTTCTTTGTTTAGCATTGATTAATGTTGTCTATAGTTCGCCAAAATTAACAATAAAAGATTTATTCTACATAAATTCTTAAGTAAAGAATATTGAGAGTGAAGTATATTTTTTGTTTCATTAATTGAGAATTTCGAAAAGAAATGGTATAAAAATACTAAAAATATAAAAAAAATCCATTATTTCAACCTATTAATAGGCTTTTAAATCGTAAATATTAACGGCATCCTTTGAACAACTTTAAAAATATGGCATCCCTATCCTTGTACAAAGTCCTACAACTAACGTTCCTATAAGATGTATTGAGAAACAAATTACTAAAAAGTACCAGAGTTACGATGAACTCTAGTTCACTTCTCAATAACACTTCTCAATAATGTTTTTAATTCATTACAGCATTAGAAGGTTAATGCACACTTTTCGAAAATATGAACACAGAATATTCAGTAGAACTGACAATTTAGAGGAACAAGAATCTCCAGTGATTTTTTTAGATTAATGTTATTAGCCAATCAATACATTTAGGCGCCTGTGGCGATATACTCATTGTCTTATTCTTTGACATGTAAATATTTTAAGCTATGTAAATAAAAGAAGTGTAAAATTAGTTAATTAAAACTTGTGTGTGTTGTTTGTTTTTTTGTTCGCTCTATTGTTTACTAATAATTCTTCTTATCCTATTCTATTTTCCATTTATTTTTGAACTACTGATTGCATTTAATATTTTATACGTTAGGGTTGAGATTTATTTTTCCAGAATTGTTAGTGAAGAAGATACATCTACAATAAGAAAAATTCTTAGTCTTAACCACGGGCTCCATAAAATTTTGGCAATTAGTGCTGGGAATTGAAGACAACACTCTTTCGAGTTTCAAATCCTCATCAATTGAATTCGCCCAGTGTATGCAGCTCATTGAAATCAAACAAGCAACGGACAAATGGACGAAACAGCGACCCTTCACGCAAAAAACATCAAAACATAAATTAAGAATAAAAAGGGTTTGATAATTTTCTATGATAATATTACGCTAGCCTTTCCGGTATAGCTTTGTGGTCTACACGGATCACAAGGATTCCTAAACCGGATCATACAAGATCACCAAAAGAACAAGTAACACATTTAAATAATTTGCAAGGGCAAGAAAATGTTTAAATATTTTTAGTATTTGTTGCAGAACTGCAGTCCAATTGCCCACACAACGCATGTAGTTACAGATTCAACGAAGATCATTTGTATAGTGGTATTAGACATGCTCAATTGTTGTAGCATTGGATCAACTGATAATTGTTCAGACCCATTTGTGTGATTATATTCTTGTGTTGCTGATCTCTTCAGGGATTTACTGACGTGTAGATAATTCAGTGCAATCTGTCTTAGTTTAGCATTTATTATCTGTGTTTAAAACACGTAATAAAACCGTAATTCCCTAAAAAGCTCGTAATTCTTTTTGAGCTTCCCATACGGGTAATCCGAAACTTATCCGAATGATGCAACACCATATAACAATCCGAATATAAAGTCAAAAATTTAGAAAATAACTCAACATAATCAGCGTTAAACGATAAAACTGACTTGCAGACACGTTTTGCTGTCAAAAACAGATTATCATAAATTATGTATGAAAATGTACAGCTAGAAAATCAAAACAAAACAAAGACACCAAAATATAAACCGATTGACCTCTAGGTGAAAAGTTAAAAGCTTTTAAAAATCTCGAAAACAGGAAATGACCGTTACAACACGAGCGCACATAGCGGTGAAAAGTGAAATGAATTTCGGTTTCACATTTAAAATGGTCATTTTATGTTTGTATTATTTTAAAGATATATTTAACATTTTAATACATTTATGAAAATACAGTACACTTTCTTGAATGATACTTCATCAGAAAATTTTTAAAACATAAGAAGAATTTCGCACCAACCTCACTTAATTAAAGGCACTTTTTGTGAGATGGAAATTCGCGTTTTCATTCTATTACCAAAGAGTAATTTTGCAGACATTTAATGAAATCTTTGATTTGTCTGTAGAAATATACACCTCATGGTTGACAGATAGATGCGCATTCCAGTGAAATCACTTCGAAAGTTTATTTTATTTAATTTTATTTCTACATCTTTGTTTTTCTTATTTATTTAAGTAGATGTTTTTCTTGCTTTTTCCTAATTTTCAAAATATGAGAAGGGAAAATTAAATACTATTTCAGAGTGGATGAGTTGTGAGTTTATTCGGTTTTCGCTCATAACTTTTCATCTAGAGGTCACACTTAAATTTTGGGTATCATTGTTTTTCTTTTCTTGAAAATCGGAACAATTTGTAACCGGTCCCCCTCTTTCGTGGTTTGGCGCATAACCTCTGACCCCCCCTAAAAGGTCGCATATCAAAGAATGAAAAATACACAAGTTCTTTTTTATTATTAAAAACAAAGCAATAAAAATCAAAAACAGCACAAGACTAAACAAATTGCCATTCTGAATCAATTATCGGGGGGAATTGGGGACGGCCCGTTAATTTGTTTAGTCTTGTGCTGTTTTTGATTTTTATTGCTTTGTTTAT
>JAFIDM010001028.1:1985568-2001048 GCA_023159025.1 Thereuonema tuberculata
TTTCTTCTGTTGTCGGGGGCCACTGTCAGGAGTGACGGTAGCTTTCAACAGCTAGCACACAAACACTCACTTATTAAGAACACGGTCCCGTACTATAAGTACAGGCCACAAAGCGTATTAGAGTCACCCTCATATAAGCTGTACTGGGACCGCCTCATTCACACAGACAAAACTGTACATCACAACACACATGGCATCACACTTGTTGATAAGGTCAACAAACCTATCAGCCAAAACAAGCTGAAAACTCTCGGAGACAAGATCAGTAAATACACCTCCTAGCACACGAGCTCCAGAAGCAGTGGAGGCAGGACCGATTAGTATTGTACCTATCGTCCTGTCCGCCACTGGTCTGGTGCCTCACATATTGCACCGCAGCCTCAGCACACTAGGACTTCATAAAAACACTTACACACAACTCCAGTAGGCTGTGATACTCAACATAACACTCGTAGTTAGAAAATTTATGGACACAACCATACATCCTTAAACATTCTTCCACATTTTTTTTTATACTTGGCAATTTGTGCCAAAAAAAATGATTCTCAAAATTTATTAGTGTGATTTCTAGGTGAAAAGTTATGAGCGAAAACCGAATAAACTCACAACTCATGAGTTGTGAAATAGTATACACCTTGAAATAGTATTTTATTTTCCCTTCTTATGATTTCCAAATTACGAAAAAGCAAAACAAAAATCTACTTAAATAAATAAGAAAAATAAAGATGTAAAAATAAAATAAAATAAAATAAACTTTCAAAGTGATTTTACTAAAATTCGCACCTATCTGTCAACCATGAGATGCATATTTCTACAGACAAAGATTTCATTAAATATCTGCAAAATTACATTTTGATAATAGAATGAAAACGAGAATTTCCATCTCACAAAAAATGCCTTTAATTAAGTGAGGCTGGTGCGAAATTCTTCTTATGTTTTGAAAATTTTCTGAAGTATCATTCAAGAAAGTATACTGTATACTGTCTTACATGAATGGTTCATAAATATATTAAAATGTTAAATATATCTTTAAAATTATACAAACATAAAATGACCATTTTAAAGTGAAACCGAAATTCATTTCACTTTTCACCGATGTGTGCGCTAGTGTTGTAACGGTCATTTCCTGTTTTCGGAGATTTTTAAAAGCTTATAACTTTTGACCTAGAGGACAATTGCTTAGAATTTTGGTGTCATTGTTTTTATTTTTTCTAGCTGAACATTTTGATATATAATTTATGATAATTTGTTTTTGACAGCAAAACGTGTCTCCAAGTGAGAAGTTGTTAATTAAAACAATATTTTAGTATAAAGCAAGTAAATGCTTTACACACATAAAGTAAAAGTTTTATATACTTTTGATATTGTATTACATTTTATTAAGTGCTAAACTTTTAACATTGAGTGATAAATAAAGAAAAACTTTTCACTCTTAAAAAAAAAAAAAAAATTCTTGTTTTAAAATTTAGTGTTTTTCTTCCATTAATGTTTTCCATGTTTTCATACAGTTTCCAAAAAAATAATGATTTTGTATATCAATTGCAAGATCTTTGCATATCAAAGAACAATGGATGAGACCAGGTCTTTACTAAGTGACATCCCAGGACAGCTGTTTCTCTCTCTTTGGCGATCAACGGTGAGTAGCCACCAGAACACAACGTCAAGAGAAATGTTCCACACTTTTCGTGTGCATGTGGAACTTCCAAAAATTAAAAAAAGCAACCACAAATACACGATAAATATCGAACTTTCTCAATATTTCTCGGAATGGAAGCACATGAATTTCTTATTTCAATATTTGTCAATTCAGGTGCTTGCATTCCTGACGCGTAAAATGAATTTTCTCTGCGCCTTCAAAAAGAATAAGTGAAGATAATTTTGTGCTGAAGCATAAATTAAGGGCGACCCATTATAATAATAAAAAACATCACTTACGAAAAGAGAAAATATATTAATGTAAGCAAAAATATAAAAAAAATTAGGATAATAAGGAAAAAAAAAATCCACGCGAACATTGACAAAAAAAGATTAAAAGAAAAAAAAAACACAAACAACAAAAAATATAAGGATTTGAAATCGCAGTATGAGTACGAGTACGAGTACGAGAACTTACGCATTAAGCTATGGCTGACAACTGAAAAGAGATGATTGCATTTTTAACATTTAAACTAATACCAGAAATCCAATAAAAACAATGTCAAATATCTTGAACATCGTGGGGAGGGGGGTTGGAAAATACCCCAGTTTTTGGGCCTCTGCACACGATCGGCCAAGAACACGCACTTCCCTTGTTATTAACTTTTGATCTCATGTATTTTGTTTATATTTTAGGCGCTTTTTCTTTTGTATGTTTGTTTTTTTTTAATGCGCAGAGAAATTTTGTTTGTGACCACGGAATGCTGGCACACGAATTTCTCTTTTCATTATTTTTTTTATTGTGCATTTGTTTTTGCTTTTTTAATTTTTGGAGGTTCCAAGTTCATTCCCTCTATTATTCATCAATGTTCTATTTAGTCCTTTCTAAATGAACGGTTCTTGTTTATCAGTTTCCACTGCAGAGGGCGACACGAGTCGGAAGAGCTATTACAAGCACATAATGATTATTAGAATAAAGTTTCCATTTGGGATGGGCGGTTTTGAAAAAAAAAAAAAAAACCGGTTTCAGCTTAACACGTTATTGGATACAAAAAAAATAAATAACCGAGTGGAAAAACCTAATTAAAAACTGGGTCTTTTTTGAAAAACCGGTTATTAAAAAGGCTTTTTTTCTTTTGATTGAAGGTTATTTCTTTATTCTTGTAAATAAAACAGAATTAAAGTTAAGGGAAAAAAGAATTAAGACGGATAAAAATAAATAGAAATAGATTATTTGGTTTGATTTTTGCAGATGATATAGTAATAATGAAACCGAAATGGAATTAAAGGAAATGAGGTAGTATTTAGCAAATTTACGAAAGACTATAGGATATATGCTATATATAGCAATAGGAAATCTAGAAAAAACAAAGATAATATTCTAGTAATGGAGGAAAATAAAATAAGAAGAACAAATGATTTTGGGAAAGGGAAGAAAGTAAATATATTCAGTATATACTATATTCAGAACTCTAAAAACTAAATATAAGCAATTAAAAAATAATAATGAAATTTCGAATTCACATTTACTTCAAAATATATTCACAAACAAATCAAAAATCAAAGAAACTCAAACGGGAGGAACAAAGAATCAAATGATATTCTTGAAACATTTTTCATCAATTTCATTTGGTTCATGTTTCTTGTGAGATAGTTGTTGTTGTTTTCATTTTGCTTTAAGGGTTCACTTGTTCCATCTTGAATACATTGTTGTTCCCTTCGTATGCCTTTTGAGTTTTTGCTTTCTGAGTAGCTCTGGCTGAAGAGAGGCCATTAAGCTTGCAGTAGCTAACTCGCGGCTTCAACTTGAAATAAACTCAAAAAAGCTTCTTATTTTTCAGAAAAAAATTAAAGTAAAAAAAAATACCAATGTTTAGAAAGATGGTTTATAACTCAAAACACGAAGGGGAAACATTTCAGAACAATAATAGAGATAGGGAATTGACTAAATTTATTTAGAGAACAAAAATTGGGGATTGGATGATGATAATTCTTTTTAATACTACAGTTAAAAGTGTAATTAGCTATGGAATGGAAATTGACGTGAAATAAAAGATGAATTTGAGAAAATACAAAAATGGTACATAAAAATTGAAATGCATGTAGATCGATCAATTCCAAAATTCCATACTTTAACCTGAATTAGAATTATGTAATATTATTTAGAAAATATTTTAAAATCCTTTAAGTACGTGATAAAAATCCCAAATTATCCAGAAGACACACTCCAAACTGTTGCTTAGATAAATAAAATATCTCAAATAAATGACCGTACAAATGCCTGAGGCAATTAGAAAACTTTTTTTAAAAAGGGGAGGGGAGATAAGATAACAGAGATTGAATAATGAAATGAGATTAAAAGTAACAGCAAGAATTAGAGATAATCAACTGCAGAAAAGGAAAATAAAAGAATGATCGCAAGATGTAATGATTATTACAAAGATCTTGAAGTAGAAATAAAAAACAATATTTCATTACTAAGAAATATAACAATAATTTTGTAAAAGAAGTTTATTTAAAATGTAGAAATGGAAGTGTAGGGTAACAAAGTAGATATTAGGAGGAAGAAAAATTAAGAAATTATAAGATACAGTGCTTTAAATTAGACAAGTGGAACATGTGATGTTTGATTGTAAAAGGATGAAATGGAAAAGAAATCTCTTAAATTAAAAAAAGTGAAAAATAGAAAGAAATGGAGGATCGAGCTTAAGTCCAAGTAAAATAAAGTGGAAGAACTGAGATTTTGTAATTAAATTTATAGATATATAAATGGATATATAAATGAAAATTAAATAAGTGACGAATAAAAAAAAGGCAAATTGAACTTAAAAAGTGATTGATATTATGAAATACGTTAAAAATGTGATTAAAATTACGAAATCTGTAGTTGATATTCTGAAATATTTTAATATTCTTATGTTAAATCAATTTGAATATAAATAAAGATTTTTTTTTAAATGGTGAAAAGTTTTTCTTTATTTATCACTCAATTTTAACAGTTTAGAATGTTAAAATCTAATACAATATCAAAAGTATATAGAATCTTTATTTTATAAGTGTAAAGCATTTACTTGCTTTATGCTAATATATCATACCAAGGTAGGTCAATACGGAGATTGGTTCAAATCTACGGAATCCTAGTAACCCCCGACGGGCGACCACTAAGAGAAGCCGTAGCTATACAAGGGAATAGATACTGGAGTGGTTTCCCGTTGTCTTCTCAAGGATGCCATTACGTAATGACGTCACACCGAAGAGAAAGTGAAGAAGAGGCTGAAAACACAGGAAAGGAATTTGAAACAGCCAAGCTCTCGACCGGGATTTGAGCCCGGGTACCGGCACACTGGTCTCAATGCAGACCGACGCCTGAGACCGCACGACCACGCCTTCACGGCATGCTAAAATACCGTTTTAATTAAAAACTTCTCATTTGGAGACACGTTTTGCTGTCAAAAACAGATTATCATAAATTATGTTTGAAAATGTACAGCTAGAAAAAATAAAAACAAGGACACCAAAATATAAAGCGATTCACCTCTTGGTCAAAAGTTATAAGCTTTTAAAAATCTTCGAAAACAGGAAATGACCGTTACAACACGAGCGCACATAGCGGTGAAAAGTGAAATGAATTTCGGTTTCACTTTTAAAATGGTCATTTATGTTTGTATTATTTTAAAGATAAATTTAACATTTTAATACATTTATGAAACATTAATGTAAGGCTTTTAAATACAGTACACTTTCTTGAATGATACTTCAGGAAATTTTCAAAACATAAGAAGAACTTCGCACCAGCCTCACTTAATTAAAGGCACTTTTTGTGAGATGGAAATTCTCGTTTTTATTCTATTACCAAAGTGTAATTTTGCAGACATTTAATAAAATCTTTGATTTGTCTGTAGAAATATACATCTCATGGTTGACAGTTAGGTGCGCATTCCAGTGAAATCCCTTTGAAAGTTTTTCTTAATTGTGAAACTACAAATCATAAGAAGGGCAAATAAAATACTATTTCAAGTTGTATGAGTTGTGAGTTTACTCGGTTTTCGCTCATAACGTTTCACCTAGAGATCACACTATTAAATTTTGGGTTTCCTTTTTTTTTTGCACAAATTGCCAAGTATAAAAAAAATGTGGAAAAATGGTTAAAGATGTCTGGTTGTGTCTATAATTTTTCTAACTACGAGTGTTGTGTTGAGTATCACAGCCTTCTCGAGTTGTGCATAACTGCTTTTATGAAGTCCTAGTGTGCTGAGGCTGTGGTGCAATGTGTGAGGCACCAGATCAGTGGCGGACAAGACGATGGGTACAATATATTACTCGGTCCTGCCACCACTGCTTCTGGAGCTCGTGTGTTTTGTAGGTGGTGTATTTACTGATCTTGTCTCCTTGAGTTTTCTGCATGTTCTTGCTGATAGATTTGTTGACCTTATCAACAAGTGTGATGCCAGGTCTGTTATGATGTACTGTTTTGTCTGTGTGAATGAGGCGGTTCCAGTACAGCTTATAAGATTGTGACTCTAACACGCTTTGTGGCATGTACTTGTAGTACGGGAACGTGGTCTTAATAAGTGAATGTTGTGCTTGCCGTTGATGAACAATCGACGCTACCTGATTCTGTCGGTGGAGGTAATTTGTTTGAGAGAGACTAACAAATACACTTGATATTCAGAAATTAAAGTTTATATTTGATTTAAAATAATAACTTGTGCATGCACAAGACTTGAGGAAATAATTTAATTTACAATATCGCATTAATTTTATTTTTATTTACGAACAGTTTACAATTAATCAGTCTTTCAACAAGAGATGACATTGAAATGCCTCGAAGGGAATCCTCACTCTTGTCCCATCTGCAAAGAAACCGGTACCAAGATGGTTTGGTATCGAAAATATAGCCAGATATATTAGTGCTACTCTATGAACCAAATATCCCCACTTGAGTCGAATATGTATGACGGAACCCTAAGTTCTTTTATATTGCGACCCATATAATGTTATTTATACAAGTAGCGTAGTGTATCATTTCGTATGAATTCAATAATCTGTTCTTTACTCATTGCAGGCCAATTAATCCAAGACCTTTAGTGCACTTGCTTTTGTAAAAGTTTAGTGAATTCACGGATCGATGCACTATTGAAGAAGCAAGAACTGCGCAGAAAATTGAGTATTTTTTATTGCAGGACGTAGTAGTCGTTGAAGTGGACACGCTTGGATATATTGGAGATATCTGCCTTTATCCAGAAGATGAGCAAAATGACTTCGAATGTGAACACATTAAGAAAGGAAATATTTCTTCACAGAAATCTCAAACTTCGGAGCCAATTCAACATCGATTTTCCAACCTTTACCACAAAAAAGCCCGAAAGTAAATGTAAAGGAAGCCTATTTACAGAAAGCTTACAATTACTGGACAAGGACAATAACAGGGAAAAATAGGAGATCTGTTTCCTCTGTTCAGAATAACTATAGGCAGATTAGAAGTCTACAGATCCTTTACAATTAGGAAAGGTTGTCGGGAAAACCCCCAGAATCAATGTTCAAAGTAAATGAAAGTGTTAAAAAAACTTTTGACTCTCTTATAGAAATAAATGCTGAACTTCATGATAGAACATTAAGGATGCTAGCAGTTAAAGCAAAGGAAGATATTGATCCACATATACATTTTGAAGCCTTAATATGGCGGATTACGAAATTCAAGGTACATTACAGAATTGGCCGGCGATCCATCACACACGAATTTAAAGTTCTTTTACTGTAAATCTGAAGATGTGATCTCAGTTAACCAATCATTATCATTTCCTTTCCTCACACAAGTTATTGGTTGGTCGCGTCTGGACTTTCGTTGTTTTCGGTGTTTTCATGAAATTCGTCATCGCGCTACAATGCTTAATTTTTATTATTTTTGTTGGTTTTTCAATATAAAGTATATTTTTAAATAATATTTATTTACTTTATTAATATCAATATATTTTATTTGTTTATTTTCATATTTTCGATTTCATAAAAGTTTGTTTTAGTCGCCCATTTCTTTTATCGATGCCGGCTGCTCTCATTTCTTGCCCGACGTTTCAAACAATGCGCTGGACTTATTTAGCAAGTCTTTATTTTTCTTAACAATATTGAACACTGAATACAATGAAATACCTGTTGCTTCAGCCATTTTACGATAGAGGTAGACGGCTTGAAATAAAAAATATTATTCCAAATGATTCCTCCTGATTGACTTTACAAAGTTTTGTTGGCAAAACTAATAACGGTGTGTGTTCAGCAGTCACCATGTTCAGAACCATATTCAAAACGGAAGTATGCGTAGTAACTAATGCTCAGTTGTTGACTATATATCTTCATGTGTGTCTTCAGATTATAGTGAATTTCCTAAATAACAAGTACAGGGGTCAAGATGAAACATTGAAACGTACAGCTGAGAACTTTTGCAGAAAGTTTGCACAAAGTACAATGACAGCCAGATGATATCTAGTATGGTTATGAACACAGATCAAAGTAGATTTGAGAAGGAGCTTCACTATGATCCGAGAGAAAGGAGTGAACATGTATTTGATGCTGTTGTGTCCCTATCAGCTACACCCACTCATATATAATAATGCTGATCATATGAAGTGGAGGAATTTTATAGTCGACAGTGTAAGTACTTGTAAGTGTACTTGACAGTGTAAGTACGACAGTGTAAGAACCACCTGCTAAATTCTTTTTTTCCAAACCAGCTGATCCAGACAATCTTCTGTGTCATGCCTACACAACAGCAAATATGACCTACAGAAGAGCATGATATAAACTACATCTTATAACATTCATGCTGATGTATTTCTTATCTCCGTAAATAAACAAAAGATTCTTCTTTTAATAACTTCATTGAGTGCTTTCAAAGATGAAGAATCAATAATGGTCACTGTTCCGGTAATGGGAAACCATTCCACCCAAATGTACTGGAATGCTGTAGCCCCTCGATGTGTATTTCTTTCGCGCCTACAAATGCTTTGTGAAGTACATTACTGGCACAGTTCTAAGGCTAGCTTCCCAGTTCAACAATTTCCTCCGACTTCAACATATTTTCAATTGAGGCAAAGAGGACAACAGGGATCTAAGTAACATTGTTACAAAAATCGAGATAAATGTGCAAAAGTAGAATCATTTGGAAGGTTTATTTAGTGCCATAGAGATACTATGCCGTAGAGATACAGTCGTCTGCTGCCGCCGAATGAGCAAAACGTTAACTAAATGAACCTGAAATGAGCTTTATTTCAAGATCATACTCATACAAGTGACAACATAACTGCCGAGAAACAACAAATGAACAATGCTCTTAGTTTATTGGGCAATAAACGACAGAATAGCAAAGGTCAAATTCCATTTCTGTTGAAGAATATACAGGTTCACAGCAAATAAGTGATGGCAGTGATTAATGAACTCTCTAGTTGGAATCTTAAATAAAGACACATGGGCTTCTGGACTGTAGATGACTGTACTTTGTTGTAGTTCCATAAAGATAATTCTGTGTTTGCAGCCTTGCTGCTGAGCCCTTGGTGTCTGTAATGTTTACAACATAGATTTTTGGGATTCCACTCTCGAGAGAAGGTATCATTAAGGGTAAATCTGTCTGATGAATCCTAATAAGAACGTATCAGCAACCCTAGATTCCAACGATTATGACTCAAGGCGTTACAGCAAAACAGTCTATATATCAACATCTGCTTTTTCAAATGAACATACTATTATATTAAAGATTATATTCAGGAATCTGAAATGTAAAATGAATATGTTGTTTAGGAGCTAAAATATCTAAAGTTTGGAATGTATGCAAAATAATGGTCTTTCTGTTAATGTAACAATTTAATAAAAGAGATCTTATTTACTTTTGTTGCATTTAAAAATTGCATTGACAAAGTAGTGCATACCATGTTCAAAATACTGTAGATATCCAATCTGAATCATACTGATAGAAGTATCAATGTCCACAATAAGAATAGGACCACAGAGGTATAAATGATCTTCAATTAAGATTGTAATCTACAAAATAAGTGGATTGTATCTTTTACGTTAATTAAATGAAAGTAGTTGATATGCTGCACTCCAGAATAATTAAAATGGTTTGATAAAGAAATTGAAGGGCTTATTTCCAAAGTGACGTTTCTCTATGAAATCATAATGTTCAAAACAAGAAATTTAAAATAACCCATTGCAAGTATATTATAGAAACTTGATTCCTGGCACATTTCTTTTACTCTTTATTCCAAAGCTAGAGTTGTATGAGGAAAAAATCAGAAAATCATGGGATTGGTAGAACTGGAGTCACATGACTAGGATTTAAGTCATTTTGATATTAAACGACTCTCTCCTATACATCTGCACTGTATTAAAAGTAGGAAAATATATAAATTCTTCAATGATATGCAATGTATTGTGATTATAAGTAAATATATTCTGAAAATCTCTTTTATGTTTAGGATTTATACAGTACAAAAGTATAGAAACTGTCCTAATGTCATAATGACGTTTTAGAATAATTAAATATGTTACTGTAAAAAAAACAAATTTACACTATTTATTACAAAAATATAATTTACATTACTCATAATAGACAGTATTAAAATAAAATTAATCAAGCAACATGCAAGTAGTTAGACATAATTTTACTTTGGCTATGCTAGAGACTTGAAATAAACAAATAAGTATACTCTTAAAATACAGTATTCCAAACCATTACTCACCATCACTTTCACTTGCAATGGCATTATGATCATTGAAGGAAGAAAATACATTCTTATAAAATGCCATGGCTGGATGCTCATCATCTACATCAAGCTTATTCATCATCTAATCAGTTGCTTAACATCATCCAGTTTCTCTTTTTTCACCTGATTACCTAGAGGAATTTGTACTGTTTGAAGGGAGGACCATTTCTTACCTCTCTTCAGCAATGTATGGGAGCATGTTTGGTTGACAACTGAATAGTCTGATTGATAAGATACGCATCTGGAATCGATACGAATTATTTTCATTTCTGATATTTTAAAGTCCATTTTTGACTTTATGTGCAACTTAGCAGCATCTTTCCAGTTAGAAACATGCCAATCTCTTCCAAGAACATGCACCTGACCTACTTTTGAAAAAATACTGTTATATTCATCGGGCAAAAGTACTAGTTCAGTTTTCCTCAACATTTTTTCAACCCTCCCAAAAGTGCGATCAACAGGTAAGTAACTATGTCCACGCACAGGAAATATTATCTCACAGTTAACATTACGATCATTACAAAGTTTACTGAGTATTGCCAATAATGTATAATTTTTGTTTTGTGCACTGCACCCATCACAAAATAATTTTATTTTTTTCTTTGTTTTTTTTTTTCATTTACTTTTCACTTTCTCTTGGATTGATTAAGAGATTTTCTTCTGGCGTATTTTGATGATATACGCTGCACTTCCTCTTCAAATGTTGACATTGTTACGTAAATAAGTAATCTTAATCACACATACCAGCCTAGTACAACACTGCATCCGCCATGACACTTGACGTGATCCTGTCATTACAGAGAGCGCTCCTATTGGCCGCATGGATATAAGACTGTTTGGAAATAGAAACAGCATGGAAATAAGTCACATTGAAAATAACATTGACTATCTATAGCTCTCCAAACCCAAGATAAACGTCGTTTTGGAAGTAACACCTCTTTCATATATCATAGGAGGGTCAATTCTATACATTGCGATGCTAAACTCAAAATCTTTAAAAATTGGAGATAAGTCACTTTGGAAATAAACCCTTCAATTGTGAATTTTTATTCTATGGTAATTATTTATCTCAAACATGTCTCATGGTAATTAGATCACCATGGTTCTCATGGCCTCAACTTACTGCCCCACTCTTCAAATGCCTTATTCAGTTTGTCTTTTACAAAGCAGTATACTTGTTTGGAGCACCAGAAGAAGATCAAACTCGAATTCAGTACTGTTTGATACAGATATGAATGATTCCTATAGAATTTGTGAGGAACTTCATGCAATGCGGAACTATACAAATGCATACTGTTTATCACATACACTTATTGACGAACTTCACGTGTGTCAGTGATTGATGGTTTCTTGATTATGTCCAGAACTAAACTAAATATTTTTAAAGCAGGTAGGATGACAAAATATTATTTTCAATGTTTTTTTTGTACCTGCACATTATGCTTTTCTGTAGTTTTAGAAATGTGTCGATATCTTAGACTGCGTATGATAATGCCACCCAGTTTTTTGCACGTGAGGATCCCTTTCGAGGCATACTTGCTTGACATCATGACTGCCTCCACATGCTCGCAAGTGTCTCCACAAACGAACACTTGTGTAAACTGAAACGTTAATCGTAAAGGTCAGTCTTTGCGTGGTACTGTGATTTGACTGGCAAATATAAAATTAAAATATGTGTATTTTAAACAGGATTAATTAAAAACCAAAAAAAAATGAAAAGGGAGAAAGAAAAAACAAACAAAAAAGACGTGTGAGAGAATCGATCCAGCGAACCTTAGCATCAAAGATGGATGCTTAGACCATCTCGCCACCAGAGAATAAAGATTCCTACGCCTGACGTCACTCCTTGTCTTTTTCGGAAACTGGCTTTAGATCATTTATTAAGCGAGATCAACGACTTCTTATGAAGGTGTTCATCGGCATACCATGCCTGGACTAATACTCGAGCAAATGATCCAGATCTCATTATTAGGACTACTGCAGTAAGCGATCAGGATACTGCTAAACGGCTAACGATAGACAATTGAGTAAATTATATAGAAAGAAGAGACTGATATTAAACCAGACATTGATTCAGTATCATTTTAAAGGGGAAATAAAAGCTAGAAAATAGAAGTGAATTGACTCACAAGGACACTTAAAAAAACAACAGGAAGTTAATAAGCTAATATTCGAAAAATGGTTCATCCAATATCAAATACCTCGAAACTGGTTAAGCGCTGGCTTCACAACCTACATACATTTGGAAAGACTTCATGTGTACTTTCATCTCCCAAAATGGCATTAAGTTTGGCGATATATAGGATGATTCCTCTCAAATTGTAAATATAGTTTAAAAGTGGAAATAAAAGTCCTAAAAGAAGTAAAGGATTTTTTTTTATGATTTTTTTTTTTCCAGAGAAAACATACGGAGCTTGAGTTTACTTCATTTCGAGAAAGAAAAAATGATTCAAACCAAATTTCTGTTAGTCGAAAAATTGAACATTAAATTTCTGCGTAATTTTATGTATTTAAATATGAATTCACATGAATTTAATATAGGAGTAAGTGATATGAAATCAAAATTAAAAAAGAATGGTTATACTGACAGATTCATAGATAGCTCAATAAGAAATTATAATAAATTTAAGATAAAAGAATTGGATAAACATAATGAAAATAGATTTTTCATTCCGTATCTGAATAAGAACAGCTGGAAATTAAAAGAAATTGGTAAAAGATATGGAGTGAACTTAAATTTTGAATATAGAAATAAGTTAAAAAATATTTTGTGTAAAAAGATAAATAGCAATGACAAGAAGTTTGAAATGGGTGTTGTTTATAAATTAGATTGCCTGAATTGCGATTCGTTCTATCTTGAGGAGACGAAAAGAACAGTTCAAGAACGCATGGGGGAACACGAATATTATATTAGACAAAAATTAGTAAAGGAATCTGAAATTGCTGAACACTGTAAAGACAAGCAACATTGTATCAATTGTGAAGTAAACATTTTATATAATGAAACAAATACAAAAATTAGAAAGACAATAGAAAGCCTATGCATTCGAAATTCGAAAGAAAAAAATCTCAATAGATGTGATGGAGTTAAAGTTAGTGAAAATTTAGTAAAGTTGGCTAGAGAAATGATTAACAAAAAATTTGTAACCTCTAACAAAAAGGTAATAATCGAAAAATTATAGTGTTAATAGGCTTTCTATTATCCATCTAATTTTTTGTATTCGTTTGATAAGAATTTGTGATTATTAATAATGTGTGATTGTTATATTGTAGATTATGATCTTTTATTATTATTGTATTGACGTTTTTTAACTGTTAATGTCAATATTTTAAGGTCATTGTTGTAATAGAATCTCGTCAATTTATTATTATTGGAAAAAAGTCTTGAAAAAGAGGAGACGGTTAATTTTTTATCTCCTTGAAAATTCGTTATTTCAGTTAATAAATGTAGTTTGACATTTATTTTCTGGTGTTATGATGTTTAATAATAAGAATTCACATGTTCTTTTGATGCAATTTTCATGATCTATTTTAATCTTTATTAAAATATTAGAAGGTGGTATTTTGGAACCCTGTCGTTAATTTGGAACCCTGACATTTCACTGACAGGTAGGTATCGCACCATCCTGGTGGAACTTGTAACTTGTTGCCCTAACGGCCCCGACCACAGGCTCGACGCTTCAGTTGCTTGCTGCTCGTTAGATGAAGCATAGATAAGTGTTTGTTGCAGAACGCGGTTTCGAGAACTTTTTTGAGGTAAGTGTTTATATTTTCTGTATCTCCTATAGTGTAGGTAACTAAGTTTTAATACATCATATGTGTTGTACAGTTCTTCTTTTGCCAATAACCAATGAAACATGTTATTAATCTACAAGCTGTTACACGATAGATCAACACTACTCCAAAATGGCAATTCCGGGATATTTGGAACCCCAAGGTTGTGGGTAATTTGAACCCTATGGTCAGGAGAAAAAAAGCTGCGAGAAAGGGATCTGCCAGCTTTTCTGATGAGTCATCTGAAGCAGAAGACTTTGTGGCAGCTGAATCTAGAGATTCAGATTTTGAACTCCCAGCTGGGGAAGATGAGTCGTGTCAAGAGGATGCCAAATGGCCATTTTGCGATGAGACTTTTTCAAGTTCGCGACCAGGGGAATTGTGGGTACAATGTGTTATGTGCAGTTGTTGGGCACACAACGAATGTGCTGGGGTGGAAAAAGACTACTATGCATGCGATTACTGCCAATAACTGTTTATTTTGTTTTTGCTAAACTTTCTTTATTTTTCTCAATTTACTGTTTCATTTTAATTCTTTAAAACTGCTTTTAGATCATTGGAATGCTATAATGTAAATGTCAAACTGACCATCCTTGTTGGATATCTATTTTTAATACACAAAACCATGTTTTTAAGCAAGAAATTGAATTTTTATGAAAAAAAAAAATGGGGTTCCAAATTACCCTCCCCCAATCACCGGATCACGATTTTGACTTTTTACACATTTTACAAAATAATAATATCTTTCGGTTTAGGGATAGTAGCTAGCTATTTAGGATAGTTACCTGGGATGTTGCTAAAGCTATTTACGCCTTCAGTTTGAATTTCAAGCTTATTGGTGAACCATGGTGACCAAAAGACAAAGTGGGGTTTCAAAATACCACCTTCTCTTCTATAATTAATGTAAAGCTTCTATAAATATTAAAATTTATAGACAAAATTTCCGAAATTTTTGGTACCTCTACTTTTTGATTTAAAATAAAGGAAATGTATAAACTAAAATTCTTCACGATATCGAAATTTAAAATTTACATTTTACATTTAACTCTTTATATTTCAGCAATTTGGATTTATACCACTATACTTTTAGAGCACTATACCATCATTTTTGTATGCTATGTTAGTGAGCTAAAATACTATAGCAATATCTGTTTTCTTCACATTTGATAAAATACTTACTTCTAATAGAATTAAAAACTAATCTCGTTCAGTTAGTCTCCACGTACATCACTGTATACTTCGTTCCTCCTACTTTATGGATACCTGACCATATCCCGAGCTTTTAATTCAACTCTTATGTTATTTTTATGTTGTACGA
>JAFIDM010001028.1:2006899-2046782 GCA_023159025.1 Thereuonema tuberculata
GAAGGTCGTTATAAAATTGAAGCGCATTATAAACAGAGCATTAATCAGCTTTTTAAAAGGAAAATTATTAATAACAGCATGAAAAATTTGTGTTTAGCTAATATTTGTAACATTCCCAAATTTAGGGCCCTACCCAAGATACATAAGGCAAAGATTGAGGGCGCGTTTACCATTCGGCCAATTGTGAACTATAGGAATTCGGTAGTTTATTGCATTTCTAAGGTGATAGTGGTAGCGCTACAGCAGGTTGGTTTTTCATCACAATGGTCGGTGGCAAATAGTTATGATTTTTTAAGGGACTTGAAGCTGGTGTCTCAATTGTATAATACTAAATTTATTTCCTTGGATGTTAAAGAGCTCTTTACGAGCATTTCTCTTGATCTTATCAATCAAGCATTGGATTTTAAACTTGAAGGGTTAATTTCTGAGGGGGGATGCAGGCGTTTTAGTAGAGTTAATATTGATTGTTTGTTTAAACACCTTTTTAAGTTACAATTTTTTAATTTTCAGGGTGAGTTCTTTCAACAAACGCATGGTATCTTTATGGGGTTGCCTTCTTCGGCGGTTATCGCCGAAATGGTCATGGCCTTCATTGATATGAAGGCAATGGCTATTCCAGAGTTGGAATCCTCTATTGTGTTTTATAGGCGATTTGTTGACGACACTTTTTTAATTATTAACGATTCAAGGAGTGTTGGTCAGATTGTTCAATGCTTTAATCAGATTAATGAAGCAATTCAATTCACGCATGAGGAGGAGGAAAATGCATCCATCGCATTTCTGGACGTGAATATTGCAAGGGTTGGCGGCAGCATTCAAACCTCGGTATTCCGTAAAAAGTCCAACGCAGGCGTTATGATACATGCACAATCGGCGGTACCCATTAGCTTTAAAAAGAATGCATTTATAATGGCAATTAGAAGGGCCTTTTTGATTTCATCTGATTATATTTTGTTTGAAGAGGAGATTAAAAAAATTACGGAAATTGCCTTAAATTGTGGTTATAAGGAGGGATTTATTAATTTAATGGTTAAAAGCACTCTAAATAAGATTTATAATCCAAATAGTTTTAGTCAAATTAAGCCTAATATTTTTTTAAGCATTCCATTTGTACCTAAGGTTTTTTACCCTATTGCTCGAATATTGAGGGGTTATGGAATTGGAGTGGTTGCAGCCACGGGCTTCACTGTCGCAAATTGCATCAATGGGGGTGCTAAGATTTTGGATGATACCTCATGTTTGAATAAGAACAATTGCGTCTATGCTATTCCTTGTAAAACTCATTCTTGTGTTTATTTTGGGGAAACATATAGGCCTTTACGTAAACGACTGGAGGAACACGAAAAGGCAATTGGTAAACGTAATTTTAAGTATAATACTGCCGATCATGTGCATAGATTCCATCATGAAATCGATAGGGATAAGGTTAGAATTGTTGCCAAACAGAAAGATAGCTATCTTAGAAAATTTATTGAATCATTTTTTATTTTAAAATACAATTCGTATAATGCCAAGGTATCTGTGGATAACATTCTTCATTATGGCTGTAGGTTTTAAATATTCTTTGTTCTTCTTCCCCCTCCGTCGGTAAAATGGCATCGGTCTTATGCGCTTCACGATTATTGGTTCGCCTCAAACGAGCGGAGCCAATCAAAAGTTGGTGTTCGTTTTTTGGGGTTTTTTGAATAAATCCTTCTCCTTCATTCCGTCTGAAGATGATTAGCGGAAGCTAATCGAAACATGTCACGATTTTTTTAAAGTTTTTTTAAGTTTTTATAATTATTTTAAGTGTGTTGTAGTTTTATATATCAATTGAGACATTATCATTCCAATTCCTAAAATAAAGATCCCGAAGCATCGGGTTATAAAGCAGAAGGAAATGCACATAAAATAATGGAATTATCACTTAAGAATTATCACTTAATGGAACAATCACTTGCTCTTTCTTATTTTTTGTCTCGGATGTCAGTCTGTATTTGCCTCAATACACATGATGTCTCAATAAAATATATGTCTTAACTAAAAGAAAGGAATTTCCCTGTTCCAAAAATTAACATCATGAATATTTTTCGTTTGTTTCCAGCACATAAATTTATATTTATCAGGAAAGGTCTTCATAAAAGTTGTCAACTTAATCAGATAGCTTTTGCAGTTGATTTCTGTAGACAAACTACCAAAGTACTACAAGCAATTAAACTTGAAAATAAAATATAGTAGTTTGCTATATTTTGCTTAATAAATTTGAGTTTACTTTGTTTCTTTGTTTTTAATCCTTTTGATTTTTCTTTTCCCGCAGTTAGTTTCCCGCAAAGAAGTATTTAATCTTTTACAAAATTGTATAATCTTCATTGAAAAATTTCACATAGAAAACTATAGATTTGAATATATTAAAAAAATACCAATACAATATTGTATGATCAGTGTTGATAAATAATTATTTCTATTATATATAGATGAACAGAGTAACGTTAATTGAACCAAAGCAGGAATGGATTGAAAAAACCGAAGTCGAGTCAATATTTGGGATCTGTAAAACTCTAAGAATACGTAAGTACATAAAAAAAAATCTACATTATAATAAAAAAAATCGAATTTAAATATAATGAAATTATTTAACGAGGGTTTTTTTTACAATATATTAAACAAAAATAGCACATGGTGTTCATACTTAATTGTTCTGAGAAAGGTTTTTATATAATTTATTTATAAGAAATCATCAATATATATAGTGCATTTTATTACTATTTTTCTGAATGAAGTATTTACTTAAGTATTTACATGTTAGTATTTATTTAATACTTAAAGATTAGAAAAAGTGTAGCAATGAAATACTGAGATTGAATGCTCTTGGCTAAAGACCAATTACAAAATACAGTATTAATAATTAAAGAGACGTTACAACATGGTGTTTGTATGATAAAAGTTGTGACAAGTTCTTCAAATCAGTAGAAAGTGTCCATTAAACATAGGGTCGGAAATTCAGAATATTCGAGTTATAAAGAGTGAACATATGGACTATTTGATGAAGTGGAAGGTGAACAATTTATGTAATTGTTTTTTACTTTAACGTACGGCAACCATCATATTCGCCGGAAATGGCGCGAAGGTAGCCATGTTACAGACTTCTTGTGAATGTGCATTAATGCTGTAATAAAAAATCCAAGAAAAAAAATGGTTTCGTTCGTTTCTTTTTTTTTTCGTATGAACGTATGAACGTAGTTGCTAGTAGCTAAAGATTGCATAACTACTAGCAGTATCATGTATAAACTTCTTGTCTGAAAAGATAGACTTGCATTTGATGTATGGACTGGCTCATGGAAATGGACATGAAGCACGTCGGCTGTAATAAAAACATTTCCCAGATAGGTCGCATCACACAACGATTTGTTGCCAAAGATTGATGGCTCAGAGAAAGGAGTAAATGCGAAATACAGACAAATAGTAACAGGCCCACGTGTTTAACACTCGAAAGAGAAAACGTTGACGCGGTAACAGCTTATTGTAAATATACAGTAGTACAATCGAGAACAGAATTTATTTCAAATAAACTATGGAAGTTATATCATATGGAGCTACTGAATCTTTTCATCTCCAATGGTTATTTGTCACCGATTTCCAGTACAGTTGCGTTCGTTGGTTTCTTGTTCACCGTTTGGATACTATTAACTTTGTATCTGTAATTGTATTAAATGATGAAATTTAACCTTTCCGAAATGGTATTGTGAATTTTAAGCATACGCATTTTTGAGCACAAGAAAACGCAAATAGAATCATCCAAAGACAATATCAGCTGCAGTCTTCTTTAAATGTCTAGACCAGTTGATTTGGTTGAACTGATAATTGGTCCTTACTCTCATTTAAATGGTGAAATGGTTCTTGATTTCTTTCAAAGGCTCCTAAAGGAGATTTTGGAAGACCTTAATCTTGAAGGCAATTGTGGTTCATGCTCGACGCAGCCCTGAACTTTGTCCTCAGAAAGTTCGTCCTGTCCACAACGATCATTTTCCTCAATGCCAGATTGGTCGAGGTGACACTGTTATTTGGCCTGTAGGCTAGTGTCCTTTAGATTCTTAAAAAAACATTATTTATCAATATATGGTTAATACTTTATATTTCAGTACATTTTATGCTATATCTGTTGGAATGAATGATACTGTTGTAAAACTTCGAGGATAAAATTTATTAATTATTCTAACATAGCTATTCACTTAGATAGCTGAGAACATGAAAGGCCCATGTACTTCACTACTTAGTATTCTAAAAATATATTCTATTTGATAATTAAATTTATACTTAATAACAAAATCTTCACATATAACTTCAATACAAAATTGATTGATAAACTTGTTTAAATATATTCGTGTATTTCTTGGATTAAATGAACAAAATTATACAGTTTCTTTGAAAAATTGCATCCCAATAATTAAACTTAAATTAAATATCTTATTAGTAAAACTGCACTGCTTTTGATCTCGTCCTCTCTCAAATTAATAACCGTCGTGTTCTTTACTACAAACTGCAAAAATTCTAACTCTTCTATTCGAATGGCTTGATCCTAATCTCGGAATTTGTCCGTTCCAACTGAGATAGTTCCGATCTTCGTAACTTGTCCCTTAATTTCCTTTATTTCTATATTCTAATTTGGAACTCATCCGTCATGGGAGTATAACTGTTCTGACCAATTCCGTTCTTCAAAAACTCTTCCTTTTCCACTAATTAAATAAACTAACAATTATTTAGAACTCGTCCGTTCCGTTAAGCATAAGGTTTGGAAGTACTCCGTCTCAGTAATCTAAATTTGGAACTTGTCTGTCTCACTAACTGAATATTTAAAGGCTGATTAGAGCTCGTCTCTTTGGCTAGTCCGAACTAATTCAAGAAACTCATCTGTTCCATTAATCCTAATCAGTTAACTGTGATTCAAAACAGGTCCGTTTTGATAATTTTCTTCAGAACTTATCCGTTCTGATGGCTCTAACCACGAAAAATACTTAATTCTGTTTTCCCTTATATTCGTCCGATAAATCCACAGATAAATACTTCGCTGGTGAAGAATGATCTCACATTTATCTCCGTCGTCTTGGAATCATTATTCCACGAATTCAAATTGCCAGACAGGAACTTCTTTCCGTTAGTCCAATGATTCGATCGCCCTGTATTCTTCAATAGATTTTCCTATTCGGAATTTTTATAGACATCAGCCTATCCTTAAATTTTAAATATACCGAAATTCAAATTACTTCTCTCGATTAATTCGTATTTAAACCCTGAAATAAATTCCTGGAGGATATTATAAGTACTTGACACCAGTACATCCTGCCATCGACATCAGCCAGCGATTCCAAAAATATTTCCACAATCTTGTTATCTGAAAGCCGAATTCCCAACCTTGACATGCACTCAACAATCAATGACGTATTACTCATGATCTCAAATACTACGCAGACACTCTATTCTTGAAATAAAAATCTCACGTCTATTGATGAAGTCTACAACATTGCGTTCCCATAGTAATTTGGAAATGCAGAAAAGACATGTCTAACGGAATTTTTCGATCACAAGTATTATAATTTCTTTAAACTTTTAAACCTCAATGTGATCCACGGAATAGAATGTATGCGATTGCACAGCTGAAACTGGGCAGAGAAAACGACTTTCAGCTAATTTAGAACACACCGGGTGATGTCAGCGGATTATACATTATTGTCCTGATGTTTGCAAGCCTATATCTTGAGGCAGGTAGTGGACATTTCGAATATTTACTTGAATGCCTATTATTGGTGAAGACTTTGTTCATTATTTTTTTCTGTATCGGTTGTTTCTGTATGTACAGTATTGTACTCATTCATATAGGCAATAAAAAATTGGAATAATCATTAATTTTACAAAGTATCATTGCTGTACGCATTGGTTACATATAATGAAACGGAGGGTTTGTACCACGTTTATTAGAACGAATTTTCTGATATGAGAAGTCTAAGAAAAGCCGCGATTCCACCATCTATTGTGCTCTATGTGTCTGCCCTTCATTCGATGAATGGCCCTATATCGTAATTTCCATTGGAGAAGGCTGTGCTGCAGTGTGGAAAGGGTAATCTTGTTCTACTCCTCTTGATCAGCCACAGTTCGAGGTCGTCGGTTTCCTAATGCCCATTTGAACAGATAAAAGTCGCAATAGTCCATAGAGGAAGCGTCAGGTGATATCACTGGGATCGAACAGAACGACCGAATTCCTGTTTCGTTAGCCATTCGTGACATATAGGACAGAGTTGTTCGGGCGCTACGACTTGATGCTTTGTCCTGTTGGATCCATACTTGAGACGACGCAGTACCGTACAGTGCTGGAATGTCGCTCAGATACACTGGTTGTAAGATGTTTTCCTGATAATATACAGCATTAACCTTTGTCTTTCCATCAATTTTTCGCAAAGGCAACTTCCCCTGATAGTTGTAACAAGTCACGATCATGAAGCCCTTTGAAAACTTTTCCTTACATTGGCGGAACCATTTTGAACGACCTTTAGCATCACGATGACGATAAAAACTTGCACGTGGTTTGTTACAGTCGTAGTCGTTGAGATAAACCGTCCTTCGTAATACTTCAATTTTTTGCCCGACAAATGCTCTTCATACAACTTTCGACTGTTTGTCTTACGTTCGGCAATGTGTCGATGCAGCAGCCTATAAACATTTGCTTTGTAGTGCTTCTTTAGATGCATGTACTATGAATTATGAGTGTTATGGTTGGTTTGGAACCTCCCTTTCGTTTGCAAGACTTCTATGGATGCTGGGATTTTCTTTCTTAATGTTTTGTTTAATCTTGCAGACAACAGCTGGAGTGTTAGAGCTTCGTGGATGTGGTTTGCGACCCTCGTGTTTCTTCCTCACTTCACTAACAGCCTTCAAACGTGACTCACCAATCAGTCGACTAATAACGTTCTTGAAAGTTTTAAAATTCCGTTGCTTGCCCATTTCTATTATTCTGGAATAAGAATATTTCGCATCGGAAAGTTCTACAACGTACCCTTCCCACAAAATTGGTACTTGTGGAGCCATTCGAACACATAACACTAATGTACATATGTTAACACTGCACTCGCTCAGCAACAAAATACAATCAACTGGATTTCCGGTTCAATTCACGTGCGCAGAACAATGTGCTGTTGTAAACGTTCTTATAAACGCGATCCAATCCTCCGTATGAGCGCATTAATACGTCAAACTGTATTGTAATAATGGCTACTAAGTCATTAACGATTCATTTCATATATTGTGGGACAATTATTACTAATTTTTGTTTGTAGAACCTGTGACTAATACTGTATTTATCGCTCTTAATAACAACTGACTATTATACTGCCTGTGATTATATTGACTATCAAAAGCTTTTGATTGTATCTCGAGATAAGTTTGGTTGTAGTGACTCATTCAATAATAAAAACACAATCATATACTTTAGTCATATACATATATCTAAAAAAAATAAACAGACAAAAGAATCCTGTTCCAGCAATGCAGGTTTTAGGTTTTCTTAACAAAACAACAAAGATAAACAAACACAAAACATCAACAAGAAAAAAATAGAAAGAAAAAAAATATTAACCCACGGCTTGTGAAGGTATGAAGCGGTTGGAAGGGATCCACCCCGAACACCCCAATAACCGCCAAAGGCTCTATCTAAGGGGTCGGGTACAGATCGGACCCCACCTTTCGCATTGATCCACACTTGCTATAAACACACAACTAGACAATACTGAAAACCATCAAACTTATAAACACAATATATATTGCTTATTATTGTCCTGAAAAATTTACTTAAGAAAAAAAATATTATTTTACTTTTTAATTTAAAATTTTTAGCTTTAGATAGAACATCTTCAAAAGGCTATATATTCTCAAATAGCAATAAATATGTTTCTGAGTTAAAGTTTCCTTACATAGAAATACTCCCTTAAAATATCTCACCCACTGTACATCATTATTTACAACTCCATTATAACAGAAGAAACCTTTTCCGGGACTGTATTTTAATTGCGTATTTCAAAATAACAGAAGTAGTACATAAAACAAGTTATGAACCTATTGGAATCGAATTCTTAAATATTTAATTGTTTTGATCTCACACAAGATTCAATTTTTGCATCCGGGCAATTCATGAAAATTCAACATTGTCTATCAAGATTCAAAGGTTGATTGCATTTTCTGGTTATTTAAAACATTGTTCGCCATAGACAAGGATATATTATTTGTTTCTAACACATCGTTTTGAATAACATTTAGCAATTTTAATGAATAAATTGTAGTTATTTATGATACCGCTGGTCATTTCGAACTGGAAAATACATTTTTTTCTGTGATATTTTCAAACGAAACATCCTGGAAAAGATCTCCCCTTAATTAACGTAATCAAGTGTTAATTAATATTAAAAAAAAATATTATTGTTTTTACCAGCGATTGGGTAATACTTAGGTGTCTAGTTTTATTACAGATTTGGAGAGTTTACTGATTTGCAATATATCAGAAATCGATTATAAAGAAATGGATTCGATTGTACTTGTACCAAAAACTATTAATATTTTCGTTTTTATGTTTTGGAAAAATTACTTCTATGTATTTAATTCAACTGAATTAGTGTTTGGAGGTAATCATACAACGGGCCTGATATTGCTATATTTCTTATGGCACTACTTTGGATCGCGTATAGGAATTTCTATTCATAATAGTGACACTGAACTGTGCCAATCCACACGGTTTGTTGTTTTGTCTTTTCTCATATAGCTTTGTAATGTTTTTAAACTTATAAAGTACATGACTACAAAACATATTTTAAGCAGATTTAATGTGTCATACAGTACTGTAATATTGTTAGGTTGATTAGTTATTTTTTATGTTTGGATACCATCTTAAGCTAAGCTGCGCCAAGAAAAGTTGAAAGTACAACGGAATACTCTATTGTAATAATGAGTATTAACTCATAAACTATGTATTACCGACCGATGTTTATCGGACATTCTTGTACTGATTTTTCTTTTACAGAACCTGTGACCAACTGGTAACAACTGAAACTTAGGTTTCAATTTTCCTATCATATTAGAAACTTATCTAAATTTCTGATTCTGTCACGAAAAACAATGAAAATTGTTCTGGATTTATATCTGGTGAACTTGTGTGAGTGTTCTTATTTTTGCAGACTTTTTAAACTCTATCCATGTATCCATATTTAGCCAAACTACAGATCTTCCATCATTTTTAAACATGTGATAATTCCTAAAAAAATCGTCGTTCCAAACAAAATATGACTTCGCTGGTGTGATACCTTTTTGTTACATCCTTTCTAAATAAACTCAACTTTATAGAATACGAAATTCTGATCTTAAAATATATTAAATTTTCACCTTTTCATACCTTCCCTAATTAGCAATCACGGTAATAAAACTAGTGGGCTTTATTTTGTTTTCCAATGATTTTAATCTTTGTTTTAAAAAAAACAAAATGTCTATATTCAAATGATCGTCGATATTGATTCATTTATACTTGTAAAAAGAATATTGAGCATCGTCTGAAAGAATCACTGGGAGAAGAAATCCCATCTCTTCTTTAACGCTCTATTTTACTTTTTTACTTTTATTAATAAAATTTTTAATTTAAAAAAAAATAGAGCAGAGATGGGCATTTATTTTATTAATTAATATTTTTATTAAAACTAATTAATTTATTATCAAAAATTATATTGATGTTTTTTATAAAGAAAAGCCTGTTCTTTAACATTGATTGAAAATTCTATTGATAATATATCACTTGACACGCTATGGTGTCAAAAACAGATTAATGTAAATTATATAAAAATGTTCAGCTAAAAAGAAATAAAAACTAATGCACCAAAATTTTAACCTCTGGGACAACAGTTATAAGCTTTTGAAAATCTCCGAAAAAAGGAAGTGACGATGGCGACACGAGCGCGCATAGCGGTGAAAAGAGAAAAAGTTTCAGTTTCAATTTAATTTAGGTGCCGTGGATTGAAACCTAAATTTAAAAATGATGAAATTAAGTTTGTATTATTTTAAAGATATATTTAATATTTTAATATATTTATTAAACATTCTTGTAACACTTTTAAATACAGTATACTTTTTTGAATGATACTTCATCAGAAGTAAACATTCAAAACATAACAAACATTTCGCACCGATCTCATTTGATTAAATACACTTTTTGTGAGAAGGAAATTCACATTTTCATTCTAATATCAATGTGTCATTTTGCAGATGTTTAATGAAATCTTTTATTTGTCTGTAGTAATATGCATCACAAGGTTGATAGATAGGTGCGCAATCCAGTGGAATCACTTTGAAAGTTAATTTTATTTTATTTTATTTTACATCTTTAATTTTCTAATTTATTTTAGTAGATGTTTTTTCTTGCTTTTTCCTAATTTTCAAATACAGATCATGAGAATAGAAAATAAAATACTATTTCAGGGTGGATGAGTTGTGAGTTTATTCAGTTTTCGCTCATAACTTTTCAGTGTTAAATTTTGGGTATCACTGTTTATATAAGTGTGAACAATTTGATATGTGACAATTTAGGGGGTGAAAAGTTACGAGCCAAAACATTAAAAAGAGGGGGACCTGGTATAAAGGATGAAAATAACACATAAGTTCTATTTTTTTATTATTGAACTTTAAATTAATAATATTAGTCTAAACATGATAAAAATTTAATTAAAAAAAACTATTTAAATCCAATTTAACATTTTTGAAAAATAGTAATACAAATTTCTTTCTATTTATACAGATTTCTATATTAATTTTTTTTTTGATTTTTCAGAATTAAAATCAAATTAAATTACTATTGACAAGTAATAACTTATTGAATGTAGTTATTATAATAATAAAATTCCAATAATGATCAAAACAACACTAAGTTTTGCACCATCAACATCTCATCATAGCACGAGATGCTATTTGATTTTAAGCTCACCGTGAACGCAAAATTCACTTAGTTACAACAAAATTTACGGATCGAAATTATTTCCGAGCGCAGCTTTATTCGTAGCGATGTTGAGGAAGAAACCGTGGAGATTGAAATTGATTGTACGTGGTGTCTAAAAAGTTAAATGAATGCTCAAATATCTCACAAGCAAAAACTGTGGCAAGGTCGAGCATGCGCACGGACAGCCAGGAACATGTCTAGATCATCTCGTAGTGTAAAGTAAGCATAGCCGGAAGTGTGGTGGCACAGCAGTCATTCAAACTCAGTCTGAGAGAGAGAGAGGTGGCGTCACACTGCAATCTTCATGGATGATGACTTGCACTGTGTCTTTGCTAAGGCCCATTTCTTCTGCTGAGTCAGTCGTCGTTCTCTTGCTAGCATGCTTCGCTAATGCTCGATCATGTCGGGAGTCATCAAACATGAAGATTTAGGTAAGCGCAAGATTTGTTCGCGATTTGCGCCGCGCATCCTGACAGACGATCAAAAAGCAAGACATTTGGAAGCTTCTGAAGATTTGATTATAATGCGTGACCAGGATCCGATCTTTCTGGATACCATTGTCACGGGGACGAAACTTGGTGTTACCAGGTTGATCCCGGATCGAGAGGCAATCAATGAGAGGCGCTCAAAAGAGTTTAACCAGTCGTAAGCAAATTTTTAGCATTCTTCCGTTACACTTTAGTCAATATTTCATGTGTCTCCGTTGCCGTTTTCCCCAATTTGAAGCAGAACTTAATGTTATGTTGTTGGTCCATTGCTGTGTGACGCCACCTCTCTCACTAACTGAGTTCGAATGACTGCTGTGTCACCACACTTCCGGCTACGCTTATTCCAGACTAGGACACGCATCTTGACTTGTCCCTGGCTGTCCGTGCGCATGCTCGACCTTGCCGCAATTTTTGCATGCGAGATATTCGAACATTCACCTAACTTTTTTGACACACGTGTATCAATGACAATATTTTCGATTATTAATTTAGAAAAATATGAAACAAATAGAAAACTTAAAACAAATCGCTGAATAATTTCTCATTGGTCAATAAGAATTTAATTTGATTTTAATTCTGAAAAATATACTCATGGACAAAAAAATTAGCGCACCAAGAAATAATTGCGGGATCGTAACGAAACTTGCAAAGAAGGTACATGTCGGGGAGATATACAAATGATTAGAAATGCAGCGTGATTGCGCATTACGTATAGCCGGTAGAGGGCGTTGAACATCGTACTCTGTGGAGTATAAAACATGTAACCAAAGCTTGTTTGAGTGTGCTGAATCATTTACAAAGGAAGGGCTGAGGTAGACATGCCATTACGCCGTGTTCGAAGACAGTATACGTAGTTGTCGCAGTTTGAGAGAGGGAGAATCGTCGGGATGATGGAAGCGGGGTGGTCAGCTAGGCGAGTAGCTCGTCAATTAGGCCGCTCTGGTTGCGTTGTGAGGAGGTTTTGGGACCAGTGGACCCGAGAGATGTCATGTACACGAAGACCAGGCTCAGGACGCCCTCGACAGACCAGTCGTCGAGAAGACCGCCATGTAGTCAGAAATGCACGCGTACAGCCAACTGCTTCATCGGCCGCCATCCAGGCACAGGTAGCACCTTCACTAGGGGCCGCTGTGTCTTCTCGAACCATACGAAGGCGCCTGGCTGAAGGACAGTTGGTATCGCGGCGCCCATAACGTGTGCTGCCCTTGACGCCCACCCATCGACGCCTCCGTTTGGAGTTTTGCCGCGCACGAGGAAACTGGACTGCAGCGGAATGGAACCAGGTCGTCTTTAGCGACGAATCCAGATTCAATCTCGGCAGTGATGACAATCGTGTTCGTGTGTGGAGAGCCCGTGGTGAACGTTTCAATCCTGCCTTTGCTTTTCAGCGACACACCGCTCCCACAGCTGGTGTGATGGTATGGGGTGCCATTGCCTACAATACAAGGTCACCCCTAGTATTGTTCCGTGGCACCATGACAGCCCAGCGGCATGTTCATGAAATCCTGCAACCACATGTGTTGCCATTCGTACAACGGCTCCCAGGAGCCATTTTTCAACAAGACAATGCTCGGCCTCATACAGCAAGGGTGTCACAAGACTGTCTCCGCACTATTACTACCCTTCCTTGGACTGCCCGATCCCCAGATTTGTCTCCAATCGAGCATATCTGGGATCATTTGGGACGACGAGTTGGGCATCACGAGTTTGAACGAACTAGAGGCAAGGTTACAGCAAATATGGAACGAAATGTCTCAAGACATCATATAGAACTTGAATGACTCAATGCCCGATCGTATCGCATCGTGCATTCGTGCTAGAGGGGCTCCAATGCAATATTAACTCCTCCGTTCTTTTGCCTTTTTCTCTGAAATAAATTTTCCTTTTTCTTTGATTTTCTAATCATTTACTTTTATCGAAGTATTTGTTACGTATGTAAATTTTCGTTTCATTTTGACGACTCCTTCTTGGTGCGCTAATTTTTTTGTCCATGAGTGTACTAAAAAGCAAAAAAACAGAAAAATATAGAAACCTGTGTAAATAGAAAGAAATTTGTATTATTTGTTTCAAAAATAATAAGTTGGAATTAAAAAATTTATATTCAATTAAATTTATATCATGAGTAGACTAATATAATTAATTTAAATTTAAAATAAATGCTGCACATACATACAGGTTTTGAGTTTTTGGTTTGGTAAAATATTATTAATAATAATATAAAGGAACTTTTGTATTATTTTCATTCTTTGTATCAGGTCCCCCCTCTTTCAGTGTTTTGGCTCATAACTTTCCACCCCCAAAGGTCACATATCAAATTGTTCAGATTTTCAAGAAAAGATAAACAATGATACCCAAAATTGAACAGTGTGACCTTTGGCTGAAAAGTTATGAGCGAAAACCGAATAAACTCACAACTCATCCACCGTGAAATAGTATATTATTTTCCTTCTCATGATTTGTATTTTGATAATTAGGAAAAAGTAAGAAAAATCTACTAAAAAAAATAAAACAAAAGATGTAACATTGTGGTATGTTTTGAGGAATAACTTAATCCCTGTGTTTAACTTGACTTAAATGCAGAATGATACGATTAGTCTAAGTTCTGATAACAAACAGATTTAATCTACAAAAGAAAGTTTCTGTACATTTGCCTTTTTTTTTTCAATAAATGCCTTAGTTCATATAACATTTAAAGATTCACTTTGAATCGTAAAATGTTTGTTCTCAATTGAATCAGCTGCAGTTCACTTTTTAAGTGCAAAATATACTTTAAAAGTTCACTTCACTTTGTACTAGTTGTTTACTTTGTTTACTTTATGCTTTAATACTATTATCAGTTCCTTTATATATATGTGGAAATATATCTGCTTGATTCTTAAAATCGAAATGTTTCTTGTAACACGATTCATCCTTTAAGTTTAAACTGTTGAAGACTGATTCATACTAAGTGTTCTTCAAATCTTTGAAAAGAACGGATAAGTAAAACGAGGAAAAATATAACTTACGAAATTTCCTGATGTTAATTCTGGCATCTCTTATTCACTTGATAATCCTGATAAGATTCGATGATCATAATCCGAAGTGAAATACATACATGTCGCTATAAAAACATTTACAAGAATCGCTAATTCCTAACAGTGTCCCGTCTCCTGGCAGTGGATGATTTCCTGTAAACATTTATCATAGAATTAGTATTTGTTGATTATTTATAAGCAGAATCCATTTAGATCACGTTATTATTAAGGAAGTTTGTATTAAGCAATATATTCAATCTCCTTTAATTGCATTAATACAAAACATGAAATTTAACTCCCTGAGTTCTTCGATATTCAGGATGAGAGATCACCATCACTTCTTTCTTCTTCAACAAAACACAACGAACTGCAAAAGAACACTCAACATAACAAGCCACCGTGAATATGAATATCTTTGTTGAGCACTAAACTATTTTCTTGTTTTGAAAACAGTAAATCTTTCGTACAACACATTTTCACTATAATAATTGAAATCATCTTGGTTTATTGTACCACAAAACTAAAATAAAAGAAATTTCAAAGTGATTCCACTGGATTGCGCACCTATCTGTCAACCGTGAGCTATATATTTCTACAGACAAATGAAAGATTCATTATATTTCTGCAAAATTACTCATTGATAATAGAATGAAAACGCGAATTTCCATCTCACAAAAGCTGTCTTTAATGAACTGAAATTGGTGCAAAATTTTTTTATGTTTTTAATGTTTTCTGATGAAATACAGTTCGGCCAAAAAAAAATATCCCCAGTAAGCGTTTTGACTCAATTTTAGCTTATGTTAAGTTCATTAATTAATTATTGACCATTCTTGCTTCAGCACTTGAAATTTGATGTAAACTGCAGTAGATTAACATATTTACGAACTTTTGAAGTGGGTTTATAGATCTTTGGAAAGAGAAAAGACATTTCTCCAAGGATGCAAGGGATGATTTTTGGACTCAAAGCTGAAGGAATCTCTAATAGGAAAGTGGCTAGGAAATTATCAATTGACTACAAAACTGTGGGAAATATATTGAAGAAACAAGCTGAAACTGGAAAGTCAAGTTTGAGGTTCAAATGTAGTCGGAAGAAACTCTGCAGTCCCAGATTGTGCAGGGCAATGAAATGATGGCAAAGCAAGACAGAAAACTGAGTTCAAGGCAGATTGCTTTTAAGATTGAGCAGGAGTTTGAGACCTCAATTTCCCATCAAACAGTGCTAAAACGCCTTTCTGATCTTAATCTTAAGAAGAAAAAACCTGCAAAGAAAGCCCTCCTCACAAAAAAAGCCTGTTGAAGAAAGAAAAAGGTTTCTCGGTCTGTATCAACACTGGACATCCCAGAACTGGAAGAGAGTGATTTCTCGGATGAAAATAAATTTAATATGTAAAAAACGAAGTAAATATTATTGTACCAGTAGAACAGAGTTAATTGAGAAAATTATTCACATCTGGTACCATGAAATCGAACCTGATACATGTGAAAAACTTTGTCGAGTCAATAATACATCGACTTCAAGCCCTTAAAAAGGCACGAGGTGGACACACAAAATATTAAGGCAAGTTGATTTTGATGTAATATGTTGTGTACAACTTAATTTCGCTTAAAAAAGTTCAATAAACCAATGAAATATAGCCTCTTTGTTGTTGTTTTGACATACATTCAGTAAAATTGTAGGTGGGGAATATTTTTTTGGACCGAACTGTATCATTCAAGAAAGTGTACTGTATTTAAAAGTGTTACAAGAATGTTTAATAAATGTAATAAAATATGAAATATATCTTTAAAATAATACAAGGTGTCCATAAAAGAACTTTCCCTGTTTGGAGGCATCTGCAGCGTAAACTAATGAACGTAATAAAACCAAAATTTTGGTGTAGTCAATTGAGAGCATAGGAAAACGAATTCCGCAAAAAAAAAAGTACCAAAAGTCACCGATAGGAGGAAATTCGGCGCTAATATCATTGTAAATGTAGATTATGCAAATTTTCTAGTGCAGATGTGACAGCAGCGCTATTCAGTTCTTTTAAAAATGAAAGAGCGAACGTTCAGTCAAGCAGTTCGTCGATTGACTGTTGAGTTGTATTCAATATGCGGCCTACCTTACCTCAATGTGCGTTACTTATAAAGCTGTTTTACACTATAGAGTGCAATGCAGAGGTGCCTCTTAGGGACTTTCGAAGGCTTTATAACCAAAGGTTCAATGTCTGCTTTAGCACTGAGAGCTATGATTCATAAATTCGAGGAAACTGGATCGCTAGGAATGAGAGCAGGCAGAGGACGAAAACCAGTATCAGACAACACAGTAACAGATGTTGCCACTGCAGTGTACGACGACACAGGGACTAGTAGGGGTCCAAGCGCTCGTGCAATAGCTTGCCAAACCGCTACGCCTTATGGGACTGTCTGGAAAATCTTACGGAAAATGCTTCATTTCTAGCCGTATAAAATCAGTCTGTGCAAGAACTAAAACCTACAGGTTATGATAAGCGCTTGACTTTTGCTTAACTTTTCTTGCCCAAATGGACATTAACAATGATTGGCCTTGGAACATATTGTGGGGAGATAAGGCTCATTTTTATCTGAATGGGTCAGTCAACGCTCAGAACTGCTGAATCTGAGCATGTGAACGTCCCTCAATGATTCATCAAGTGCCACTGCATTATCTAAATCTAACTGTGTGGTGTGGATTCACGGCAGAGTTCATATTAAGACAATACTGTTTTGAGACTATGACTCCTACAGGTCCTGTTAACTGTACTGTTAATGGAGAGAGATATCTGAAAATGCTGAAAACGTTTGTCATTCCTGAATTGCAACAAAGATAATGCTCACACTCGACATGTTATATGCAAGATGGAGCACGACCACATATTGTTCGTGCAGTACAGAACCTGTTACACCAGCATTTGAGAGGGTTATCAGTCAGTATTTTCCGATGGAATGGCCGCCTGTTCCCCGTACATGTCCCCATGTGACTTTTAGTTGTGAGGGTACCTGAAATCCATTGCGTATACTGGTGGCGTTACAAACCTCCATTCGTTGAAAGATAACATACGACGGGCTGTTACAAACATCCAAACTGAAGTTTATGCGCAGCAGTAGATAACGTCATACACCGGATGCAATATGTTGTACACAAAAAAGATCAGCACATTGAAAATATTGGACATGTTCCAGAGGAACCTAATGATTGATTAATTTCGGTGATGTTGATTACATATTGTTAACCAAGAATTGATGATTAAAGATTGTTGTTTAAAGATTATTTGTTTTGTTTCAGAACGTTTTCTGTGAGTCTCAAACTCCATTCATTACTGTACTGTATGTTCATAAACTTTTTGCCTGCGTTCATTGTAATTATTCACAATTTACTGGTTCCGATAGTGCCAAATTTTCTCCTATCGGCGACTTTTGGATTATTATTATTTATTTATTTTTGCAGAATTCTTCTCCTCATTCCCTCAATAGACTATACCTGAATTTTGGTTTCATTCCGTTCATTAGTTCTCGCTGCAGATACCTCCAAACAGGGAAAGTTATTTTATGGCCATCTTATACAAACTTAAGTTTGACCATTTTTAAAATGAAAATGAAACTTTTTTTCACTTTTAACCGCTAGGCGCGCTCGTGTCGCTAACGGCACTTCCTGTTTACGAAGATTTTCAAAAGCTTATAACGTTTTACCTACTGTTTTTATTTCTTTTTAGCTGAACATTTTGATATAATTTATAATTTATGTTAATTTGTTTATGGCATCATAAGGTCAGCAAATATTATAATACGTGCATATTAAAAAAAATATGAGTATTTTCGTTTGAAGTTTTTTTATGATTTTAAATACAAAGGAAAATTTTATATTTGATAGGCAATAAAGTTCAATACAGACCTGGGCAAGGCTTAGAATTGAAATTTTCTTTTAATAATACAAAGAGAAGCAAAAAAAGTTATCAGGAAAACTTATCATCAGCAAAACTTATTGGAGCAAGTATCCTTAAATATTAGTTTATCTTGATTTTATTTTTTTATTAAAGTTATCAATTTTAATACTTAAAATTCTTTATTAAATTTTTTTTTATTTTCAGAAAGCCAAGAAGCTTAAGAAACTTTGAAATTTCATAATATAAGAGGTATAGATATTCTCAATTTGAATTAATGATTAGCCAGGGCAATGTAAAATAACACTGTAATTTATTTGCGAGTCTAATGAATAAATAAATTAAAGTGTTCTGTTATTCTTCTTAGAATTTTCTAATATTAAAAAAAAGTTCTGCTAACGTTTGTAGAAGGTTTTCAATATTCCGGTAACACACTTTCGGAAAATCTTCGCTTAGTGCAAACGATACGACCTGTATCGATAAAACACTTTTTGTAGCACTAATAGTTAAAGCACACCTTGAAGCACTATTTATCTGAAGTCTTTTTCTTCGGATAGTTTCTAGTTGCACTCTTGGAGTAGCCATGGCTGTTCCATTTCAATAGTGGAAATGGATATTCGGAATACATTTTCCATCACGAGGTTTTCTCCCATTTGCTGTTACTTTAGTTTACACTTACAAATGTTCCTTTTTTAAAACGGATGAATTTGAACATCCTTACTTGACCTTTGTCACTTAGAGTCTTATTCCATCTAGCACGTTTGAAGTCGCAACCATATTCTCGGGTTGTCCTTTCACAAACACTCAGAACGGGATTTTCACTGGTTGCACCTTCCTGCAGTCTGATTCAATTTGACACTGCACAAGTCTTGGTCTCTCACTGCCACGAATGTGTTCCTCCTCACTTTTCCACAATGAGGCTCAAATCACGTCAGTTTTATTTTGGTTTATTCGAGGGGGATCTTGTTCCACTCCTCTTTGCAAGCTTTCCAAAGCCCTTCTACTGTTTTCGGTCGTCGTGTTCCCAGAGCCCGTTTAAGTAATACGAACCGGCAGAAGTCCATTGGATCTGTATCGGGGGATTTTACAGGAATCATACTGTATGAGATTGCCCGTATTCCGGTTTCAGTCACCATATTGGCCATATACAGCTGGGTCGCCCTAGCTATATGACTCGACGACATACAACCATGAATCAACACTTTCCTTTTGTCGCTGCCGTACACTGAGGGAATATCGGGATAACGAGGGTTCCAGGACATGTTCTGGGTAAAAGGCAGCATAAATCTTGACTTTTGCAGGTACCTTCCTCAGCGGCTAATTTGCTCTGTAGCTGTAACCCGCAACAGTAATGAATTCTTCTCGAAAAGTTTTTCTTTGCGTTCGCGGTACCACTCGGATCGTCCTTTGGCATCAAAAGGGCTATAAAGTATTGCCCTTGGCTTCTTCGTATCACTAACGTAGATTCATGCCTCATCCAAAGTCGATGATGTACTTCGATTTTTCTCCCGATAAGCGGTGCTCGTAAAAAGCTTTCGGCTGTTGATCTTCCTTTCAGCAACGTGTCGAGGAAGTAGGCGACGAACGCGAGCTTTATGATGCATCGGAAAGGGCAACTACGTACACCTCCCCCCAACTTGGGATTTTTGTTGGCATATTTAGAATGCAACATAATTTCAGCTACCAGATAATCAACTACAGGCTTATGATCTCTGATTCGAACGCAATAATGCTGCGTCAAGATAGCGCGCGCCCTTGAAATCTACCGAAAAACTTGAATCAACCCTCCGTAAATGATTGGAATGCAAACAAAAAAATTGATTTCTTTAACTAATGTAATTCTAATTTATTGAAAAGATATTATAGCTGATATCAAGAAATTTGCACATTGTTAAATTATAGAAATTTATCGGTCATTTAAAATAATTTTATTGACAACAATGAACTTCCCTTTTTACAGAATTAAAGTGTTACAAGACGCCGTCCTGGAGATATTCATAATCTTTTACTATAATAAATTTGTGCGATTCGGATTTGGAAATTATTACAATTACAAAAATTATAAATCAACAATTCTTAATGAAAATAAATGAAATGGATGGTTCTGTATGACGTCGATATTCCCTGAGCAACATAAGGATTCCAACAATTCAACTAGATATTCTTCAATTGTAGTCTCCTCATTAAAAAGGAATTCTATTGCGAACATAGTTCACGACTAGAATGACTAATAACCACATGAATAACGTTGGTTTAAAAAAAAACCTTAATTCTTCATAAAATTGTTTCGCAAAATTTTATAGGATGCTTTCTTTCATTTCTGGATAACAATTTTTAATTGTGAACTTATATCTTTACTATGAAGTGTCTAGAAATTCTAAGTGTCTAGAATTGTGCGGATTTTAAGACTTAAATTTAAGAAAATATACTTACAATTGTTTGCTTTTCACTTTTTACTGGAAACCATTTTTTTATAATCAAAAAAGAAAGAAGAATACAATTTATAATTACAATGGACATAATTGTTACTAATGAACTGTGCATTATTGAAAAATTTCGTTTTTGTATTTCTTTAAGGTTCTTTTCCATTATTGGGATGATCCAATTATCCATCGCATTCCTTCTGAAATGAACTTTTATGGATCTAGTGGAACTAGAATGTTCCAACTGACATTTAAGAAGGTAAATATGAAAATAATAGTATCCTTAAATAAATCACTAGATTCCTTAAAATCTGTTTCTCATTTGAATTTTTTTTCTACTGTAGATGATCTACATGAACAGAAGGAACAACCGTTGTCTCAAAATAGAAGATTACTATGATTGCATAAATGCATGTTATAATGAGCTAATGGAGCAATCACTGGATTGTAGGTAGGAGTGCAAAATGAAATCTTCTTAATATTATATAGTATCTTAAATACTGTACGGAAGTATTTAATTAAAGACGTTTATCTCTGGCCTTTACTTGTCTGATACGTACAGAATTACTCATTGAAGCTTGTAACGAATATCTCAATTCTACCATTAAAATTTCATACTTTCTACGTGAAATTATTGTTGAGATCTGTATCAGCTTGTGTCGTGCGTCTGAAAAACTTAATATTCCTTAGAGTGTGTTTTATCTATAATTCTAATTTTGGGAGTAAATAAGGTTTTTCCTGCTTTCTTTATTCCAAAGCCTTTAAAGAAATTTATCAACAGTGACGGGAGAACAGTGAGATGGCTTTTAATTGAGATGCCTTCTTAAAATTCCAAAACATTAATTTACTTTCAGCTGGTTTCTAAGATATTAGCAAATCCATTTGGGAGCGATTGCGATGGTGACCAAAATCGGTAGCGATTAAGTTTGTCCTGTCCGTCCGTGTCTGTCCATCACTAACAACTCCCGAACGGAAAGTCGGATTTCACTATCGTGTTTAGAAGCCCAAACCCCGTTGGAAGGGGGTTTTTCCCCCCCCCCCCCCCCCTCCCCATGTTTGAGATATTTGGCATTGTTGTCATTGGATTTCCTCTATTTGCTAGAAATATAATAGATTTACAGAACTTTATATCGAAACTTTATTGCAAATTTAAAAAAGTTTAACTTCCATTTCAGATATAACGAAATGAAATTTACACTTTGGTTTTCTCTACTGATATTTTACTATATTTTTCTGTATAGCTTTTTTTCTTCTACTTTTGATTAAAAATTACATTCCTTTTTTTAAATTAAAGATAGAAAGATACCTTTTCTGAGTATGTAGTCGGGCAGATAAGAATTTCATATCTTCAATGTAAGAGAAAGCAACAAGATTAGTTATAAGTTTATAAATTAGTTTTGGATGTTAATTATATAGACTACAAAAGAAATAGTTTCAAAACTATGAGAAATTTAGAAGATAATTCTTAAATAGTAAAGCTCACTTAATAAAATAAGTTGTTAATTATATTTAATTGAGAACCTGAAATGTAAGACATTAAAATTGATTATCATTTTATTTTTATTTTTATTTTTGAAGACTTCATTGATAAAAGCTTTTTAAAAAAGAAGGGTTTTTAAAATTAGAAAGAATTTTTTTTTTGTTCAGGATGTTTATATTGAACTGGCGTATACGCCCCCTCAACAATGACGGGAGAAGAATATGACAGCTTTCAATTGAGATACAATATTTTATAAGTAGAAGTTTTTTTTCTGTGTTTAAGTATTATTTTAATTTCTTCATTCATGTCGAGAAATGTCTCTAACGACTCTTCAATTCGTCGCTGAGGGCGAGCTTCTGCTTCTAATGATCGTCTTGCCTGCGTTTTTCTGACTTCGGATCAGAAGGTTGCAGGTTCGATTCCTGTCGCGAACATTTCATTGTAGAAATTATTTCTATTTTCACATGAAATTAAAATTATTTTCCAAACACAGAGGATGTGTTACGGAAGTGCGTAAGTTTTGAGTTTTTCAAATAAACATTATAATACTCTAACCTTAGAGATGACATATTGCTCGGTTTGGGAAAACAAAAGCTCGACTAAGAATAGCACTTTACACAGACGAGCTCGAATCATCAGATGAACAAAAGAAAGTTTTCACTGCATCTAATGATCTGTTCATTTCTTTTACGATATTCTTTATTTGTAGACTATTTTGTTATTCCAAAACTATCTTTCCGAAACACATTTAAACAAGTAGAGGAGAAGGTGGTATTTTGAAACCCTGTCGGTAATTTGGAACCCTGACATTTCACTGACAGGTAGGTATCGCACCATCCCGGTGGAACTTGTAACTTGTTGTCTTCACCCTCCCGACCACAGGCTCGACGCGTCAGTTGCTTGCTGCTCGTTTGATGAAGCGTAGATAAGTGTTTGTTGCAGAACGCGGTTCTAGAACTTTTTTTGAGGTAAGTGTTGTCAGGGGAGGAATTTATCCTTCACCCAGTGAACTATAAAAACAAAAAATAAACAAACTAATTCCACGTAACACTGCTACCACTGTGTCATCTGTAGTTATAATAACTCCAAGGATAATTAAATAATGTAAAAGAAAATAACATCCCATCAGAGCTTGCCTAATGTGCAGCTGGAAACAAAATGGCGGCCTTGGCCCTTTCCCGCCATTTTGACAGCTGATCAGGGAAGTCACAGCAAGACAAATGAAGTGATAATAAAACGTTAACTATGATAATAATTATTCATAATCATGTTTCTAATATTAAATACCTTCTTTATTAATTGCTTGCGATGAGTTAAATAACTTTCTTTATTAAATTATTAGCTTTAAACTGTATGTAATAAAATGATCACACTCTGAGACTTGGTTAATGGAAACGCACACAAATGATAATATTTATTATATCTTATTCAAAACAAAACAAACATAATCAAACAAATATTTCCTTTTCTTTAATCCCCTTTTTTAATTACCTTTCCCTCAGGTGCACCTTTCTAATTAAACCAAATCCTCCACCCTGACATTCTTGAAATGCGAACAAATAGGCCTATCATCACCCCACAAAATATTATGTTATACAAAATATATAAAATTATATTTCCATGTTAACGAATTTAAGACATTATGTCTTTTGAACCAAATATATATATAAGCTTTTAACCGTTTAATATCAAATTAACTCAAACTAATACATGAAATGTCGTCTCGTCATTCTCCCTCAGAGAAAATGTTCGGAACAGTTTTAAAATACTACATTTATCAAAATAATACTAAAATTAGAAACATATAAATTAAAACGCAGTTCGATGCCTATCGGAACAACACAAGTTCTATCTAATCAAACATATCTTAACGTGGGAATTGGAAGCAGAGTTTAACGAATAAGTTTGAAACAATCACTTACAGTTTTCGAGGGTTTTCGTCGCACCAATTACCGTGAACTTTCGTAGCACAATCTTATAACACTCGTCGACAAACGAAGCACTTTGAAAAACACTTTGTCACTAATGTATCCCACAGTGATAACGATGTGTACGGTTGGCATAGCAGTCTGCGGGGGTTCCTTTGCCCTTTCTTGACTAGCTTGTTTACGCCATTTGCCTTCAGGCTTTCCGTAACGACCTCGGAGTGGACGGTGATTGCAGTCTGCCGGGGTTTCTTGCCCTTCCATGACTCGCTTCCGTGCCATGACATTTGGTCCTTCCGAAATAAAACGATGATTTTTGGGAATACAAAGTTTGTAACACCCGTTTGGTTTTCTGTTCGTTTTTCGTCGACCTTCCTTCGGCGATTAGCTACAGTCTTTGCACCGCAAATAATACTTAAAAACTACGATCGGAGTTTCGTATTCATCCTCTTCCCTTTTATCCACCAATACAATCCTTCATTCAAAACACAAAGTTCAAAATTTAAAATAAAATAAAAGTATGTGACGGATAAATCCGGAGACTACATTTTCTCTGCTCCTGTTGGTTCGACAGTTCCGACCCCAACTACTGACTCTCTGACACAAAAAACACCTTTCGCGCCAAAAGATAAAGTTTCGGTTTTCGCAACCAATGGGGCACTATAAATATAATCACAAGACTACATCTTTCTCTGACGGCGTATTACAATCCTCTTTCCAATTCCCGTGAGAAAACCAGATCAGAAAATTAAAATCACGTGACATCTGTTAGTTCGAGAAATTGTTTCCCAAGGAAACTTCTCGTTAGAAACACCAATTCTTAATTCACCAAGAAATTAAGTAAAGAATGCATTAATTTTGCGATAAAAATGAACTAAGAAATTTAAACACTCTTCTTATTATAAGCAAAACATTATCTAGATAAATTACAAAAATAAGTAATAAATATATAAAAATGAAACATCCCACAATAAACACCATAAATTTCTAAGATTATATTAAATGAATTAAACCTTCACTTCAACTATAATAAACGTCACCTGTTGCCAACTAGCAACGTGACAGTGTTTATATTTTCTGTCTCCTACAGTGTAGGTAACTAAGTTTTAGTGCATCATATGTGTTGTACAGTTTTTCTTTTGCCAATAACCAATGAAACATGTTATTAATCTACAAGTTGTTACATGGTAGATCAACACTAATCCAAAATGGCGAATGCGGGACATTTGGAATCCCAAGGTGATGGGTAATTGGTCATGAGAAAAAAGCTGCGAGAAAGGGATCTGCCAGCTTTTCTGATGAGTCATCTGAAGCAGAAGACTTTGTGACAGCTGAATCTGGAGATTCAGATTTTGAACTCCCAGTTGGGGAAGATGAGCCACGTCAAGAGGATGCCATGTGCCTATTTTGTGATGAAACTTTTTCAATTTCGCGACCAAGGAAATTGTGGGTACAGTGTGTTATGTGCAGTAGTTGGCCACACAACGAATGTGCTGGGGCGGAAAAAGACTACTATGCATGTGATTACTGCCAATAAGTGTTTATTTTCTTTTTGCTAAACTTTTTTCATTTTTCTCAATTTACTGTTTCATTTTAATTCTTTAAAACTGTTTTCAGACCATTGGAATGCTATAATGTAAATGTCAAACTGACCATCCTTGTTGGATATCTATTTTTAATATCCAAAACCATGTTTTTAAGCAAGATATTGAATTTTTATGAAAAAAAAATGGGGTTCAAAATTACCCTTCCCCAATCACCGGATCACGATTTTGACTTTTTTCACATTTTACAAAATAATAATATCTTTCAGTTCTGCCCCAACTTTACAAACTTTACAAAATTATAGGCATCAAAGAAGCTTAATATTGAGTAAAAATATTTCACCATAAAAACAAAAATTTGCTTTCACAACTTTGGCTTCAGAATTTAAGATTAGATATTTAGGCTTTTGCAGCCTTTTTGAATTTGCACCTGAATTCAAAGTTCTTTTCTGGCTGTAAATAGAAAGAAAGTATGCGGAGAGTTTTAAAACGCCTTAAGTAGATTCTATTACATTGTGTTTAAAACTTTTGATTGCAATTCTATTCCTTCGAATATTTTTTTCCAATTAATTTGGAATAAGATACGAAAGTATGTTTGTACCATTGTTTTATACATATACAACATTAGCAGTAATTGATTTGAAATTACTCAGAATGTTTTATCTGAAATATCGAGCTTTTGAAATATCTGAAAACTAAGGAAAATTTCTTTCCGTTTAATTTTGAGAAAACTTCTACCTATAAATTAAATTGGCGAGATGACAACACTGAATTGATTATGGCTGATTTCTGTGATGATCGGTGAATCTATTTAAAAAACATTTATATACTTCTACATATGCAAATTGTAACGCAATTAGTTGTACAGCACGCATACTGGTTTAGCAAAGTAATAAGCAAACAATACAGTAGTGGTAAAATTTTAAAATCTTTTAATTCTGGGCTCATATATAAATCTCTCGGATTTATCATTGAATAATACAGTTCAAACTTCAAAGCACATCTAATATGATTTTCTGATTATAGTCTCAACTTTAAGTTCCTCTATATACACTGGATATATTATAATAGAGTAATTACTGTATTACTCTCTTAATTGTAAATCACAAATCAAATGCAACTGTTCACTTGCACTATTTAGTAGCACTGATATAAGTAACACTAGATATCTCTCCATGCTTCTTGCATACTAATTCTTTTATATACATTACTTTATAATATCTTATAATTCACTTGTATGATAATATCTAATTATGGTTGCTAATAGCATTTAGACTTTCTTCCAGTATGAAATATTCTTTAGATTAATATCGAGTGATTGTACAATGGCAGCTCACACAATAATTCACCGTATGTGAAATTATATCAATTCTTTAAGTATTTTCCTTAATTCACTAATTGCACTAAAAGTACTTGGTATTCTTTACTAATTGAATCTTCTTTAATGACTGCCTTCAAAGTTTATTATCACTCTGCGATGACAAAACGCCTTTTCTGAGAGTTCCTACTTCGTGTTGAATAATTCTATTCCCTTCCAAAAGCTAATAATAAAGTCTACTTACAGTAATGCTGACTGCGCTGGTTATTCATCCTTATGTGAATAAATTCTCGAATAGCCACTGCCAGTGCTGAATCGTAGTCGAATCCTAAAACTTATCGTAGGCTTGTAAATGCCGCCACGGCTCCGCTTCCAATCGCATTCGCCTCCCTTCGTAATGATGGTCGGCCTTCTGATTATCACGTTGTACTACAATTAATATTCACCAATTTCCTTTGGTACCAACGGCAATAAATTCTAATTAATACTATTCTTCAATTGAATCGGAAAGTTCTATTCTTCTTCCATTTCCATTGGATTGTTTTCCAATAATGAATACTTATTACAGTCAAGGGCGCGTTCACTATCCACAGGTAGGTAATACTTTCTTCCTTTAACGAAATCTTGAATGCTCTCTTCGCAAGAATTATATTACTTAATTATCTTACAAAAGTTCTCTTTTGTCTTCGTAATTAAATATTAGTAAATTCTTTCCTATGGAATAACTTAATTTGAGTCCGATAAAATATCTTCGGAAATCGTCTGACGAAAATTATCTTCACCGCTAATTTAGTCGCTCGTATCTGCAACCGTTACCTCTCTCGCAAAACGTCTTTCCTTTACTCGTTGACTCGTTAGTTTTCAAGTCTTCTATTTCTATTAATCAGTTCTATACTGTTGAATCTTCGGACTTCGTTTCTCAGGTATTTTCATTCCTGTTTCTTCCTAACCTGTTGAGCCTTCGTTACTCGTTGCCCTCGGAGAACTAATCTCGTTCTCAGCCGTCGAGCAAGTTATTCTGTCTTGCCGCTACCATGAGACTTTTACTCATAGTCTCTCCCGTAAACGACTGCTTTTACTTAAGCACCTTACTTCTGCCTTTTTCTAATCGACTACCGCTTATCGTCTCCTAGTCATTGTCCACTTAATCAAATTCCACTAATCATTGTCACTAGTGATTGTCACATCGGAATCACACGTCACTTCCTTTTTGTAATCTTTATTACGTCACGTCAATTCCAATATTTAAATATTCAAATAATGATCCAATATTACTCTTTCTACACTAACAGGAAAAAAAAAAAAAAAAACAACTTTTTAAGCAATTATCTTTTCTTCTACTGTAATTATTTTCTTCTTTAAATAATTACACATTTTAATTATTACTACTACTCCGCAACACAATTTATGTGTAGTTATAACAATTCACCTAAATTTATTCATTTCTATTTCTTTTTGTATAGGTTACCTTTTATGACTAATTCGAAGCTGCTTGATTGTTTTAACAATTATTTCAAACGCAAAGCTAAAGACGAAGCTATTGTTCTGTACAAGAACAAATCCAAATGTAAGACAAGATGTGCTCGTCCATGTGAATCTGAAGTTATTAAAGTTTTCAGTGCCTTGACTGAACATAACACTGAAGCAAAAAGTAATTACAAAGTACAGTATCAGATTAACTTCAAGAAAATACTAATTGAAATACCAGCTTATGAAGTAATTTCTTTTGCAAGTGATGTCGGTGGAATTCTAGGACTGTTTCTTGGGGTTTGCATTTTGCATATGTTTGAAATACTGGATAGTTTGGTTCATTATTATTCAGAAAAATGGAAAATATGGTCTTTTAACCTGAAAAAGAGAAAGAATAAGATTGAAAATGTGATTTCCGTAAAGTCACAATTTACTAATTAGTATTTGTTGATTGCAGCTTGGTATTAAGATTATATTCTACAAATTCCTTTTAACTTATTATTTTTATTTAAATACACAGAAGCTCGGTTATAACGCCATCTTTCGGATCCAAGATCTCGAAGATCGCGATATAACCGCGGTATAACCTAACTTTTATTACTTCGCGACGTCAAATGTCGTGTATCGCACCCTATTATCGCCCACACGATTCCAAATCGATTTAAAATGGTCATTTCGCGATTACCTACATCATTCAGAGCTATGTGAGAGAATTGTATATTTATAAATACATAAATCATTACTTTTTCAACACTTTGATGGGTTATATTAGTCAAAATCGATTTGGCACGCCATCTTGGCATCTTGTACAAACGACAAGTCACGTGAATCAAAACTAGGTATTCATACGCCTATTAGATTACTTGGGCCTCTTTCCTGGTTGTCATTGGCAGAAAAATAGATCTCGATATTCATTTTGGTTAAACGAAAAAGTCCGCGATTCTGGTATTTTTTTAAAAATATATTGTATTTGACGCATTTTCGTGACATTAGGGTGGGTATAGAGTCTGAATTACTATAAATAATAAGGAAACAAGCATTTTAATTTACACTTTTGATTTGATTTTATCCGAAAAAACGGTAAATTTTGCAATTTTACAATTATATACCTTTTCGAAAATAGAAGGGGTCCAAGACCAAATCGCGTTATATCCGAATTCGCGATATAAACAACCGCGTTAAAACCGAGCTTCTGTGTATATGTTATCTTCATGATAGAAAATACTATTTAAAATTGGTTAGAAACTTCATTTAAAATAATTATTATATAGGTGAAATTTAGATCAAAACGCCAGACTCCAATCACTTTGAATTAATTCCAAACGGTTATGAGAACTGTTTACATTTTTTGACAAGGAAATTTTTTTTTGGCATTTTCTGTTTTTGTAGATTTCTGTAGTTTTAGTGAGAAGCTTTTGTATCTAAAGATAAACCCCGGGCTAGGTCGGGAAAGATAAATTTTTGATGGAAAGTGCAAGCCAGACGTCATTAATTGGTAAGAGAATAGTGAAGAATGAGGCGAAAATCCTAAGGAGTTAGATTATATAAGGAAATGTAATAAAAGGAGAGAGGGTTAAGCTAAGGATGGTAATGGGACAAGAAGGATGTTAGGAAATAATTAATTGTACAAAATTAAATTGGATAAAGAATGATGAAATATACGTATATAAATGTACATGTGTATACATGCTGAAGATATCCCAAGTTATATAGATTAAATCGAAATTATAGGCAGGTAATTTTTTGTAATGGATAAAATAATTAAAAGGTTAAAAATCAGAACGTTTGAGCCTAACCAGTAAGCTATTTTCAGCTGTGCTGTTGGTTTGTATAAGGTGTGCAAATAGATTTTACGACAGTATTTGGTAGTTTATGGTGATTGGTAAGGGTGTTGACTATGTGCTAAGCTTCTCTCAATGTGAGGGAGAAGGTGATGGGAATTGGCCTATTATCTTAATATCATCAAAGTTAGGGATATTATTTGTAAACATAATATATAAACAATGGCTGACAATCATTATGTTTATCAGAAATAAACAAAATAAGTAAAAAAAAATGATTTCCCATTCTTTCATTTTGCTTTGAAAATTATACATATATTGGGGCTATCGATTAACACAGAGACAAAACAATATCTTTGTCTTTTGTACTTTTGTTATGGTGATATAAAATGGATTTGAATTCAACTTTATTATTGTAATTGAACTGGTGCTTTTCAGTGTTTTATTAAGGGTTTGGATAATATAGCTGATATATTTCTTATTGCAGTATTGCATGAGATGGCATATATAATTTTAGTTTTTGTTTGAATGTCCTTTTCATTATTAGTTTTCCGATAAGTTACTTTATTAGTCCTGTTAATTACCTGAATATTATGTTTTTGAGGCATTTTCTGATATTGTTATTAGTGTTCTTTACATTATTGAATGATGCCCTAGTTACTAGTTTCTTGTTGCTTGTATACACATACCTGAAGACAAATATACACATACATCTCTATCGTTTTCATAAATGCATAAATAATAAATAGAAATTGAAAGGTGAAGAAAATTATTTAAAATGTTGGTTTTGGAAGATGCAGCTGTGGGTTGTTATTTGGGATAAAAATATTTTTTACTTTTGGTTATTAGAATTGGTTGTAGGAATCGCATTAAAATATAAGAGGGTGATTCATAAAGTAAAGCAAATTAAAAATTTTGAGAGATATAATTCAGTTACAAATACAAATGATACTTCATTTTCCACATAACCATATTCCTTTGAATATGAAATATGAAATACATGTACTGCTTATGACACCTTTACCAACTCCTTTGTTCTAGCAGAAAAGAATGTTTTAGTTTTGCTATCAGCCAGGAATGTACTACTTCTCGTCATCACTCCAAAAGTTTCGTATTATAGCATCCTTGAGGGGTCCAAATGCGTGATAATCACACGGAGCAAGATCAGGGCTGAATGGAAAATGCTATAAGGTCCGAAATTTCATTTTCTTTAAGGTTATGTTAGTTAGGAGTCAATCTACGCAAACTTTACTCATCATTTTGGTTTTGTCTTTGTAATAATCGATAGTCCAATATATTTATAATTTTCAAAGCAAAATGAAAGAATGGAAATCATCTTTTTTTTTTACTTATTTTGTTTATTTCTGATAAACGTAATGATTGTCAACCATTGTTTATATATTATGTTTACAAATAATAAAAAAAATAATACTTTCATTTAACAAAATCCAGAAATCAAACTAAAAATCAAAAACTAAGAAAATTGTTATTTTTTTATTGTAAATTAAGAATTAACTTTTGTCGTAAAATCTCTATGTAATATTATTAATAGAAATTTTCTTAGTGAAATATTAATGCTTCTATTTTTAATTAGGGATGTAAGGCTTCCAATACAATGATATATTTAAAAGAAACTATGAATGTAATGTGATTTCAATCATTAAATATGTCTTTTGTTATCATTCTCTCTGTCAACTTTTGAAAAATATCCATGAATTGTACAGAAGTTTATCAATTACAAACTGGAATTGTAAAGCATTCTAATTTCTAGTAGGTAAATCTTACTCTGGAATTTTCAAAGTGTATTTACTAAAAATTTTCTACACAAATAAAATGTATAAAGATATTTTTCAGTGGTTCCTGTTTAATGATAGATTTTTGAAATGATCTTCACATTTCAAGCTTTCAAAATTCAACATTTAACTTTTAAAGTTTGCTGTTATTTTTTATTTGTTATTTTGGAAAACATCTAATAACTAACAGCTAGATGAATAATAATAAATTTTGTGTATTTGAAATAAAGTTATAAAAATATGAAATTTATCATTAAGTGCCTGTAAATTTCTACATTTATAAACAAATTCATAACAATTATTCACTATATATTTTGACTTAATATTAGTTTTCTTAATCATACATTGATGACATGGGGGCTTTCTCACTTGACGTAACAGCATTATTCACGCCAATTTCCTTTAATCTGATTTGCATAGCAGTAGATTACATTTATGATATAGCTAATGAAGATTTTCGTAATGATACGTTACTGGAATTAATTAGACAACTATTAAATATGCAATACTTTCAGTTTAATAATAAATATTATTTACAAAATAAAGGATTGTTCATCGGCCTGACGTCATCAGCGTTGATTGCAGAATAGGTAATGATATATGTTGAAGATATTGTCATGGACCTCCTGAAAATAGGGCAGCTGGAGGTTCCCAAATTTGCAAGCTACGTCGATGATTTATTTTTAATAGCTAATAGAGATATCCAAGAAGGTATTCAAGATATTTTTAATAGGATCCACGATGATATACAAATGGAAATTGAGAAAGAGAATGAAAGAAAAATTGCATTTTCGGATATATGTATCGAGATACTCAACGGTAAGATCATTAGTAATGTATATAGAAAACCTGTCTACGCAGGAATCTTAATTAACTATAGGTCTAATATGCCCTTAAGATTCAAAATTAACACTATTTCGATGCTTTTAAATAGAGCTTTTAAGATATGCTCGAGCTTAGAATTATTTGTACAGGAGGTTGACACAATCAAGAAATTATTGTTATATAATGCTTTTCCAATTAATTTCATACATACTATTGTAAGCAAACTCACTAGCAGAATGTATAAAATGACAAGCCACATAATGTAAAGCCATATGCATGTGTATCTATTTCTTTTCATCAGAAGCAGTTTTTTGAAATATCCAGGTAACTGGCTGAGTATAATATAATTACTACTACAAAGCTGATAATACTATCCACAAGCATATTAATATTATCCACAAGCATATTAAACATAGGAGTAGCAATGCAGCTCAAGTTCTAAAAGAACGTAATGTCATTTATGGCGCTGGATGTATAGATAACGACTGTATTTATATTGGAGAGAAACGCCGTGAATTAGCTGTGCGTATAAAAGAGCATTGTAATGCGGTTAAGAACAGGAATTTTGCATATGCAACGGCTAGCCATATAGCAAAACTAATGAAGATTAATCATTAGTTTTGCTAATCTAATCATAAGTTAGATTATGAAGATCCGATAATTTTAGGTTATGATGCCAATAAGTTTACGAGGAAACGTATTGAATCATCTCATATTTTTACTAACAGTCATTACTATAATGACGGAGTTTTGATTAAAAATATAATGGGCTTAAAATATAAATAAAAAAATATAAAAAAATGGGATTAAAAATATAATTTCTTTCTATCTTCGGCATCATCTATTGTCATGTGTGCCTGTCTGAGATCCTCCTCGACTTCTTTTATCCATTTTGTTTTTCTCCTGCCTGAATTGATGATCTCAAGAATCCGTCTTGAAATTCTGTCTTCATTCATCCTGTGAATATGTCCGTAGAACTGCATTCTTCTTTTCTTGAATGTATCCGTAATCCTATTTATAAATTTCTGATGCTGGTCTCTTCATCCAGATTCCTTGTTCTTGCTCCGGTCCAGATTTTCCTGAGAATTTTCCTTTCTTGTTTCTCTATTTCTTTGATTTTCGCTTCCCCATCGATTTGTGTCGTTTCAACAGCATATAGTGCCTTAGGAAATACGACAGTGTTGTAGTGTCTTAATTTTGCGTTAATGGATATGGACTTTTTGTTGTAATAGTTCCACGTGAGTTTGTATGCTCTTTGTTGTTTTCTTATTCTTTCCTCATTGGCCCTTAGGTTGATCCCTGATGGTAGGATGATTTCTCCTAGGTATTTAAAATTCGATACTTGGATAATTTTCCCATGGGTTGTTTCAACAGGCAATTTGTCTTGTGGCACTCTTTCTATATATTGCGTTTTCTCATACGAAATTTGCAGGCCAGTTTTCCGTGCAATTTCGTGTAGTTTTTCTATGGCGTTTGTGGCCTGTTTTCTTTTATTCGTGAGGATTGCGAGTTCATCCGCAAACGCTAAGCACTTCACATGGGATCTGTTCTCTTTTTTTATACCACTTTGGATTCCTTTGACTTCTTTTTCCCATGTTCTGATAATTTTCTCAAGAAGGATATTAAAGAGCAACGGCGAAAGTCCGTCATACTGTTGCAATCTAGTACGGATCTCAAATGGATTGTGTTAGTTAATGTCTGTTGGATGATTGCTCTTGTTTTTCTGTCGATGCCGAATTCTTCCAATGTGTTGAAGAGGATCTCTCTGTCTATGAAGTCGTAGGCTTTCTTAAAGTCCACAAAAGTGACCACCGTGTTTCTGGTGTTTCACATCTGGAGAAACGTTTTAAGATTCCAGATCTGTTCTATGCAGGAGCATCCCTGCGGAAACCAGCCTTGTATTCTCCTATCTGTGGGTTAGCATGTTCTTCTAGTCTATTCAAGAGGACCTTTGAGAGAAATTTGTAAGTGACCGGCATGAGTGAGATACCCCTGTAGTTATTCGGATCCGTTTTGAAAATGAATTATATTAATTTATTAGGTATTTTAGGCTGCACAGCTTTATCACCTCAGTTCTACGTCGTCTGCAACTAATATAGAAAGAAAAAATGGATGCTTATACCGGTTATCAACATCTAGACACCTAGTGGCATGAGTAGATACTCTTATGATGACACCAGTCATACTGATTGATCAAAAACTTTGATTGGTTCTTAAGATAGGCATTGCGTTAATATGCTCTTACTATGTGGATCTATTTCCTTTTTATCAATTGTATATAAATGCAGAGACTATTGTAATTATTTCACTTGACAAAAACAGATGGACATGCTATCGAAATTAATAGTGTTTTTAATATATATACAGTTTTTTAATTTTTTAAATTACACGAAAGTTTTAAAGTTTGTGTGAGTTATTTTAATTTTACACACAATTTTAGCCACACGTTAATTTTAACTACTAAGAAATCTTTTTTTTCTTTTAAATATTTACTTTAAAAATTTTATATTTAATGATTTTAAATAATATTTTTTAATTCATAAAAGACATTTTTCAAGAAATTTTTGGTGGAATGCAGACTTTGTAGTAGAAAATCCTTTCAAATATGTCGATATATTTATTGTGACTATATTTTTAGTTATAAATAACGAAAAATTATATTCGTTGATACCAAGCCAAAAACATTTAAGTAGGAAGTATTGTAAAATGTCATCTTAACTTTAAAAATCTTTTACTAAACATATTTTTTTTTTTGCAATGTATGTATTTTTAAAAAAATTTTCTGATATTGTATTTAAATTTTCTATAAGAATATCTGCCATTGACTTCCGTTAGTTGAAGAAATAGAGATACTTAACTAATCTCTCTCTCTCTCTGGTGTAAACTGTCTTTACGACAGGTTTCAATTGGACGTTCTCCATTTTCTTCTATCCTGTGCATCTTTCTTCAATTGTTCATACTTTCTTCCCCTTTTAACATCATCCAGCATTCCAATCCTTCTTCTTCCTCTTCCTCTCTTTCCTTCTACTTTTCCTTCTATTATTCTTTGTTGTAGGCAATTTCTTCGTAGCACATGTCCTAACCAAGATGTTTTTCTGTTGCGTATGGTTTCTAACAATTTCCTTTTTTCACCTATTCTTGTTAAAACGTCCTCATTCCTTACTATATGCGACCATTTCACTTTTAACATTCTTCTCCAGAGCCACATTTCAAAACTTTCTAGAAATCTTTCTTCCTTTTTTTTAATTGTCCATGATTCACTACCATATAACATCACACTCCATACAAAACATTTAGCAAACCTTTTCCTTAATTCTATTGAAATGCCTTGTGCTGTCAACAGTGCTTTTACCTTTTCAAATGCTCCTTTACCCATTGCTATTCTACTTCTTATTTCTTCGGTACAACTTCCATCGCATCTCACCAGACTTCCCAAATATTTAAAAGCCTTTATTTGCTGTATAATCTTTCCCTCTAAGGAGATATTCACACTACCTTCTTGCCTGCTTATTCTCATCACCTTGGTTTTTCCCACATTTAAGTTCATTCCAAAGTCTTTCCCAACTGTTACTATACTGTTCATCATTTTCTGTAACTCTTCTTCTGATTCTGCCAACACTGCTTGATCATCTGCATATTTAATGGTTTTCAATCTCTCTCCTCCTATCACAACACCTCTTGCTTCCTCTAAAGCTTTCGCAGTGAGTTGTTCTGCATATACATTAAAAAGCACTGGTGAAAGACAACACCCTTGTCTAACTCCTCTTCCAATACCTATCTCTTCAGTTTCATAATCTCCTACTTATACAGTCCCTGCCTGCCTACAATACATCTCCTTTATTAGTCTTCTATCCTTCCAATCAATGCCAATTTCTTTTAAACTTCTCTGTAGTATATACCAATTAACCTTATCGAATGCCTTTTCCCAATCAATAAAACAAACAAATAAGTCTTTATTCACTTCTAACATTCTTTCTCCCATCATTCTCAAACATCCTATGGCATCTCTAGTTCCTTTTCCTTTTCTAAAACCGAATTGATCTTCTCCCAAATTTTCCTCAATCTTCCTTTCAATTCTTTTCAACATAATCCTTGTTATTGCTTTTGTAGTATGGCATATAAAACTAACTGTCCTGTAATCTTTACAATCTTTGGCATTACATTTCTTTGGTAACGGAACCAAAATAGTTTTAAGCAGTTCTTCAGGCCAAATACCTGTATCATATATCATATTGATCAAATTTGTCAATCTACTTATTGTATCTTTTCCCAAGTTCTTTAGTGCCTCAGATGGTATTCTGTCGCATCCCATCGCTTTCCTTTCCTTGAGGTCTTTTATTGCTTTTTCCACCTCCTCCCTCAATATCTTTGGTCCTCTTTCTATTCCCTTTCATCTTCCAGATGTATTTCAGAATGTCCAGCTTTAGTATCATACAACACTTCCACATACTCCTTCCATATATTTTTGTGTTCTTCAACACTTGTTGTTATTTTCTCATATTTATTTAACATACCTTGCTTACTTATTTTCTTTGTCTTCTTCTTTGTTAATTCTTTAACTATTTTGTACATTTCTTCCAATCTTCCTTGTTTTTCTAAAATTTCCATCTCCTCACAATGTTTCTCCATCCATTCCTTTCTTGCCTGATCAGTTAATCTTCTTAGTTCATTGTTGAGTTTTTTATATTTCGTTTGTCCTTCTTCAGTATTTACATTCTTCCATCTTCTCCTTTCACCCATTTTCTCTAACATGCTCTGAGTAATCTATTTCTTCCTGTTCTTAGCCTTTTGTGCCACTCCAACCTCTTCTTCTAAAGCTTTCTGAATTGCATCTTTAATATTATTCCATTCTTCTGTTACTACCTCACTCTGTCTTATATTTGCCAATTCTTCCTCAACATATTTTGAATACGCTTCATTTTTTCCTTTCTTCAATTTTAATATATCCCAATTCCTTAACAATTTTCCTTTTTTTGTAATATGCTTCAGCCGTGTTCTTATTTCTGTTACCAGAAGATTATGGTCTGAATCAGCGTCCGCTCCTGGATATGTTTTTGCCATTTTAACATTGTTTTTAAATCTTTGATTCACAATTACAAAATCTATCTGATATCTTGAAATATCGAATATCTTGAAATATAATAACTAATATATAATAACTAATACTAATACTTAGCTTTGCTGTAAATTGTTTAGCTACGTTTCAACATTTTTAAGCTAAAGAACCGATGATTTAGTTCAAATAAAGATAATTTTGCAAATAAAAACACACATAGTTGTCACACACCTAATGCATATAAGATGATAAAACTAATTAATAAGAGGAAGTAAATGTATCGTCTCGATTGAATTATGTTATATTGATGGGTGTTTACTTTATTAGAAGTAGAGAAAGGCGGAAACAACGATCCCTGCAGGTGGAATGATCCTTCCCACTCTGGTCCATCCTCGGGGCCGTCTGTCGACAGTGTCGCTAAACAGAACCGCCATGATGGATTTTGTCAGTTGATTAAGTTTTGTTTGGATGAATGTGCGTCGTCTGCAATTTTTCTCCAAAAACTGTTTTGAAGCATTTTTTATAAGAAAAGTCTTACGTTGCATCTTGGTTAGGCCTATAATTTACCTACTAATTACTGGTTTTAGCATAATGAGTAGATCTTAAAGTATTGGAGGTTACTTTGATGTATTTCTCATAATCGTTGTCTCAAGCGATCGTTTAATGATAGCCATGTTTTTGGGCAAAACGATTCCCGAGATCATTTTGTCCTTGTGATCGTTTTTCCCAACAGAGATCATTTTATCCTCCAGCTTAAGCATGAACTGCTTAAATTTCTTAACACTTTTACATTTATTACAAGTGTGCCTTTAGCACCTGTCGTCTAATTATTTTTTTGAGGAAGTATTTGCATGACTGTGGTGGAAGGTTTGGTGGTTCACGATTGCACCAAATTCCTTAAAGTCACAGTAGACTTCCATTTTCCGTCATTTAAAATAATATCGTGTAAAGTCCTCTGAATGTTATGCAAGACAAAATTTATAGTTTTTTTATAGAATGTTTTTATTTTTGAATTTTTTTGAAATGAGACTAACTTAACACATCAGATATTTTTGCTGCTACACTCAATAAATTCATAAGTTTTATAGGTGTGAACTTGAAATTATATAATACTTTAGGTCTACTTTTTTCCATATTCTTCATTAAAAATTGAAAGTAGCTAAAGTGCTTTTCCTGTCCTTATTTAATCATGTTTTGCATGTAAAAAAACATTCAAATTTTGACATATTGAATTGAATTTGCCATAAAATTCTTATTTAAACCAAAAAACGATTCAGCACTTTTTTTTATTAACCTTCATTTTATTTCTTTGAGTTCAATTGTAGAAAATATAAACCAAGGGCTTCACAATGAATAAATAAAATATCTTTCTAGTCTTATTATCAGAGGGAATCGGGAACAGCCGTTTCGACCTGCATGGGACTCATCAGCCCGTTCCGCCCTCCCCGATAACAAACCCAGAAAGGCAAGAACATAAGTGAAGGTCACCCCCGCACCCGATAGTGATTTCCGGCAACGGCGGATCGGGCTGTGAGTCTAAAGCAGAGCGAAACGGCCGTTCCAGCTTCCCTCTGATAATAAGACCAGAAAAGCACTTTATTTATTGATTGTGGAACCCTTGGTTTACATTTTCAATAAATTTTCTGCTCGTTAAATTTCTTTGCTTAAGTTCAATTGTCTTTTAGAAAATTGGAAAAAGAAAAATCCCATTATTTTAATCCAAGGGATTATTTTATCCAACCACTTGGAAAAATAGATCTTTCGCCAAATATTTTAGAAAAATGGTCTCAATACGGCCAAAATTTCGTCAAACAATTTCAAACAATTTTTAGATATGATATCAAAGATTCATGGTATGGAAGAAAAGAATTTCAAAGTCATTTGAGATAAGTTCT
>JAFIDM010001028.1:2046882-2061906 GCA_023159025.1 Thereuonema tuberculata
TTAATACTTCACGCTTCAATCTTCAGAATTATTTTGTCATGACGCTCATTTTATGATTATATTCCTAGTTCAAGTGTTTTTCAAACGTTCTAACACATTCAACTATTATTATATAAGAATGTTGGATTTCATACAAGTTGTAATTACTGGATTTTCACTAAAAAGTAATCATAAATTTCACAATCTTGGGAAAAACACTTGAACTAAGAATATAATCATAAAATGAGGGTCATGACAAAATAATTCTGAAGATTGAAGCGTGAAGTATTAATAAATTTATTTATTATAAATTTGTAAATTTATTAGCAAAGAACACTTATTTATTTTGTATACCTACAAGAATCTGTGTATCTCGGATGTATCAGTATTCTTAAACAAGCAAACATATTAATGAATTTATAATTTTTAACTTTCTATTAATCTTAATTATTATTATAAAAATTTGAGAATTTTTAGCTATCTTTTTATGTCAAGTATATTTAAATTCAACGATTTTTCTATTTATCTTAAATATTTATAATTAATATTAAAGATAAAAAATTGCAATTATTTCAATATAAAATGAATTTTTGTTTATATATTTCATTAAAATTAATTTAGAGTTAGAAAAGGTTCTCTACTAATTATAGCTTCTTTTCTAGAACACTGAGTTAATACTAAATTCCTGATGTTACATTAAGAGCAGATGGATCTGTCTGCCATTAGAATATTTCTGCAGTTCAAAAGATTTTTTAAAAGGAATACTTTACCAGGTATTGAAATGGAAAAATTAGGAATATCTGTCAAATTTCAATGAAAAGAAGAATTTATTGGCAACATTCAAATACAGATATTAAAACTTATAATTTTACATTCAAATTTTACACGTCACAGTTAGCCAGGTTATATCATTTCAATTTTTACATAGTGCAAACAAAATATGTTTCCGATTTGAAATTATTACCAAAAGCAAATAATAAATTTTTGTTAGACTTCTATGTACAAGCGAATGTTTAACAGACATAAAATAACATTAATGGAGATGAGCTTTTTTTTATTTTAATATAGTTACATTACAATAAAAAAACACACACACATGAAAAAGGAATCATGGTCTATTTTGGGGAATTTCGATACCGGGAATCCAAAACAGCTGTTTAAGGGTTCCTACCCTTCATCAGCTGGATTCGCTCAGTATCTGATAGTCAGTGATCCCAAGAAATATGTAATATGATCCCAACTTTCTATGTTTCTTGGGATCACTGACTGTCAGATAGTGGGCGAATCGAGCTGATGAAGGGTAGGAACCCTGAAACAGTTGTTTTGGATTGCCGCTATCGAAATTCCAAAAAAATAGATCAGTGATTCCTTTTTCATTTGCGTGTATGTTTTTTATTGTAATGTATATCATTTCCGCACTTGTCGTTAACTATACTTACTTGCTTAATTTCTTAAAGAGGTATTGAGCTAAGCTATTTAATATTTCAAAGATATGCAAGATGCAGACACCAAGGAATAGACCCAAATTACCTCCAGCATCTCTTAAGAAACTATTAAAATCATAAATGACTACATCAGTAAATATTCTTTTGGAATTGATGCTAAACAATATCTCCATCCATGGGATATCATCCGACATTGTAGAAACGGGGACAGATGTGATAATATCTTTTTCACAAGGCGGTATGCAACTTCTCTTACAAGCGAAATTGTTCATGTAAATTGTTTCTGCTTTTTGTATTGCTTTTATTGCCAAAGTACTGTTTTTGCAAAATTCAGCATTAGAGTCGGTCATAAATAAAAGCCCTCAGAGAAAAATAGAAATAGATTTTTACTTAACAATATAAAACATAAAAATACATATAAATTTCTTTAGTGACGAGTTACAAAATATTCTGCAAAAGAATCATTTATAAAACTAAAAATGCGCATAAATAACAGTGACGCCTTTGCATTCTTCTTTTTGGGGACTAATCAGCCCGAATGATGATAAACCCAGAAAGACGCGAAAATAAATAGAAATCACTTTAGCTCCCGAAAGTGACTCCCGAAAAAAATAAACAAAAATAAAAAATAGATGCTAAAGTGCACTCAAAAAAAAACCTTTGAACTAATAATCATTAGTAACACAAAGGCTTTTGATTAAAAAGAAAGAAACCAAACCAAGGAGTCATAAATCATAAAGCGAAATTTAACGTGCAGAAAATCAATGAACTCAAAGGCGTGAATTTTTATTTATGTGCCGCATTGAAAGTGCAAAAAATCAATAAGAAATATAAACCAGATTTTCTGCACTTTAAATTTGTTTTTTTTTATAATCATTTATGATATGTGTAAATAATGAATATATTATTTAGATTCTCTGTAGCTCGGAATGTCACTAATTGAGACTAGTTTTGTCTCCGATTGGACCGCAGGGAAATCTGCAGAACAGTTTGGTCATTTCACAACATCAGCACGGCAGTGGACTGTGACGAACATTCCTGAAGAAACGTCACGTTCTACTACTGAGAACCTCTGTAAAGGATGCAATTGGTCTATTAAAGATGGCCACAATGAATCAGGTCCTTTTTCCGCTTGGGTGAACTATTTTCGAATTGGCAGCAGATTTAATTTCCAATAAGTTTTAGATTACTGAAACTATATTGATATTAAGTGCTTTATTGTTGTATTATTATAAGTGGTAATCGTTCATAGAAGTTACTCATTTCTTTGTGTTTGTCACGGTTTATTTGATTTTGTAGTATTTTCCCGTGAAACTTTTATTTTTTATTTGTTTTTGTAGGAGAAATATAATTATTATTATTTCGAAAGCTTAAAATGTATTTAAGTTAATTAATGAGAAAATTTAAATAACATAACGTAGTGTTTACATCAGCAATGAGAATGTATAAGAACCTGCCTCGTTTTGACAGTGACAGTAAAACAGCGCAGTGCGATTAGTAATGATCAGTAAAATTAAGATTAGAGTTGCGTTGATGAGTCAGAGGTCGCTGCGTGTGGATGAGAGATTCTGATGTGAAGAAACGAATCTATGATGCGTTTGACGTCACCATTAGTTGAAGACAGTGAAACTCTGGATGGGAAAGCGTGAGCTAATTTTTTGGCGGTTCGTTCAAAATGGGCTTCGCAGATAAATGGGCTACGAGCCATTGTGAAGTTAATTAACAACGCACTAAAAAACTGTAAGTAGAAAACTTAATTCAAGAACTGCCATTGAAGGTTTAATCATGAAATTGGATTTAAGTTTGGCGAGAAGCATTCGCAAACACAAGAAGTCACGAGTTGTCGTATATCACAAGACTTCGAGGAATATTTGAATTGTGAAGAAAATTTAATTAACTGTAGAGTTTAAAAGAAATTCTAGGAAGAATTATTTTGGTTATTAAATTGAAGAATTAAACAAAGCTTATTTTACCGAAGTTACTTAAGTCAAGTAATCGGAACAATTAGAGAATTTTCATTAATGAACTCTTCCGCAAGATGCGAGAATTGATTCTATTATAACTTGTGATTCAAGTAAAGGAAAGATTCAAGTCGTGATTGGTGAATTTTACAGTGGAAGGAAATAATAGTGAAAAGGTTACTATTAGTAATTATTGTGCATTGAGGAATCAAATAATAGGAAGTGAGTCAATGCTGAGTGAAGTAATAACTGAAAGTGACATCGAAAGATATTATTCAATAATGTTTAGATTGAATAAGTCACGCAATGTGAAAAGCTAAATTAAATATTTCACACATAGTGAAAAGCCTTATTAAATATTTCACCAAATAGTGAAAAGCCTTATAAATTAATTCACACAAAGTGAAAGGCCATTTCCCTAAGTTAATTAATACCAAGTGTATTGGAGAGATACAGGGAAGACATATTAAACAGGAGCAAGCTATTGCTTATCCGAGAAGATATTAAAGGCTCAATCAATTTTAATATTTTATTTAGAAGACAAAACTTATTAAGCTGATGGAACTTTTAAAATTATCCGAACTGCTATCACCGGAAATTTTTGTATCAGCGTTATAAGTGCTATAAAAAAAAAATCCAGTCTCAACTCTTTTCATTTCACACTCAAAACATTAGTAGTAGATAGCATTCAATTAGAGTTTTCTTATTGATCTGTTCATTTTCCTGTTTTTATTCTGTAAATTTTAGTTAGTCTCTCTAAGTCTCTCTCTCTCTCTCTCCCGCTATCAAAATGGTGTTTGCTGTCGTTAAGTTAACCCTACTTTCGCCTGCAAGCCTTTTCATATTTAATGCCAGGATACTGACACGTAATCTTTCGAGATTAAAGGGGTGTGATATTAGCAGAATGTTTTTTACCCATATACTCAGTTGAGATCTGTGACAGAAGCAACAAAATGCATATATAGTAGTTTCGTCAGGCTTTTGATCCCTAGTGGTTGGTACGACAGTCGCCGAGCCCATAGAGTACACTGACAAACCTCGGGAAACAAACTTTTGCCTAATACGTGAACCTACTAACAAATGCTACAATAATAAATATTTTCAAATAGTAGGAAAAATCATAATGTAAATCTCCCCTCTAATGCTATGCTAGTGAAAAACATGGTTTTTCTTTTCAAGGAATACATCAAAAGACATAATATAATGTATAATGTTTGTATTAAAAATATTTAAGTTAAGAAATGGTTAAGGAAAGTTTGGAAAAAAAAATATTAGTTTTTATTAACAGAAACACTTGCAATGATGATGACACTGCCTAAATCATACAAACTTTCCCTTCCCTATTACAATCTTTAGTCCTTAATGAGTCTCCAAGGAAAGGCTATCGAATTCAAAATAATGCAGTGTTTCACCATCAAATAACATTGATAAAAAAATTTTAAGATCATAAAATAATAACAAAGAGGAAAATAGGAAAATATGTTGTTTAAAATACAATTATTAACTCTAAATAATACGGTTACTATCCGTTATGAATAATGCTGAAAACAATCTCTCTCTCTCTCATAGTTATATTATATCTTGTCTTAAAATTTACTAACTTGTAAGAACTAAACACAATTCTGTCTTTTAGTTTGTTCAAACGTTGCAAAAATCGGACGAGCGTCTCGAAATACGGTAGAGTTTCGTTATCGGAAAAGTAAATTGGTTTTTCACCTTAAATGTATACAATTTCCGACGATCGGTTTAGTTTGGATACTAAAGCAGTCACGGAATATCGTTCATTGCGAAGAGAAAGCAATATGCTTAATTTCACGTTATTTGTTCTTCTCTTTTGATTTCAATGATGGGCTTTATATCAGTGTCTACAAGTGAAACAAAAGTTGGCGGATCATATCCCTCGTCACAAGGACAACATATCCACGATGCGTGAGGCTATGCCTTTTCATCGTCCGGGGACTTATAGATCGATCAGCGTCAGCAGCAGGCTGCGCTCCGAAATCCCGGAGTCTGCACAACGGATTCTTGTCCGGCGTCTTCGCTCGGCTGCGGTTGACATTAAGTGGTGACGTATCGTCTGACGACTCTTTGACTTATTTTTTTATGAAATTCAAAAGATTTCTACTTATAATTTGTCGCAGTTACCATCCGCTGTCCTTCCACACCCAGCGCTGACCATGGTCTAGATCTGAGGAAGCACCATTCTCGTTAACCCTTCCTCAACGGAAGTCTGGAACTATGTTTTTACATGTCTGCTTATCACTTCATTTTCCTCATATCTGTAATAATTACTCTTTTTCCCGCCGTTTGCAAAGTTTCACTTATACTATCCATCAGGGCGGCTTCTCCGATTACGTGATTCTTCTCTTTGCCGAGGAGAGAAAAGAAGGCGTGGTTTTCCACATTGATCATATGTTGTTCTCCCTGCAAGTTTAAATTAACTTAACTCAGACATAAAAATAATAAATAAGATAATATATTATTAGAAAAATAAATAAATAAATAAATAAATAAATAAATAAATAAATAATACACAGATACATTTAATATACAATCAATATAAGTGAAAACTTGTATTCCAAAGGCTAGGATCGGATCGTGTCACTGGCAATTTCTGTCACACTACAATACTGTGAGCATGCGTGATCTTTAACTGTTTCTGCGATTCAACGATAATAAACTATGCTAAGAATCTGTGAACCGCATATTATGAGTTATTCATCGAGACTCGAAAACGCGGGCTTCAAACTACGATATCGATTATAAGTACTTTTTTTTACTTAACTTGTAACAGCTTCTCGAAGGAGCTAAACACCTTCCTGTTATTAACCTACTTAGTACCGTTCCTTAGAACTATCCATCATCTGAAAAAGACAGAAACTTTTCCTTTTTCTCAGCCTTGTGTACTTTATGTGAACTGCCTTGTACAAAACAAGTGCTATACTTGTTTAGGAAAAAAGTCATATAAATTTGTTCATTTTTTTTCTTTACTCATCTTAGCTACATTTGATTCCCTTATTGGGCACAACATGTCAACAGCGTTTATTTCACACTCACATTTATTTTTGTATTCGGTTTTCAAGTGAAAGTTTTCGCTTTTCAATGAGAAGTGGTAGAGATAGGAATAGTTCCAATGCCTGAGGCGAATCCGCGCCCTAAAGTGCTGTCTCTCCCTTCCTCAATAAACCCAATAAATAGTGAATGCTCAGTTAACAGTACAATATAGAACAAAATGACCAAGATAAGTGACAAGAGAAAATTTAATATCGAGTAACATAAGCAATACAAAATTATATCTAACCAGAGATTCTAGTCGTAATAGGATCCTTATAATTATGAATATCATTAATTAACACATCACTAAAACTAAACAATTATTATAGTGACGTTCTAAAGCGCCTGAACAGTACAGAGTTCGCTGGAGATAGCACGGAGTCCGTGGATGTTCTCGAGAGGAAGGAGGAAAGCTTGTTAACGTCCGGGACGCTCGACGTACTGGACGGCGGGAAGCGCTGCACCAGCATTTAAGGAGAAGGGCTCTCCAGATGTGATCTAATGACACTCGAATCTCGGAGTCGGCGCTGTCAGAACTCATGAGCATTTCACACTGCTCGCTTGCATCGGCTTACCATCCAATTGAAGTCAGGTGAGCTTCCGGGATTTTATGTGTGACGACACCGAGGATTTGAGGGACACCCTTTGAAGAGACAAACCCAAATAGAAAAACAAGGTTGTCTTGTACATCGCGCAAACACAGCCAATACTCGGGCAGAGATAAGCCAACCAGACTCGGTTGTCGCCATAGTAGCGTTATACCTGATTTTGCTCTGATAGTGTAATGCTCTCGAAGGACAGCTGCGAGCCAGTAGCTCCACTTGTTTAAAGCCTGGTTCACTCTGTTTTTGCTGTTTTTGTCCTCTTCGCACTGTCTTCGAAAGATGAGACGGCACTTAGGAGATATGGTTTGGGTGCAGAAGACGCAGACCTGTATACAAGCACATCTGTTTCCTGGGAGACAGGAGAAACAAAAGAAGATGGCAAATAAAGCAAAGTGAGGGAAAACCTGAGAAGTAATTATCAGCGGAGCCCAGATGGGGAAAGTGATGAAAGATGGATACCATGAGAAGGAGGCTCGAGGAAGTTTTACAAAGCTTCTGGGAGACATTTGCTAGAGGAAACAAAGGGATTGTTGAAAGCAATGTTTGGGAAAGTGAAGATAGAAAATATTTATAAACATTTTTCTTATAAAGAATGAAGGAAATAAAAGGAAGGAAAATGGAGATAGATGTAGCGAACCTTGGGCCATTACAATAAATATAAAATGAAATAAATTAAGCGATGTCATAACTGTGTTCGAAAACCCACTATTAAGCTCATCGTATATATATATATATACGATGAGCGTAATGGTGGGTTTTCGAACACAGTTAAGAAATCACGTAATTGCAAGCCGGCACACATCCAAACGGTAGTTCAATTCCTACCAGACTCATATGTCCGGTGTGATGGTCGGACCAACGAACGGATCACCCATGCTGTGGAGACCATTACATCAGACATCACACCAAGCACTGGCATCATACGGTGGACAATTACTTTGAGGGGTGTAGCAATGTGTATTGAACATTCGTGTGTTCCTTTCTCTTCCCTGTCTATACCATATTACCTCATTAAAGGATGATTTCCAAATACGTATTTTCCACTTGCTCCTATGCCGTTCCTCCACTGACCTAGATGACGTTTGAGATACCAACAGAAGCAATCCAACAAGCTTTCAAAGTTGTATTCTGGAATTGGAATGGTGCCGTATGTTTGGCAGATAAAAAATAGTTCCTAAGATTTCCATGACGGCCCAAGTAAAAAATAAAAAAAAGGGTTCAAAATGGGAGCCGTGGGGCATTCCAGCATTTGTTTCTTTTTGTTACTTTTTTTGTTTTCCATGATACCACATATCTTTCCGTTTTAAATTTTTCTTTTCTGACCTCCAATGGAAGTGAAAAAACAACCATATTCCTTATTTGTTCAATTTGACCAAACGGATCTCTAAGTTTACTGAGTTAGTGACTTTATTTGATTTTTGGATATAATAAAATACAATTAACGTTATTTAAGCTTTCATTATTATAATACTACTATACAATACTGGTTTACTGCTTAATTTTTCTAATAGGCTATTTGTATATGCATATAAATGATATTTTCGAAATATCAAAGCAATGCAAATATATATATACAGTCGGACCTCGATATAAGGTCACTCGCACGTAAGGTCACCCCGCATATAATGTCACTTTTCAAAGTCCCGGCTCATTGAATAGGAATTCTTTGATATGGATTATCGGATCTATGGTCAGATCTTAAATACCGTAATCGTATATAAGGTCACTTCTGTCTGTGATTTAAGTGCCACACTGATTCAATTCCAAGAATTTTTTCGTGGGTACGATCTTTTATCGGCGTCATTTCTCCTATTGACAGAGGGGACAGCTTTTTCACAAAGCACTTCATCCCCTTAAATTCTAGGAAAAAAGATGATGAAGACGATATTCCTTTACCTGTATTAATATAAGATCTCAGAAATCGCGGCTGTGCTATAGAAGGGGAAAGTGAATATGTGAGAATGATGAAATTGCTACCACTTCTCAAGCTTCGATTTCCGAAATTGTTTCGCAAGTTTTAGATTCCAATGCATTAGAAAAGTGAGGATAACGACAGTGATACTGAAAGTGAAGCGGTGACACAAGCAGAAGCACTCAGAGCATTAAATTTTCAGAAATTACAAAACGTGGAAAACATTGTACAAAAGATGAAATCAAAAGTCCTGTTACCTGTTGCTTAACAGGATGTTATAATGTGGCTCTCAATTTTCGGGCGTAAGTGGCAAATAAATTACAAACAAAAAGTCACAACAAAACAAAATGTTTTAAAGAAATAAAGCTTAACTTCTAGATGAAGATGTTAAAGAAAAGGGAAATTATCCATCATGCACAGAATGAAAACAAAAAAAGAATAAATTCATGCCAAGATATAATCCTTCCTAACATTTTACACTATTTCAAGAGAAAGGAGAACCCATTAAAATTCACAGAGAGTTTTCTTTTAAAATTAAAGAAATCTTTACATTAAATAATAAAAAAACATTGTAGTTGATACTTAGTTGCAATTTAAGTTCGATTTTTGTAAAGTTCAAAGTGAAAAACAGTCCTAAAATTCAACGACTTTACTTAACTTTAGGCTAACAGCTCCTAATATCTTGACTATCCGTTGCTACTTGACTTTAACCAAACAAATTGGAGAACTTGATTTTTTTTATGGCTGTATATATTCCACCCTTTTAATAAGGCCTAACATAAGGTTCTTTTTATTCAAAGTCTGTTTTATGAATTTCCCTCACAGGAGTAGCAAAGCTCAGTACGTGCACCATCATATGGCAAAGTGCCAATAAAAGTTAGATGAAGTTAATGTTATTTGTACCATGTTCAAAAATCACTTAAATTAAAATAAAAAAAAATCTTTTGGGAAATTCAAAAATACGCTTTGAAGTGGGTGAGTGAAAGGTAACCAGGGATTGTACAAGCATGAATAGTTTTATTTCTATATTTCCCGATGAAATACAGAAACTATGGGCTGTCTCTAATCAAAAATTTCAGCCAGACAATGAAATGTGAATGGTGGACAAGGGAAGTCAATATTCTAAGAAAATGGATAAATGCTAGCTGTACAAGATATCACAAATGCAATATTTTAATATAACATATAAGCTATGTATATGCAGAGTTTTCTTGAAATGAATGTAAGATATTAATTGAAAAATCACTAGTTAGTTCTTGAATACAGAAGTATCCTGAAGTAATGTATGGAAACGTAACTGAAAAGGAAATTTAAGGACATTATTAATAATGCAATTCTGCAAAAAGCTAATGGTATCTATAGAAATGACACTGCTAAGGCTGGCCTTTTATCACAAACAGATAAATATGGAGTAAAAAATGAACGTATTCTTATGAGAACTGGTAGCATATTTCAGGATGTTTAATGAAATATAAATTTAATTATTTATTAAGGAATCTTAGAAATAATTTTTCACCTAAAAGATTAGAGAGCTCTAGTTTTATGGAGTATCTGAAAATATTCCAGTGTTTTTACCTTTAATAACTTAATATTTTTTTCAGCAAACTTCTTTTCTGTGCATATTTTTGGTTCTTACTTTGGCTGTCTATTCAAGGGAATTTATGATCATTAATTGTAATTATTCTGCTGTTTCTGAATTTTTTCAAGTTTAAAAGATATAAAGTCAGAAAAAAGAATAATACTTCAGATTACCACAGTTGATAAGTTATCGACCAATATTACTAGGCAACAAAATTAAACTTTATCTGTATCTTTGATGAAAAGAGGTGATCGTTTGTTCTCGAGTGTGCTAAACATGAAAATGGCCATTAAAATGCATGTTTAGCTCTAGTTTTTCAGATATCTCAACTTATCATAATTATCCTTACAAGCATAATGCATGTATTTACCTTAATGTTTTCCCTCCGACGAATGTCTCTCAAGGTGCAAGAGCGATCTCCATCTATATCGACTCAGATACCACTCTTCCTCATGAACTTGGCTCCAAACCACTCCTCTATCTTCACGATCTTGTTCAAGTTGATCGGATCATCTTCTCCTAGGTCGGCGTCTAGGTCTTCTGCCTTGTTCTAGGCTTCTAACTTGTTGATAAAAAACGTCTCCTTTTTTAACTGTGTTAGGGATTTCAGCACAAGTTCGGAAATCTTCTGTCACGACACTACCCAGATACTGAAAGTGGTTAACTTGTTCCAGTCCCTATCCATCCAGAGTGATATTTGTTTCTGATCTCTGCCTGCCCACTGACATAACAACTGTTTACTTTAAGCTGATTTTAAGGCCGATCTCCTTAAAATGATAATTCCAACCATTCAGCTTTTCTTGAACCAATTCATGAGTACTTCCCCAAATCACAACCTCATCTGCAAATGCAAATGCCCTGAAATCCTTGCTGTTACTGTGCTGTTTCACCCTTTTCATAATCTCATCCATTACTGTGATAAACAGCAGAGGTGAGAAAGCACTGCCCTGTTACACTCCTTTACTTGTCACAAACCAGTTGGAATAACCACTTTTAATCTGGACACAGCTCTGGCAGTATTTGTACAGTATCTTTACTTTACATATAAGGGACCATGGTACATTTTTCCATCTTAAACAGTCCCAAAGTTTACATCTCAGTACGCTGTCATAGGCCTTTTCGAGGTCAAGAAAGGCGAAAGTGACATCTCTTCCTTTTTCCCAGTGCTTCTCCATTATAATCCGAACAGCAAATATGAGATCCGTTGTTGATCTATTACTTCTAAATCCATATTGTTCATCCTCAAACTGTGGTTCAATAATGTTTCGTAATCTTTCTCTACCATTTCCTCCATCAACTTAAGTCCATGAGACAGAAATGTGATTCCTCTATAATTGCCACATATCCTCCTACTTCCCTTCTTGAAGATACGGACTGTGCTACCCTTTCTTAAGTCAGATGGGATTTTTCCCTCTTTCCACACAGCGTTCATTACTCTGAATAGCCAATTTAGTCCATGAATTCCTGCAGCTTTGATCATGTCTGAGCTCACTTCATCAAGGCCAGGTGATTTGCCTTTGCTCGCTCTGTTCAAGGAATTCTCAATTTCAGATCAAGTCAACGGGGGTTTCCCTACCCCATCCGTAATTCCTGTATCTTCTTCTTCCTGTATGGTCTCTGCTCGATCTGTTCCATTATACAAAGAAGAAAAGTATCTTCTCATCTATTCTCTAATTTCTTCCTCGCTGCATGTTATAGTTCCATTCTCTCTTTCTAAAGTTTTTAAAGGTGCATGCACAGTTCGTTTGTTTTTCACAATTCTATACAGAAGTTTCTTATTTCCTTTACAGTCCTCTCCTAACTTTTCAGTAAATTGAAGCCAGCTCTTTTCTTTCTCAGATTTGATCACTCTCTATGCTCTGAGTTTTAGGTCTCTATACTTCTGCAGTAGTACTTTCAGTTTCTCTTCATCTTTATCTGCACCTATTAGGTTCTCTTTATCTCTTTCTATTCTTGCCATATTCCGATCTTTAATGGCTTGTCGAACAGAATCATTCCACCAAGAAGTTTCCTTTTCTTTTTGTAGACTGCTTGTTTTTCATGCAATGTCAACAGCAGAGCTCACAAGTGTTTCCTTGAACCGGATCCATTCTTCTTCCCCTGTTCCTATTTCATCTGTTGGTACCTGTTCACGAATCCTTCTCTGGTATTCTTTTTTTATCTCTGGTTCTTCCAATTTCCACACGCTTATTATCTGTTTCCGTCTTGTCCTCATATTTTTTATTGAAATATTCCTAAGGGTGCTGCTCATCAGTATCCTGTGGTCACCATCCAAGCTTTCTCCTGGGAAGGCTTTCATATGTAGGCTTTCATATCTTTATAAAAGATCCAACCTCGTCTTCCGAGATAATGTAATCAATCAAAGATTTCTGCTGGCCATCCCAGTTTTTAATGTTATTATTTTTGGTTTCTGCATAGCGGTCATTTGTTCTTTATAGGACGGTAAAGTTTTCAAATTTGAGTGTTAACGGAAACTTTAATATGGCTATAATTTTGCTCAAGTGCCATTTTCACCCTAACTCTGTCCTAACAGATTAAATTTTGGTTAAAAGTCTAAGCTTTCTTTCCAAAAAAATTATGATTTAGAGGATGAAGTTTTTTTTTGTGAAAGGAAAAAAGGTAATATGTCAGAGATTTTTTTTGGAAACAGGTAATATTTGTGAATTTTGAACGGCAATTTTCAGAGCTCAACAGCTCAGCTGGGCAACGATATAAAAATCTAAACTTTTGAACTGTAATAGTATTATAGTATTATTATGCACTAAACATTTGTGTTGAAAAGTAGAGATAATGAAAGAACAAAACGTCAAAAAATAATCAATTAATTTATTATTTGAATTGATACAAATATAAAAAATATTATCTTGCTAAGGTAAAAAAAAACCAAACAAACAAACAGAAAAAAACAAAAATCAAAAAGTCGAGACACAGAAGTTCATTGGAAAGGGTTGTCTCACCATTAGTAATCTCAGAATTTAAAGATTTGGTTTTTGGATGAAAAGACAAATTTAAATGTGAAATGATGTCCACCAGGTCCCGGAAGAGAGGTTCTTCCATTCCCCTAAGAGTTATCACAATCTTTTGCATCGCAGCTTAGCAATGTTTGCCGGAGGTTATCCTCGAAAAGCATTTCCTACAGCATTCCCCAAACATATTCATTATTTGGAGTTAAATCAGTGGAATGGGATATGGAATGTTTGCTCAACATGATATCACGCGATTTCCGAAGGTGTCGCGAAGTAGCCGAAGTCATTCCTTCGCCGTATGATACGTACCCCATCCCGTTGAAACCACTGCGAAAGAAGACGTAGGTGTCGGCAGAAACATTGGAGGTCCCGAAGACACGGCGTGATTACCTGTTCTTAATCACGCACCTGATTTACAGTCGCTGGACTCTGTTGGTCATCCTCAATGAAGTACGGACCAATGATGCCGTTTCCAGAGACCGCACACCATATCATCACCCGTTCACTGAGGAGTGCTGTTTCAAAAATGGTCTGGTCGTGCGAAATCAAGAAATCGAATTGTTTGTTTATTGATATACTTATACGACCCACAACAATAAATTGCAACAATTACCAAACAGACATACACTAATTTTAATAATTTATTTACTCTAGTATTATTTTTCAAAAATTTCCTGAAGATGCCTAAAGAAATTTCATTAACCTTTAATGATTTATCTTTATTCATACATTCACAGCAATTGATTACACATGATTCCAAAATTAACTTTATTGACTCATCCAGAGTCTCATAAATAATGTCAACTAGAGAATCTGGATCATGGCACAAACGGAGACAATGGTCCGCCCATTCTGATATTCCTTTTTTGTTATTTGTATATACCCTCGTATGTTCTTGGACGCGTTCTTTCAAAGCTCTACTTGTGTTCCCTATGTAACTTTTCTGACAAATTTTCCACCTTAACAGATAAACCACTCACATTTTATATAATTTCTTCTCCACCAATTTTTCCTTTTTAAGCAGTTTGTTAGCTTTATAATATACCATCCTTATATCGTTTTCTTTACAAACTTCTCTAGCACTTCCAATCAACTGAATTCCTATAGGTAATCTTAAAAATTTATAATTCTTTTCTTCTTCTTTCTTTGTATTATCAATTTTGTATTTCTTTTTGAAAAAGACTTTAAAAATACATAAAATGAAATTTTCTGGGTATTCATTCAGTAATAGTCTCTTTTTTTCAGACACATGATTTTATTATTCCATGTTCTCTTATCCTCAGTGTACTCCGTCAATATCTTTAATTTACTGAAAATAAAGGCTTTTTTAGTGGATAATCTGTGATTAGATAAAAAATTTAGCATGTGATTACATTGGTGCTCTTTATCACAATGTTCAAATCTTAAACCTGACTCCTCATTTTTGACTAAAACATCTAGAAATGGTAATTGACCTTTATCTTCTTTTTCAAACTTGAACTTTATATCTTGGTGGAAGGCATTGATATAATTGAAAAATCTGG
>JAFIDM010001028.1:2061916-2075538 GCA_023159025.1 Thereuonema tuberculata
GCTATGAATAGGGATACTTGAGCAGAACACAGCAATTTTCGAGAAAAACATTTTATTTTATCCAAAATTTTATTTTAATAATACTTGAACAAAAAAACCCAACTGTATGACAAATTAAATTAAATGTATGAACAAACAATGAATTCTTAGCTACCTATAGTTATTGTTTGATATCAAACACAAATGTAGGAGTTATTTGAACAGATGGGTTCAATTTTCGCAGAACTTTAGTTTGGTCGTACCAAATTTAGTCCTGCTGACCGTTTATTTACAAGTATTGAAAGTATTGAAAAAATATTATATGAACGGTTTTTACTTATCTAAAAAATATAATAAGAAACAACATACAAAAAAGTTTCGTTAATTGAGATTTATAAAAAATAAAATAAAACTACTTAGGAGCCTTTCTCCGCGAAACTTCTCTTCAAGATATGTGTTTATTATGATATTTATTTTGTGAAGCTATTTTCGAACACGTAAAAAGTATTTTATAGTGTTCTTACACAGAGATAAATGCATCCTCTGCTGACCGTTTATTTACAAGTATTTAAAGTATTTATTTACAAATATTTATTTACAAGTATAATTTACCCTATTTATTTAATTAATTATTAAGTTTGTTATTGTTAGTAATTTAGTATTCTTTCCTAGCTCCATAAAATAAAACTTCACACAGATTTCAACTCAATTACTTATATTTCAACTAACTTATTTACATTTTTATAATGTATTCTTCTCTTCGGGAGGGACGAAAATTCAACAAAGTATAATGATTAATTTTCTCCTGTTCATGGCTAACAATCCTACTGCAAAGGGCTGTTTGTTAGCCGATGCTATTGTTCATATTCAGGCCATCACACTGTTTGCTTCCTAACATACCCCCCAGTGACCTGAATATACGGTGGGAAATTAAAATGGAGAAGAGAACTTTTCATCGCTGGACCAGGTATTGCTTTTGTGAGGACATCTGCAAGCATGTCACAAGTTGGAATGAACTTAATTTCAAATTCGTCGTTTCCAAAACCGTCTAGTAGCCAGTGCAATTTGCACATGAAATGTTTCGTTCTATCTCCACACGAATCATTTATCACTATCTGAATGGCTGACCAGCTGTCAGAGTATAAAGTTCCGTAAGGAAATTTACTACTTGTATTGTATCCTAAATCTCGAAGGAATCCACGAATCCATTTTGCTTCCTTATATCCTTCTAGGAATGCAAATGTTTCTGCTTCGCAAGAGGATAGTGCAGTCAATCTTTGCTTGCGTGACTTCCATGATACTAGGTTTCCTCCTACATATACTAAGTATCCAGATTTTGAATCTTCACAGTTGCCCCACGATGCATCAGTGTAGGTGGCGACATTTAGATCATCACTGACCTTAATTATCAGTTCCCGATCTTTTGTTCCAATGAGGTATCTCAGCACACGTTTTAAACCATTAAAATGTGCCTCTGTTGGGTTCTGTGAGTATTGTCCGAGTATAGCAAGTGCCGTTGTGATATCTGGTCTTGTCTTTGTTGAAATGAATAGTAAACTACCCAAAAGTTCAAGATATAGTTCTTTTTTCACTGGTTTGGATTCATACAGCTTTCGAAAATCTGTCCCTGGATCTAAAGGTGTTGTTGCAGGTTTCGCTGTAACCATTTTGAATTCCTTTATCAGTTCTTCTATTTAAGGTATCTGATGTATATGGATTTCATTTTCAGTTTTATGTATGTACATTCCTAAAAGTTTCTTTGGATCGCCTAGGTCAACAATAACTATACTCGGCTTTTGGTTTTGTAGAAATTTGTCAATTAACTTGTCTGTCTCCCCGCTATTAAGAAATCATCTACATAAACACCTAAAATAATTTGTTTCCCTTTGTTCTTCCAAATGAAAACACACGGGTCTGCTTTGGTGCGATTCGGTCCAACTAACTGCAGTGCTTGGTATAGCTTGTAATACCAACAACGTCCCGATTGCTTAAGGGCATATAAACTGTGTTTTAATTTACATACCTCTGTTTAACTTCTTGTTTTAATGTAACCTTTCGTCTGGGTCGTGTAGATGTCCTTATCCAATTTCCCATGCAGGTAAGCAGTCTTTACATCAATCTGGCGGAGCTTCCACCCCTTCGATACTGCTATGGATAAGATGATTCTGAGGGATTCTGTTTTAACTACAGACTCGAAGTCTATACCTGGACGTTGAGCACAACCGACAGCCACTAATCTTGCTTTGTACCTTTTGATAGTGCCATCTTCGTTTAGTTTCGTTGTAAATTTCCAAGAACTTTTTAAAGGTTTGGCTCCATCAGGTAAATCAACTAATTCCCATACATTATGTTGTAACAAGGAAGCGTATTTATCATCCATTGCTGTCTTCCACTGCGATGATTTCGGCGACTTCACAGCCTCTTCATACGATTGAGGAGTTGATTCTTCGTATGTAAATATACCTGTGATCAGCGCCTGATTATTTGGTTCATGTTGCTGAGTCGACGTTTCATTCTCGCCTTTTTTACTGATGTTCTTAAATCATTCAGAACGTCTTGAATTCAATGTTTGGAATTCTCTTCTCGTTGTTGTTGATCATTTTCTATTTTCCTTTATATTTTTCCTTTGTGGATCCTTTTGGTCTGCCTCTCCTTCGTTTTGGGGTTTGTGGATTTTCAGTTGGGCTTCCTTTAAGGCTCTGATTGATTTCTGTTTCCTCAGGAATCCCGTTACTATCCGGAGATGTAACTTGCGTTTTCCCATTCATCTCTTCAGTTACTGCATTCCAAAAATCGTTGTCACTTGGTTTCTCCCCGAATGTTTGTTTTAGGTGTTCGCTGGCCCACTGATCTTCGACGAATTTAACATTACGGAATATAATTATCTTCCTTTCCGTTGGATCCTTGATGCGATATGCTCTACAGTATTCTGAATATCCGACCATTATTTTCTCTTTCGCTTTTGGATCGAGTTTCTTTCGCTTCTCATTAGGGATTCCATATATGACCAAATGTCTATAAATGTTTCACGGGTGACTTCTTTCCTGTCCATTCCTGGATTGGGGTTTGGTCACTTCGTATTGGTTTCGGCCATCTGTTTATAATATAGGTCGCAGTGAGAATGGCTTCTGCCCAGAAATAGTTAGGAAGTTTCGCCTCAAATAATATCGATCTCGCTACGTTTAATAAAGTTCAGTTAATCCGTTCGGCCACTCCATTACTTTCCGGGCTGAATGGAGTAGTTCGTTCGTGGCGTATTCCCTCGCCCTTGAAGAATCGAAGTAGTTTATTGTTCACAAATTCTGTTCCATTTTCTGTACGGACTGCTTTTATATTTCTTCCCGCCTGACTTTCAGACTATCGCACAATGTCGACCAGTTCCTCATAGGCTTCATCCTTGTGACACTTGAACCTTGTCAAAGTATAACCAGAACAGTCGTCTAATGCAGCAAGGTAATACTTAGCTCCCCCTAGCGATTCTACCGGAAATGGACCACATAAATTGACATGTAATAGTTCGAGCAACTCTGTTTGTTATCTGGAAACAGGTAATGAAGTCATCTTTGCGGTGATGCAAGGGATACAGATGGACTCACGAGATGATGATCTCATATCAAGTCCAAGGTGTAATCCCTTGTCTTTGAGAATATTCAGGTATCTCTGGTTTATATGTCCAAGTCTTTTATGCCATAAGTTCCGTTTGTCATTTACGGTGGAGGAATATGTGGCTTCGCGTCCTTCTTCCATCTACTCTACGTAATAGTCTCCTTATCTTTTACATTTCATCACTGTCGTCTGTCACAGTTACTTTGCCGCGTTTGATATATAACTTTGTCATATAACTTTGCGACTGAAATAAGGTTTGTATGCAGATTGGGAACATGTAGTATGTCCTTCAGCACAAGAGGTTTTGTTCGATCCTGGCTAACATAGAAATTCCCATTGATGTTACCTATTCCTTTGGCTTGTATGACTTCCGATTCGGAAGCAGTTTCAATCAGGCGGTTATCTGGTCTAATTTGGATAAAACATTCTCTGCTTGAGTTCATAAGGGATGTTGATGCTAAGTCAACTATCCATAATTTACAAAGAGTCTCTTTATTGTTTTTATTGTCGTTAACTGCCATTCTTGCACCATCAGACTTATCATTCTGTTTTCCCTAGGTTCTTTTGTTGACCTTTTGGTGTTCAGGGTTCTTTCTATGTTTACATTGAAACGCTTTATGTTCTTTTTGGCCACATACGAAGCAAATGGTCTTCTTGAATCTCATGTGTCTTCATGTGCAGTTTGACATCATGGATTTTTCCCCTTCTTGGTTCATCTGCGTTTCATCCTTGTCTAGGAGGTTGATTCGGTTCAGAATCCTTCTAAGCCTATCTATTGCTGGGTCTTCTTCTGTTTCAATCGCCACCACAGCTTGGGCTAAGTTTCTTGGGAGTCCTCTGGAAATGAATCCGATCAATTAATGGTTACTATGTTTATGGCCCATTACTTCGGATTCCTGATTCATTGCGACAGCCCTGTCTACATAGGTATCGATGGGCTTGTTTTTCTGATTGGTTAAATCCGTTTACTTTAACGTAGCATCTAGTCTCAGCTGTTCGATTGACTTCCCGTGACCCTGTTCAATCGTTTCCCAAAGAGTTATGGCTACTTCATATGTCAGGTACTTACATAATTCTTGTTTTGACAAGTTTAGCGTTATGTAGTTAATGGCTTCATTGTTCGCATCTTGCCATTCTTCGAAGGCCTTCTTTAATTCGTGGTCTGTGTCGAAGTTACATCTTTCAGGCTTATTTCTTATGATGACTATTCTCTAGAGCCTTTGTGCCTTAAGGAAATTTCGCATCTGCACACTCCAGGTTAGAAAGTTCTGTCTTGTCAGTGGTTCTATATATCCCACCTGGAGTTTCGACGCCATGATCATCCGGTAGGTCCAAACTTGCAAGGACTAACTTTGTCGAGTTTCCGTAGATTGAAAACCCACGCTCTGTTACCAATTGTTAGTAATTTAGTATCCTTTCATATCTCAATAAAATAAAAACTTCACATAGAATTAACTCAATTACTTATATTTCAACTAACTAATTTACATTTTTGTAATATATACGTCTCTTCAGGAGGCACGAACATTCAACAAGGTATAATGATTTATTTTCTCCAGTTCGTGATCAACAATCCTCAGCAAAAGGCTTTTTGTTGTCCTATGCTATTGTTCATATTCAGGCCATCACACTGTTAGCTTCCTAACAGTTATTTATCTCTTCTTTTGTGATATAAAATTAGAACCTTATGTATATGGATCAGCATTTGTATAACATTATGTTATGAATATTAGAACCTTATGTATTTACGTTTATTAAGTAACACTTTGAATTGCGTGGTTTGGGAAAAGAAGATATGTTGACTCCGGTGGATAAATTCGGAAAAATTGTCTTTTTCAGACAAATAGATGCTGGATTCTAATTTGCCATCTCAAAAATGTAAATAATAAAGGAGATTAATAAAAATAATTTGGAACCAATGGCTCGGAAACTTATAACTCATGAAATATAAGGAGAAACTTCCAAATGGACTTTTGGCAACGGAATAGTAACATGTAAAGAATGGAATATATAAAGAATAAACGAGTGAAAGAGATTATGAAAGTGAACCAAACTACAGAAGGTATAGTATACTATGAGGGACTGGTATGGTAGGATCATCTTAAGGGAATGGCCCACGAATATTCCGAAATAAATATCATGAGAACAAAGAAAAAGAGGAAGACCTCTAAGAAGTTCGTATGATGACGTCCGTGAGGCAATGGTATAAGAAGTCTTAAAGAAGGAGACGGGAATGATACAGTGGAGATTAGAAGCATGAAATGACGTTGAAATAGCCATTTTAAAATTTATAATTATGTAATAATAAATATATTTTTATGAAACTTTATTCAGATTTGAAATATATCAGAATAAAATACTTGATCATAGACGGATAGTATTTGAATGGAAAACTTGTTGAAATTATTTCAGTCAAACATATTTAATAACAATGGTTTACATGGATTTTGCTGTTGTGACGTTGCTGCTTGTCGGCTATCTATTACAACTAACAAGGTTTGCTGCATTATAATAAAATATTCCTGTTAAAATATAATGATAGAAGTGTGAGGAAAAGAATGCACAACAAAATATTAAAAACAACAGAGTATATTATTCTTTGAGTACTAAAAATTTCTTAAAGAAATAATATTATTTGCTTTTGGAAAATTAAAACTGATACATCGGAAACGCAGTGGTGCCTCAAAAGATAAAATAAACAATGAAAAACTAACCAATGAACCATTAGTGAGAAAATTCGTGTTCCAGCAATGCTCAGGCCTAAATGAATTTTTTTAATGCATAAATATTCAAACTGCGCATTTGAATTATTAATAATAACAATGGATGAGACCAAATCATTTACACGTGACATCCTGGAACAGCTGTTTCACGCTCGTTGGCGATCATCAGCTAGGAGAAGTCACCGTAAATAACAAAGTCTCGCTACTGAGGCTGGTATAAATGATACATCGGAAGCGCAGTGATGCCTCAAAGGATAAAAAAAACAATGAAAAACTCAACAGGATGTCCCGCATAAATAATTTAACCTCATCCATTGTTATTATTATTACCGTATTGTCCGGCGTATAAGACGACTTTTTAAACCAGGAAAATCTTCTCAAAAGTCGGGGGTTCAGCCAGGTGCTGAAACTTATACGGCGAGTATATCCCAAACTCTACATTTTAATTGGAAAAATTGGGGGTCGTATTAAACGCCGAGTCGTCTTATACGCCGGACAATACGGTAATTCAAATCCGCAGTTTGAATTTTTATGTATTAAAAAAATTCATTGAGGTCTGCGCATTGTTGTCACTGGAATTTTCTCACTAATGGTTCCTTAGTGAGTTATTAATTGTTTATTTTATCCTTTGAGGCACCACTGCACTTCCGATGTATCATTCATACCAGCCTCAGTAGTGAGACCTTGTTATTTACAGTGACTTCTCCTGGCTGATGATCGCCAACGAGCGTGAAACAGCTGTTGCAGGATGTCACTTGTAAATAATTTGGTCTCATCCATTATTATTATTGAAAATTAAAACTGAAAATACAATTTCTTAAATTGGAAAGTTTTCTTACTTAAAATTCTTATTGAAAAGTTTTGAGTTAATAATGTAATAGAAAGTTAGAATTGATTAAGTTATTTGCTAAAGCAGAATAAATAATTTAAATTAGAACATAATCATATTCGAGATGTATGCATACTCTCGAAGAATAGGAAAATGTAATGAAATGGACAATCTAAATTTACATAATAAAACTTGAAAATCAATACAAATGATTCAAAAAACAAATTAAGTTAATGTCTCTTAAACATCATAAGTTGAAATAATAAAAAAAAAAAAAAGTAAAATAGACCTAATTCCGTATATATGGAGAGAGCCTAGTTGCATGCTGTTCGATAGAATGACCGGCAGAAACCGTAGTGGAATGAGAAAATCTGCAGGAAACCACAACAAAACTAGGTAATTGAAGTGTTCGACAACATTCTCGAAAAAAAAAAAGATTCAGCTGAACATTGAATGAAGAAAGAATTCTTTACATTGCGTTTATTGATTTCAAGAAGGTATAGTATTAATCATAATCTGATGCTAGATAAACTAAATGGTATAAGGGGAAAAATTAATGAACTAATAAAGAATTATTTGAAAAATAGGAGAATTAAATAAAAATACAAAACCATATAAGTAAGTTATACAATGTTAAATCTGGAGTTCCACAGGTTCAAACTTGGGACCGTTATTGTTAAATATTTAAATGAATTCCTTAAGCAACTGTATTGATCATTCAAAAATTTATATATATGCTTATGATGCCTATTTTCACTGAACATAATGAACAATTAATCGCATGTAGATAAATATAAATAATGTAAATAAATGGGCAACGAATATTTATATGACCATAAATTTTAAAGAAAGCAATATTATAATAATAAAAAATAAAAATAGAATAATTCAAAAAAATATATATCATCCGTTACATAATATAACGTGTAAAAATATGGAAAATAGCTATCCTATTAATAATTACCAATATAACTGCGAAAAAATTGAATATATTACTCAACAATAATATTTAGGAACTAGACGGGTAGCGTCGCTTCGCTCCGAAACCCTTGTATATATAGCATTAAAAAAAATATTTATTTAGCAAATTATGTGTTTTAATAAATATTCAATTATTAAATTGAACATGTGCTCAACGAAAGAGTGACTGTTGAAGAACAACTAAATGCTAAGTGCGAAAGAGATCTATTATTGTCCACATTTATTTGTTAAGATAACAAAGACTTTAACATACACGTTCAGTGATTGTGTTATGTGCTTCTTACAGACAGTTCGTTTTCCGTGTTAGGAGAGAGACGACTCAAAAATGGCGAATTTCAGTCAAGAAGATGATAAGTCTCAAAGATTCATTAAATATTTTGAGTATTAATGCAATCAAAGAACATGGACAAATTGCGTAATACGGAATGCTAATATGTGAAATAAGGATTGTGCTTCTGTAAGTTTACAGGATACTAATTCTTTTATGAATATTTTCCAGGAAATATTTCGTTGCTAGGCAACCTAAAGGAGATTGGAATTAGCTATCAAAAGGATGTTTTATTATCAGAAGTACCGTATGTATATGTTAGGATTATCATCGAATAACCTCAGAAACTTTTGGAATTGATGAGGATTTACATCTGGAATAATCGTAAGTTACATTTTTCCATTTATATTCGAAGTTTCGGAGAATTCGTGGAATTTTACATGTCGTCAACGGAATAAAGATTAAAGACTAAAGATTAAAGAATACAGATTAAAGATTAACGATTTAAAGAGTAAAGACTAAAGATTAAATCGTTCGACAAAGAACATTCAACTTAAGAGTCAAGTAACTGTTTTCCTGTTAAAAGATAAGAACTGGGTTAAAATTTACAAGCGGGTACCGCGCTGTTTTTTTTTTTTCTCGGAAGGAAAGATGGCTGAAGTGGAACTATTTTCAAGAAGCGGAACCTGAAGTGAAGGTCACATGATATAACTTCCGGATGAAGGTCAAAAGCAAAGACATAAAAAAACCAAAGAAATAAAAACAGATCTTTTGCTAAAAGGGGCCAGCTTGAATAGATTACAAAATTGAATACCAATGAATACTAACGATTCGTCCGATTGCGTAATACTGTATTTGTGAAAAAATCGAAAAAACAGAAATTAAGGTTACCTGCTGTCATGGCGTCTGTCTTATGTTACAGGATAGCGAAAGTTGGTTGTTAGCGTTGTAGAATAAAATTGGTGATGAAATGCAGTAGCCAGGAATACTAAAATTCCAAAAAAAAAACCCCTACACGTACCGCAAACCGACACCTGGAACAAAATGTCCCCGCGGACTTCCATCGACATATACTGTCTCCCTTTTGAAAATATCGAACGTGTAGAGGTGGTGAGAATTCAATTTTGACTCAAAATAAACTAAAACATCTCTAACCGTTGAGGGAACATTAAAATTTTTCAAACCTGGTAAAAAATAAATTAAATTCAACAAAAAATCAAAACGCAAACCATTATACCAGAAAAATAAACCTTTTTCCATAATTCCACGGTGTCCCATCCCAACATAATACACAATAAAACGAGGCCCCTGCATTTAATCACCAATTTGATCCTGCGCTCCTAACCACCAATTACCTCTCCTGTATGGATCGTCCGCCAAAAAACGTACACACTCTCGTCTAATATTATCTTCGATGTTTTCGCAATAAGCCGATAGGTAAATTTCATCTATCGCAGACATTGAATTAATTCCGTAATCCTCCATTTTCGAAATGAAAAAGAAATGATGACGTTACCAACAATAACATAACGTGCACCACGCGCACGTGCAACACCAGGATAAACATCACAACAACACCATTGACATAATGTATTTACACTCTCTGAAAACAGCCGGAAGCAGTAAAACGCCATTAGGCAGTGAATGGCAACATCGCTTCTGATTGGCTAGTACCCGCTTGTAAATTTAAACCAAGAACTGTAAGCAACATTAAGTGAGAAAAGTTAACAAGTGATGAACTTTCGTGAAACGAATCTTATCGTGTGAACATTAATAGATAATATTAAGAGACAGTAATTAATTAAATTTTACAAATATTATTTGATTTGAAAGGAAGGTAATCTTTGAAGACAGAAGATAATTGTACAGGAACTATCATACAATGTATTAAATCTGTTGTTTTTATGATCTTTAGGCTATTTGTATTTTGTCTGCATATAGGTTGCATATAAGTGTCTAGGGATTCAAGAAATCCCTTCAATGCAATTTAATGTATTTTGTTTTGAGAAAATACTTCTTTTTATAAGTTGAAGTAGCTTTTCACCACAACAAATTATGATTGAGATGGGAGAATATACGACTTCCCAGCCCATTGTGGCCTTCTCCGCTTAGCTGAGGTGTATTGCGGGTTGGCACCCCACACCTGGGTTTGTTGCCACACACTTCATTATTCCCTATCCCGTGGGAATTTCGAAAAATCCGGCCTTATTCCTTGTCGACATCATAAAGGGAACCTCTGTGCAAAATTTCTAGGTCCAAGGGTTTGGGGTGGGCGTTGATGAGTCAGTCAGTGAAGGAGTCAGAAATTTTCTTTTTATCTAGGTAGATTTTTATGAATTTTGTTTTGTTAAACTCATTCATTAGTTCTTCGTAGATTATATTTGGATCTGTTATTTTCTCCTTTTCAACTCTTATTATCCGAGATTCGTTCTTTACATATTATTTCTTGTGTTTCGATATCATGCTTATTTATGAAAATATGATCTACATTTGTTTTCGTATTTCCATGAATTGTTCAGTTGTTTCTTGTTAATCCGTAAAGACAATTTTTGAAACCTTTATTGCACATAAGTTTTAGGTATTTCTGTAGGATAATGCATTGTTTTTATTCATTTTGAAAAGATCTACATTTACGTCGCCAATTAATATAGTTGGACAGTTGTTTAATATATTTTCATTTTTTATGAATAGATTTTTAATTCTTCAGTAAATATACCTTTCAGTGCGGTTTGTTGGTTTATATAGGGCTAAAATGTTAATATTTTGTGTTTGATAACAGAAACGCATTTTTGATAACGAAACATATTAGGTTTTATTACAAAACTTCATGATAAATAACGTATTTTGTGAAAATTCTTGAATCATTTTCCAAAAGATTTCCTTGCTCCGACATTTTAGTAATTTATAATTTAACATTTTGCTTTATAGAATGACAGACAGAATAATCTTTTTATAATATACGTTTTTATAATATATAATAATAATAGCCAAGTACCATCGCTTCGCTCCGGAACCCTTCCATATACAGCATTCAAAAAACAAACTTTATTTATTTAGCAAATTAATGTTGCCATCGTCGGAGAATATATAACTTCCGAGCCCGTTGTGGCTTCTCCGAATAACTCGGCTGTATTGCGGGTCAGCGTCACACACCGAAAATTCATATTTTTGCATGTATCTTGCAAACGCTGAAGCGTTTGTGAATAAGTGATACATCGTTCGATAGAACTTTCAAATACCAACATTTTCTCATTGTAATGTTCTCTTCCATCTTTTATAGTTTTCGTTTAAATTGAGAAAAAGTCAAAATTTGATCCTTTAAAAGAAACCAAAAACTTTTTTCGAAAGATTTTTGTAGCATTTTATTTGTTCTAAAAAAGAATTACATTTTATCCATTTACATGACTAATCTATCTCCTATAGTTTGGTCACAAAATTACCCAAGTACAGATTTATTGATATAGATATTAGAAGAAGAGATATGTTGAGATGGATGTTTGTTGATATAGATGATAAATGAAGATCATAGCTTGTATGCGATATTCTTGGCGACGAATTGATTGTGACTATTCTTTCGAGTGAAGATAACCAAATTCTCATGACTTGATTGAAGTGATTGAAGACATCGTTCTCCAAATAGATGGCAACTTTATTTAGAGTCTGGCCTTGAGATTTATTGCGAAACATCGCAAAAGAAGGTCTGATCGGAAATTGCTTTCTTGTGAAAGTTAATGGTAGTAGATTATCGCTTGGTTCCATAGACATCCTATGGACGAAACAAAATTTCCTTTGTGAGTTTCTGCTATAATTTGGGCTTCTATGAGATCATTATGGAATGAACGGCATTTAAGTTGAGTTCCAACTTGGGATTGATGTTTTATAACAACATTATTGGAGATCCAATCTTCAATGAGAAACGATATTGAGGAATACCGCTGAGATTGAATGAGTTCAGATACTCAGGGTGTTTATGCACTAAGCAAGTAAGGAAAATTTAAATGAAATTTAACTAAAGTTATTTAACTTAAAAAAAGCAATGTTTTTTTTGGGTCTTTATAAAAATAAATATAAAGCTTGAAAAGAAAAAAACAAAGTAAAATTATTTGTTCTTCTGTTCTGTTACAATTCATTTTTCTATTAAAAATTTTAATATAAAATAATAATAACAAATATATGCAAAAAATAATGACCTATCAATTGTGCTTTGAAATTAAATATCTGAAATGATTTTTTTCAGTTATATTTGATGGCTAATGAGAATTATATTAATGCGATGCTATTCCGTTTAAATTAAGGCTGAAAAGGTTTTAAGTTCGAAGCAATGCTTGTTAGAGTGACTTTGTTGTAAAACTTAAAATTTGAATGTTTATTTTTCTTAAAACTATTCGAATTGTGCTTAATTCATAGCTTATTTGTAATGAATTCTAATTTCAGACATCAATTTAGATTTCTCAAAGAAACCACATGGTTTCATCATCTTACAAAGAGAAGAGTACGTCTTGTTAGTGTTTTCATTCATTCAACGTATCTGTTTCTTCTGAAATTAATAACAATCGTTATTAATGAAAATAAATGCATAGATAACTCAATATTTCTGTATCGTTAATAGAATACTAAGGACAAGAAATAATAATATACTCCAATCTTGCCGATATTTCGTCTTTATTTAACATCAAGACTTCCTCAGGGTTCGTACACCAAATACAAATGAAAATTCTAAATACAAATGAAAATTTCAAAGAAAACAAAAAGAGACTTAAACAATAAAGAGACATTAAACTAAATAAAATCAAACCTTTGTCACAATAAAAACAATACAAACAATAACAAATTGAAATCGGAAAGATAATTATTGCAATCATATCTCCACTTATTAATTAAAATTTACAATTTCTTTAATACTTTTATTTTTCAAAACAGATCTTCTAAGGACCCCTAATGATAATACACTAACTTTTATGGATTTTTCCCTATTAAAACATGATTATTGTTGGTAATATACTATTATTTAAAAATCCCTGTGAAATATATTTCTATGAAGTTGAAGTTTTAAAGAAGAAAAAAAAAAATATGAAAGAAACATTTTAATATTGCTTGAAAATAAATTTATTTTATTTCAATTAAAATAATGAGCAAAGCTCGGTGATACAAATTTCTAATATGCAAATTTTTGATGACGTAATGGAAACTTGACTTGTCACAGTTCAGTTGTTCTTGAGTCGAGAGTAGTTGCAGT
>JAFIDM010001028.1:2087555-2116596 GCA_023159025.1 Thereuonema tuberculata
AAAGAATTATTCAAGTTAAGAATCAGTTAATAATAGATATTATTGATGGTAGTTTTAAATTTTAATATTATTAATCTTAACTTTTTTTTTTAATTTTAGATTAAAAAATTAAAATTAGATTATAATTAGATTAAATTTTCAGCATCTATATCGCAGTTATTTCTCATTTAGAAATACCTATTACGACTGACTTACATTATAAAAAAAAAAAAAAAATACTTATCGTGATTCCAATGGTAGTTAAGTAGTACCGCTTTTATTGATAGAGAAAGTGTCATGCTAAAGTGATTCTTAGGATATAAGTTTAACTCGTTTCCTCAATCTTGAAAAACGTCTCATCCGAGATAGCGAACTCAATGCTGATTAACGTTTATGCGAGAATACGAAAACTTGGATCACATGCAATCTTTCTTGGTATAGAATCAAAACAATAGTTTGCGGGGAATTTACGTTGGGATAACTAAGTAATTGACTGAACGTTTCCTCAATAAAGAGTGAAAGATGAGGACAAAAGTATAATAGAAGCTTATTTTTCCTCATCGTAGGATTATGACGGGGAAAAACATAATGTTAAGTTAATTGATTTATGGGAAAGAGAAAGAGGATTAACATAAATCAATAGACAATCTAAATAATAAAACAAAGTTAAAAGAAACAATTAACTCTCTGATATTCTAATTGCGATTATGACACTTCTGTAATCATTTACTCCAGTTAAAAGTAGATCCCCAAATCCAACCTGATTCCAATAGCAATAGCTGATCCTTTCATTAACATCATAATTGTCTACAAGTACGTATGATGTATTTAACTAGTCTATATTATGTTGTGGTTCTTATTTATATATATTTCTATATCATCGATCTGTACTCTTGTGGTCAGGCTCCTATTATTTATTTGAGATATTTACCCATACCGACGCTACTTACTATCTGATATCGAAGTTGATCATAACTACAACTTATCAAAAGATAAGATGAAATCATAAAACAGAAGCTGCCTAACCCAACATAAACGATCTCCCTCTAGTCTTAAGCCGGAACTTCTTCACTAGCCGTAATGTGCTTTCCTGTCCATGGCTGAGGGTGGGCGACAGAGAGCGAGAGATTCTTCACATCTCGTACTTAAATGTTCCCCGAATTAAAAAATATTGCATGTTGATTAGCTGATTGATTTGCGCATGGTGTTTACGTTTTATTGACAATTTAAAGCTAGAATAAAAACCATGGCACTCGAATGGTCAATGCTTCTCGTTGTAAAACAGATACAAGCATCTGTTTTTAAAGATCAGCTACATCTGATTCAAAATAACCGAGCATGCAATGGAACATTAAAAAACCTAATAGATGCAAAGGTCTGTTGCGAGTGCGAGGACGCATTCAAAATTCCAAACTTTCATTTTCTGTGCTTCACCCATTGCTTTTATCAAAACAATCCCACCTATCAATATTAATGATTGATTATTAACACAAGCTGTACCTACACTGTGGTCCACGAGTCCTTCAGTCCTTAATACGGTAACAATTTTGGATTCTAGGGATTCGGAACCTAATCCATTCCAGGTTTAGCAAATGCGTAATCTGCTTTAAAACAAAACCTATGCCGTAGAATCCTATGATCGGGATTTATCTGTTTCGAGGTTAAACATACCTTGTCAAAGAAAGTCGTAGAAGAGGTGCTCGAACTTACAAAGCCTACTTATGTCTTTGTTTGCCTATCCGTGAAGGCTGTTCTATCGAGAAAGTAACAGATTTGACAACTAACGCATTCCTTGCTGCACTCGATAGATTTTTGTTCGCCGTAGACCTTTATGTAAACAGATAATCTCCGACCGTGGAACTAACTTCCTAGCAACAGCCAGACATTTGAATGATATTACACAACAATCAAGCAGATGCAATGTCTGTGTTGACTCAGAGTGATATAACTGGGTCTTTTCAACCTTCTGGTTCTCCTCACTTACGAAAGTGATATTAAATCTGTGAAGTATCACGTGTAAAGAGTAGTAAGTTTACAAGCATTAATGTTCGAAGAGTTATTAACTGTCTTATAAAGATTGAGGCAATGATCAACTCTCGACCTCTTTGTGCGCTTTTCTTCTGACCCTATCGAGTTGGATATATTGACCCCAGGTCATTTTCTTAAGGGTGGTCTTTTAACTGCTATCCCTGAACCTTCACTCGAGGATTGTTCCCATACAATCAATGGCATACAAAATGACAAATGTTACAAAAATTACGCAACGATTTTGGCGCATTTGGCAACGCGATCAATCACACACGTTACAGCAAAGAAATAAGTTGAGAGTGCACACAATTCGTAGCAGCTGAAATCGCCTATGACAACCAATTGCTTCCCAAACCATTACACCTATCGTTCGTAAGGTTGGACAATGGAGCCTGGAAGATATTGCTAAGCTTGGTATCGTCTAATGCATCGTTATAATCCAAGTTGAAGCGGGAATCGTCCGAAAACACGACATGGTGCCAAACTGCACGCCAATAATCGTGAGCCCATCGTAGCGTGAGGCTGAGAAGAGCTAGGTCAGGGGTGAGAGGGAGATGGCTGGTCTGGGGAACTCCACACCATTGAGCTGTTGTCTCCTAGCCCTGTCTAATGCAAGGTCAATAAATAATACAGGATACTTAGTTTAAAATATAAAGAGGTGATAAAAGAAATGATATATATGTAAATAAAGTAACGATATACTTTACCCCAGAGTTCCAAAAGAAAGAAATACATATAATGTATAGCTAGTACAAATAGCAAACGGTACTTATCACTGAACCTGCTGTCATGGCTGTGAAGCCAAGTTATTGAACCGCACAGCGTCCGAACGAAACTGTAAGCAGTCCACACAGACTCTCGAGATCGGTGATGCGGGTCAGCATTCCATCCAAACTTTTGGTCAGTCTAAGTGCAGTCTCCAGCCGAGCGCAAGTTGACTAGACTCGGCCGACCATCGACTTCGGTTTGCAGCGACGCACTTTCACTTCACAACTCAGGGGATTTGAAGAATGTTCATTCGATGCAACGAGTCTTCCGTAATGCGAAGTGTCGCCTCTCATTTCGCAAGGGAGAAGAAGTCGCAGAACGTACTAGACGCAACAATATCCTCGGTGATGCGAATTATTGCTGAGCCTTGCTTTTTTAGCGGAACTCAGTTGGTTCCTTTTTAAAGATGGGCGAAGCAGCCTTCTTGAGGTGCAGAAGCTGTACCTTCTTTTAGTGGGAGCAAGCGCTCGAAGGGTAGCAAATAATTGGCCGCCTGCCCTTCTCAGCAGCTACCTACACACTGTGTATTTTGGTATTCTCCTCATCGCACTATCCCCCTGATCTGATGTCACCAAGCAGCGGTTTGGGTACAGAACATGCTGATCTGTCTGCTGACAAGTCGAAAGATTGAAGGAACAAAGAAAAGCAATAAAACTGAAGAAAGGCGAATTTTTAAAGTAATAAAAGCGGATCTGAGATAAAAAGAAAAGTTGTGCAAAATGGATGCCAGATCTGCGAAGGAAGCTCGATGGAGCATCACAAAGCATCTGGAAGGCACCTGGAAGAAAACAAAGAATCTTTTAGACAAGTCCTTGGGGAAATAATGAAATCAGAAAAAATATTTCCAAAAGTGATGAAAATAAAGAATACCAAAGGGAGAAACATGTAGCGAACCTTGGGTCGTTAGAATATTCAGTAGAAAACAGATCCACATAGAAATTTACGAATCGCGCGCATAGGGGTCACACAGTAACTCGAAATCAGATAAAAAAAGAAATTGATTCAGCTGAAGAATTGTCTTTGTCTGAAGTTCTGGACGTGAAAAACTAACTCTACAAATGAGAGATGTCTTCAAGACATTACAAAAAGTTCGATAATTTCATCTGAGGAAGGATTTTCCGAAAGTTGGAGAATGGCCGCAGAATCACCAATGTTTCCAAGGAATTTGGAATCTCTCACAGAGGCGTCTTTAGGCTCTGGGCGTTATTTCGAACGACTGGAATGTGTTCCACTGGTCGCCCTCGCTCTACAACTGCATATGAAGACTGATATTTAACGGTAATAGCTAAACTCGACGTCAGCCGGCCAGTCAGCTTGCAAGTCGCCTTCATTCCAGCACTGGAATTGAGGATATCACGCCAAACTGTGGCTCGACGGTCGCGACATTTTTGGCTATATTCTAAACGGCAGGTCATCCAGAGAGCACCGTAGAAGGTGTTTCCAGTGCGAGATCCGAAGAAATTAAACAAACTGAAGCCAAACTAACAAAATGATTTGAGATTTACTTTCCTGGGACAGGAACAAGAGGGTATCATCGATTCGTTCCTGTGAGTGACAATCAAATCAGATATTATACCACATGAACATGTAAAGAATTTGATGATCACAATACTTCAATTGTGTCTACTAATACATCTTAGTTTACAAACATGAATTATGTTGCATGCATTTACGAGGATCAGTGATGGTTGGACATAGTCAAAGACAAGAGCAATCAAAATAACGATCTACTAGTTCCTTTTTTTTCATCCAGCTGGCCCAAAAACTTCCTTTCAAATATCTAAAACAGACATGGTGTGGATTCCAGTAAGTAAAGTTGTGAGGAAGATTACCCCTACAGAACTAACAACAGTTTCGGGCAGAACACACAACATAACAGAAAAACTAGGCACTGAAATTTCAAAACTCTTCAATACTTTGAGAAAATTATAAATTTTTCATCGTCATGCTTTAACTGATGAAATGTACAACCTTTTGTGAAACAAAATTGGTTTCAATAAAATTTTGTACATTAAATTACAATGTTTTTTTTTGTTTTTTGTTGTTTTTTTTATCAAGGGAGGCCTACTGCCTCTGTTTAATAAGTTGTAATAAAATTAATAAATTTTCTTATGTTGAATTTTCTGATGAATTTAACTTGACAAAAATGTCCCTTTCATGCAAATTAAAATGGATTTTTACCATTAATTACCGTTAAATTTTATGTGCGAATAACGCAATTTTCGAGCAACTTTGATGCACTTTAACTCTGGAACCAGTTGAGTCTCAGTCACCAAATTTTTATCATATGTTAATATCATAAAGAGGTGTTATCGGTATTAATTTCCTAATTATCTACTCGGTCCCTTTTGAGATATTCAGCTTTAAATATTGCCAAAATACGATTTTGGGCAGTTTCGAAAAATTATATAAAAAAAAAAGAACAAAGTTCTGAATCCTGAAACTTCTACAGCAAGTAGTCCTATGATACCCCTATAAAAGAAAAAAAAATATAGGAGAGTCTTTCTGCCTTTTAATACTTTTGCACCACTAAAAGTCCCGTTTTAAGTTAATTTTTACTTTATAGTTGTGAATTTTTTTCTTCATTTCCCTCACTACTTAGGTAATATTATGTAAGGACAAAAAATCTAGAGCATACCATTTTGATAATTTTGGTTTTATTTTGTCTTGATATCTATAAAATTAACAGTTAGATACATTTGCACAAAACTTGTTTTCAACCGAAAAGCGGTTCCGAAGCAAACTTAAAATGACCTCCAAAAAAATAAATTGAAGCCAAGAAATTTTTTTAACCTTAATTTTGCACTCACCTAGTATTGGGGAGTAATTGATAAAAAAATTATGAAAATAAAAAATGTTCAGCAACAGGGTCTGGGTGATTTGAAATTTCATATATTAACCCATATATTAACTAAAGGATTAGGCAATGATCTTGGCAATGATCTAACCAGTCAGATGTACCATATTTATTGTTTTTAAAAGCCCTGACATATTCTAAAACTCTTCTTCGTCCGTTGCTTTCACAATAAACCTTATTACAATCTCTGCATATAACTTGTAAATGACACCCATCGTATTCATAACATCAGAAGGAAATTCATTTTTCTTTTTCTTTATCAACTGGTTTTCTTTGTAAAATATAATTTGAATGTCATTCTTCTTACATAATTCTTTTATTGATTTGTTTAACTTTATGCCTAAAGGTAATTTTAATAAGTTTCTGTATACAGTATCTTTCTTTGTTATGGCTTTATGTTTACATTTCAATCTGAAGTGGAAAAACATTTGAACAGTTAGGTTAATAAAATGTTTTGGGTAGTCATTAATTTCAAAGATATATTTCATTTTATTAATTTTAGCATTCCATAAAGTTTTATCTTCAGTGTTATCTAATATCCTTTTCAAATAATTTTGAATTATTGTTTTTTTAGTAAGGATGCTATATTCTGAATAGACATTGAGCATATGGTTGCTTTTCAATTCTTTTTCAAAATGTTCATATAAGCTGTTATTTAATAAAATTAAATCTAGAAAAGGTAATTTTCCCTTTTTCTCTTTTTCCAAGGTAAATTTTAAGTTTGTAACTTATTAACTGAATTTATAAATTGATGGACCAAGGGCAGTTACACATTACAGATTGGAATTATTGCGATTTTGTAATATGGACTCCCAAGGGTCTGAGTGTGGAGAAAATCATTCGCGATGATGATTTTTGGGAAAAAAAGATGATCCGTAAATAATTATAATTCATTTGTAAATATTTTTATTATCTACATGTATTATACAATTGTAAATATTATTATCTACGTCTTTCTAAATTCATTGAGGGGTATTTTCTCTTTATCAGGAGATCTAAAATTTAATTTCATTAATTGTAAATAATAATTTGTAAATATCCATAAATCTATATTGAAAAGCTTTAAAGGTACACCATCTTTACGTATATAAGTTAATTGTATATAAATTCTACTTTTTTTTAAAGTTATTAAAAATTGTTGTAAGTTACATTATGTAGTAATAATATATATATATATTTCTGAATCTCTATATTTGAGCCCCTTTAGAAGCTCAATACCCCTTTCGAAAGGTGCTATAGATATGTTTGTTATTTATATGAATAAAATAATTTATATTCATATTCGTTTATATGAATTTTAAAAAAATATTAAACGGTAATGACAGCAAAATAAAATATATCATCATAAAATGAATTATCCTTTACAAAAATATATAAATATACATAAAATAAATGTACTTAAACTTTAATTAAATAAATTAAAATTACTGTTTCATTTGTTGAGATTTTTCGTTAAATTTCCACTACATGTAATGCGGTCAATCCGTCTACAATTGTAACTAATTTTTTATATATATTTTTTAAGTTTATATCTGTATTATTAATTAACCATTTATTAATTTTTTTAGTTTCAAGCTTTTTGAGATGATCTAATCTTGTTTATACCAATTCTGTTTATGATTTTTTTTTAAAACAATAATGTTTTTGAAATAAAAAATTTCCATAGTTATTGTTAACTTTTGGATTTTCCAATTTTATTACATTGTGATCTCTTAGATCATAATTAATTTCCTGATGTTTCTCCATTCATAAATCAAGTTGTAATAATTCTTTACTATTAAATTATGTAAGGCTTTTTGATAAGCTGTCAGTATTTTATATTTCAATATATCGTTGAATTTTAAATTAACAAGCAATAGAAAGACTTGTTGATTCCTTCTAGTTATTTTAACCAACAAGTAAATAAAATACTTGTTAAAATTCCTTTTTTTAAATCAATTTTTATTATTAATTAAATATGTTATCACCTTTTTTTTCAATATTCAAATTTATTATATTAAATTCTATATATCATACTATAGCCGTCTGACTCATGTTTCCTTTCTCCTCCTTACCCCCCCCCCCCCCCTAAATAATGTATTCGATCTCTTTCGAATCTCAAATTGTATTAAAGTCTCAAGTTTGTGTGATTTTATATTGTCGTTGAAGAAGTTCATGCGTCAATCCACGAGTTGAAATCAGTCATCGCACATTATTATAGTGTAAGTATAAGAAAAACAAAATACTATGTACAGAAAATTTAAACCTGAGTTCAAGGTACTCCGTTTCATCAGATAGTTAATAACAAAATGAAATAATTTTGTTTTTGTTTTTTTTTTTAATTTTTTTTATTTTGTTTACTTGTTAATTAACTATACAATGAATAATGCATATAGCAGGCTAGATCTGGGACTAAGGTTCAGTAAATATTTTCAGTGCCAATTTTAAGACCACGAGCAAATGCATGACGCGTTTTCTTTTTTTTTTTTTAATTATTAGTAACATTTTCATTTTTAAATGATCTTGAACTTTTCACTAGATGCCAATGAAATTTTGGGATTTTATTTACTTTCTAACTTTGTTTATTAATAAATGTACATTTCGTAAAAAAATCCATAGAATATTGTTATTTTTAATGTGATGAAATAATTTGATTTTAGATTTAAATTTTATTTATCGTTTAATTTTATATTTGGTAATTTGAGCTCCTACTTTTTTAATTGCCTAGTTAATAATCGTAATAGTAATAATAATAAAAGAAAACTCCTTTTCTGATTTTAAATTTCATCCATTCCGTGTTTTCCAAAAATACAATGGACTTAACTTTTGAATACATTTTGAAATGAAAACCAAAAAATGAAATATATTCACATTTTTTACGACACATAATATTCATTACTAAGAGAATCAGGCGATGTATAATTTTTTATTGTTTTTGTATTTTACAATATAATTTTAAAGTAATGCAAAATTTTAAAACCACAAAAAAAGCCCACCTTAACTTTACCTAATTTTTATTTATTCTTAGAAATTATTGAGATATTATTTTTTATTCTCTCCTGTTCTCTCCACTCCTACGTCATTCTTAAATACATAAAAAAAAATAGTATTTATGTATCAATCTTCAATGGCATAACCTGCATTGTTTTAGAAAAAAGAAATTCTTTGAGAAAAAAAAAAAGAAAGAAATCCCGTGGCTTAGGAATCCCGTGTCCCCAACTAATAGCCTCTGGCAGAATTGGGGGAGTTAAATTAACTTGTTTGCAAGGATCATAAAAAAAGACAGAAAACTGCTAATCTGCTAATCTGCTAACTACTAATCTAAGGGCGGAACTTTCTTTAAATAGGTCAAAACAGTCAGAGTCATCTAAAGAGAGATTTTTGTAAGCTATTTTCATCCTCTTATGGTTGAACCATCGGGCCAAAGGATTTCATTATCAACACTTCTATGAGGCATACGGTTTAACATATAACTAGCACAGTTAATAGCATATGATCAAAAAACAAAAGGTAAATCTGCATCAATTAATGTGGTACTAGCAGTTTCCAATAGGGTTCGATTAAATCGGTCAGTTATCCTGTTTTGTTGGGGCTGGTATGCTGATGAATGAAGCAGCAATATTTCTTTTTCTTTCAGGAAGCACTTGATATTGGCGTTCTCAAAATCTGTTCCCTGATCCGTCAGCACGTTGCTTGCTTTATGTTCACATGATCTTTACATGCTCCGTGACTTCCTCTTTACTTTTTAGTAAATGTATAAAGCTTCTCCACGTGTAAGCATCTATGAACGTAAGAACATGTCTTTTATTTAGTCGGTTGGATAAGTTAATTGGTCTACAAAAATCTGAATAAATATATTCTAGCGGTTTACGGGTTCAAATTGTCTTTATCTTCCGATGATAAATATTTGGCAATTTTCCTTTTTTACAACTTTCCCTAAAGTGGAAACCTTATTTACTGTGACTTCTCTTGGCTGATGATCGCCAATGAGCGTGAAACAACTGTTCCAGGATGTCACTTGTGAATAATTTGGTCTCATCCATTGTTGTTTTTCCTTTATGTCTTTGGGGATATTTAGGTTTTCAATTCCTCTTAGTAATTTCTTGTCTTTAATGATCTTCAGCTTTTGAAAAGACAAATGGTCTAGTCTTTCATGCCATAATGTGTACTTATCATGCTCTCCTTCATTAAAATGTGAATGGTCTTTATTTGTTATTGCAACACCATCCAATTTGTATAAGTTGTTATGCTTCTTGCCAATCTTTAACATACGTTTATTCTTTGCTCGGACGATATATTGGTTTCCTTGAATGTACTGGAAACATCCTCAATCGGCCAAATGGCCCACTGAAATTAAGTTGACAGACATCTTTGGCACGTGGTATGCTTGGCTTAGTCTTACATATTGTATTGTATCATTCATGACTTTGTTTTTCAAGATTACAGATCCTATTCCAATAGAATGCACCACACAGTTAGAAGATCCAAAGATTTTTATTGGTTCTTTCAGCTTCTTATATTCCTGAAAAATATCTTTATTGTTGCAAATATTATTGGTGCTGGCACTGTATAGATACCAATTTACCTCTTGGTCCTCATATAATGCCATTATTCCAGCAAAGTTCTTCTTAGTAGGATTTTCTTAGGATCCGCTTTATTTTTGTCGTCATTTTTTTTTACCTTTGACTTAAATCCGGCAGAATCTCGCACTATCCCCTGACTTCCTGTAGGACAAAGCTTATCACCATGTTATGCGTTGTTTTAGGGCGCTCGCCATCTAATGCATCCCTAAGCAAACCACGACTACGGGACAAGGGGGGAGAGTTGTGTAAGGTGGGAGTGGGGTGTTTGGACGGGAAAAGGGGGAGGTGCCGTGGAAAACCAGCCTAGCGACCGGGAACTTATCAGAGGCCCGCGCCTTTCAGTTAAAGAATAGTGAGGCCAAGACAGGAGTAAGATTTACAAGAAAAGATTTTATTAAATGATAAGAATAGATAAAAGATTACAAATGCTATTTACAACCGGTCACAGGGTCCGTTCAAACTGTCCAGGACTCGGGAGCTCGGGGAATGCCGTGCGTCGGAGTGGGGACCACCAGTAGGTCCGCTGAACTCTCGTGATTCCTTTACTGGCAGCCTTTATGATTCCCGTGGGTTCATCCGGACGGGACGATTCAGGATTCGGGCGCTATGGGGAATCTTGATGAAGATCGCTGGGAGCCGTTGCTTTCCAGCGGTCGGCGGTCGAAGGTCAGGCGGCGAGAGGTCAATGACGGTCGGGTACTTGCGAAGCCGTTTCGTGGACTCTCTTCCGTAATGGCGCCGTCTGCAAATCTCTGCGTGGGGCCGAGGGATTCGCCGACTTCAATCGGTGGAAGCCAGCAAAATGAAGACACTGAAGGCGGATACGGTAGCTGCTATCGGTACCGCATTCCGCAGGACCTGGGCCGTTTCTTTGCAGCTTCCGTCCGCTTCCGTTCAAGGGCTAGTCGTCGGCAAGGCTAGTCGTCGGCTAGTCGTCGGAGGCGGGCAGGGCTTTTCGGCGATCGGCCCGCTGACCGCAAGGGCCTGGTCGCCTGCCCTTGCACCTCGCCTCCTCAGGAACACACCCTTTTTTTCGGGGACCGTCGTATATATTCGTGGGAGTGGTGGCGAAGCATTTCCTTCCTTCTATCGCTTCTGGCACACCTCTGTTTGTCTGTCAGCAGTTCCTTTTGTTTTCCCCTGTTAACAGAAAACACATAACAAAAAGGGAGAAATTTGGAAGTAAGCTTTTAAGGTAAACAATAGGCTTCATGGCCTGATAGCCTTTGTGGACCGTTTTGAAAAGCTTTCTCGAGCCATTCCCGAGGTCGTGAAAACTGGCACAAAAGATTCGTTACAACCATCTCTGATGTAAATTGCTTCTGATTTTGCAGTGCAAGTATGCTCTGAGCACAAGATCTATAATCACTGGGAAGATAAGATAAAATGATCCAAGGTATTTTCTTGGATCATCTATAGATCTACTTTTATCTGCCATCTCTGCGATGATGAGCTTTAACTGCATTAATTTCTCAGGAATATTATCCTCGTTACTCATCTTGCTTAAAGTATGTAAATATCTTTTAAGATTGATGAAATTTAGATAGTCAATCGTGTTAAACTTTTCTTTAGCTCTTTCAGGAGCTGGTGGGGATCTTCATCTTCATGCAGAAGTATTCGAAACCTTTCTTGAATTGATGTAGTAATATAGCCTTTTGCGCTTTGTTTAGCAACTTATATCTCAAAGATTTATCTTCAAAATCTTTGATTTCAGTTAAGGGATTTGCAACCTCCCACAAGCCTTCACATTGTAGGGCAGTTCTGCTGATTTTCTAGCGGGTGTAGTTGTCTCCGCAAAAACTTAGAATGTTCCCAGCCATGATAATAGTTTTAAAAAATACACTGCATAATTAATATGTAAAATATACGCAAATCTACTTTTATTCTCTTTTTTTATCTAACAATACTTATATTTTCTTAGACTATGAATTTCATAATACTATGCAGTTCTTTGATTATAAAGTTCACTACTAATAAAATTCATTTAGTCTATTACAGTTTAAAATATTCAGATTCAGTAAGTTCTCCCAATTTTCCAGCGGAATGTCTTGGGCCCATAAACCTAACTATAGATTTTTGAACAGTTGTTTTAAAATTATATTTTTTTTTTTTTTTTTGGAAAATAAATTGAGAGTTAGTATTTATAGAATCAAAAATTTCTAGAACTAAATAAATCGTATAATAACATAATAATGCATAATTAACTTATATAAGCATGATCATGTCAAACAAATTACAAAGTTATAATAACTATCGTAAGCGTTCACTAAACAGTCCTTCAGCAAAATATCTGACAACCGATAAATACGTACATAATTAAGTACTCCTTCAATATTTATCTTTCTTGATATTTATCAAAGTTCTAAGTTCATATTAGAAAATCTAGTTCTCAAAGTTCATCGATCTTTAGGGTGTTTCAAAAATACACGGCATAATTTCAGGTATGTATTTCCCACATGTAGACAATCAAAATAGTTCATTACAACATATGTCCGGAAATGCTTCATTTCCGAGTTATGGCCTTCACAACATTGAAAATCACCGGAACGTTTTTCGTTCCGCCGGTCGTTGCCATTACAGAAGATGTTCAAAATGACCACCTCCTGCTTGAATACAGACCTCACATCGATGTCTCAATGACCTGCGAACACGATCCCACACTCCAGGAATGTTGCGTATGTCCTCAGAACGTGCCACAATTCGATTCCGAAGGGATTCCAAATCAGGCACCGGAGACGAATAAACCAATGATTTTAAATGGCCCCACAAGTAGAAATCGAGAGGGTTCAGATCAGGTGAGCGTGGAGGCCAAGCAATTGGGCCACCTCTACCTATCCATCGATCAGGAAACGTTCGATCCAAGTACCGGCGAGCCGTACGACTGAAGTGTGCAGGAGCGCCGTCATGCAAGAAGTGAGCGTGCTGACGATCGATCAGTGGAGTGTCGTCATAAACATGAGGTATGGTGTTTTCCAGGAAGTTTGTGTACGCCTGCCCCGTAAGTCTGTTTACAAGTACATGGGGTCCAACTAATCGATCACCAATGATACCGGCCCACATGTTGAGGGAGAACCGCACCTGGTGATGAGATACAACAGTTGCATTTGGGTTTTCATACGCCCATACATGCTGATTGTGGAAATTTGTTATGCCATCTCGTGTGAACTGTGCTTCATCTGTAAATACGAAAAACGTTCCGGTGATTTTCAATGTTGTGAAGGCCATAACTCGGAAATGAAGCATTTCCGGACATATGTTGTAATGAACTATTTTGATTGTCTACATGTGGGAAATACATACCTGAAATTATGCCGTGTATTTTTGAAACACCCTGTATTAAAGTAAACTTGTTATTCCTACGGAGTCCATTAAAGTCCCATATCGTAGGATCACTACACTGCGTTGATAACTGAGTTCAGTTATCCTGAATAATATTTATACTCATTTAAATAGTCATTTACTTCGACTCTTGCAAATTAGTAAACCAGGGTTTACTTTCTTACCTCTCTCTATATACACAGTCTTTTCCATCCAGAGTTAAATCCATCCAACATGGCGGTGATTGTTCGAAAATGTATTCCTCCATATTGTTACTTAAGACGAAAGATTCATACCTATTAATATCTCAAGCATATTAATATTTATAATACTCAAATAAATTAAAGTGAATTTCCTTAGACCGGAATCTCCTTTTACGGCACTACGAAATCATACTCATCTTATATCGTAAGGGTTTCTTCATTCTCCTGGATCCGATTTCATTACTTCTTCACTTTGGAGTTAACACCAAAAGACTAATAATCATTCCAACAACGCACCATCACTTCTGTGTCTGCCTCTTTATTGAAATAGTGTCACACACTTTATTGTAAACCACTATATTGTTGCACTGCTCCGTACTCGCAATAATCGATGCAATCATTATTATTAATAGTTTTTATTACTGTATCATTAAATGACTTAATTAACATTTTTTTTTATTCAATTGACATTTGAAATCAGATTCAATTTTCTCACTTAATTAAACCAATAGAAAATTTACATGTATTTCAAAGGTGAATCTACAGCACAAATCAATACAATCTATACGGTACCTACCTGAAGATTTACGTAATTTTGTTGACCCTGTGATCGAACGAAATGGCTTTTTAATGTTAGCCATGACACAAGTTAATACAAAACACATAAGACTTCGTCTAATTATAAAAGGGAGACAGTTAAATCAAAAGAGAACAACTATCAGAACATTTATGCCACCAAAACTAAATTTCAAAGCTCAAGACTACTGGGATATAACTAACTGGATGGACTGTGATTTATCTTCTCCGCCATTATTAAAAGATATCAATAACGATGAGATTAAATCAAATATTCAAAATGACTCAGTCCCTAATTGGGATATAACATTCAAGACATTCCCAGTTCACACACAGACAGTTGAACGATATGCGAAACTCGTAACAGAAGCTTCAGGAAACGTTTACGGAGCTCAGTCTAGGATGGTTTTATCAAAGCACTCTGCTGTCAAGTTCAACCATGCCTAACTTCACCCATAAATCAGATTTCAAAGTACCTTCAGCTAAGAGTTCAATTCAACGGAGATGTTCAATTGTTCAAAATAAATTTCTTGGACTTAAGACTCTTCACACAAAAACTTGGTTTTTTCAATAAAAAATGTATTTATAAATGTTAATAATGGTCTAAAATAATTTGTTTTTAAACATTTAACATTGCATTCCATAAAGAAAACCAAAAAGAAACATATAAGTTGTTAGTATTTTTTTCTTCTTGAAGTGTGATCTACCTTTAGGTTAAGTGACCAAATGTCGGCCACATACTACAAATAACCAGAAAATAAAAGATCTGATGACTTCGTTTATATGATGGAAACAAATGTTTAGATTTATTGTGATTTTAATAAAATAAAGAAGTATGGCATTACGAAAAATACCTATTATTAAGTTTACTATGCATTAATTACTATAACCTTACAATGTGACAATGTGCATCAGTTAAACATTTCTGTTAACAGGAATTTATTTAAAGAAAATCGCATTTTAGCATTTAGAATACAAGTTTATGGAAAAAAAAATTATGAAAATGTTTATTTTCTTCTCCTTGTTAGATTTTAGGAGTTTTCTTTCTTCTTCAACTCATGTTTCTGTTGCTGTTTTCCAGCTTTCTCTTTTTCAAAACAGCTGCTTTAAGCCTATTTTCTCTTTTTTTTATTTGTAGCTCTTCCTTTTCTTTCTTTTCTTTAGCAGCTTTCAGTTTCATTTCATATATCATATCTGATATTATTACAAAATGTTTATTGTAAGTAATTTATTGTAACCTTATTTCATCCATAATACGAAAGTATTTTCTGGAATTTATAAAACTAAATGTGTTTAATAATACAATTCTTTGCTCTGATCGTTTCAATGCGCAATAGCCTAGCCTACAATAGAAATATTGCAATAATAGATGAAAAAAAATTAATTTTCCTATGCATTTTCTAGCCAAATTGTCCTTCTTCATCCCATAATTTCCTTAGCAGTTAAAAGGACGTTAATTTTTCCCTTTTTTTAAAACTACAGTAAAACCCCGTTATTACGCTCATCAAGGGACCATGACATACAAGCGTAATAAGCGGGATAGCGCTGTAGACGGGAAATGATTTATGAGATGGGGAAAGATTTGGACACCATTTTACAGGAAACATGCATGATTCTGCAATAGATATACTGCAAATATGAGCTTATTTCCTATTAAAAAGATCTTTGATTGTGGTTTGCCGGGTGTATGTGCTATTGTAATGAATTATGACAATTTCAATGCGGTTCAGGTAACTTATTAACGTGAATTGATATACCACTAGGAGCAATACTAATATATTTTGCGAAATCCTTCTGGAGGATTTGGAGAATTCTCGTCATACTTATGGAGAATTTGCAATTTTTCATTAATAGAAAGGCATTTCTGCTTCGACATTTTGTACAACTGTATCACACACCCGCATTTCACAGAGTTCAAAGATTCCCTCCTAACAGGAAAAAAAAAAGAATCTTTACAGTGTTACATTTCTTTTCGATACAAAATTTCCGATTTAAAAAAGCGCTACAAGCGGGATTTGAAGCGTTATAAGAGGGTAAAAGTATACAGAGATAAATAGAAAATTCCAGGGACCGTATGAAAGGAGCGTAAAGAACGGGATAGTGCTATAAGCGGGAGCATTATATCGAGGTTTTACTGTATTTTATGGTTATGCCTCTGTGAATTCGGAAAAAAACTAGGGATTTCCTAGTTATGTAGTGAGATCTAGGCTAGGTGTTCATAGAAATGTAAACCTCGGTTACTATCCTCTATTTAAATACATCACATTATTTTTTTATATAAAATTAATTTCTTTTCAGCCTACATATATTCTTATATTCGAAAAGACGTATAGGCCTAATCATCCTATTAAAAGGCAAAAACTGTACGTACAGTCGGTCTGTGTTTGTGTGTCAATCCAATAGCGCTACAGACATTTAAGCAAGAAATAAAATACAAGGTGGTGCCACCAACATTTCCGTGTCATCCCAGCAGCGCTACAGAAACAGTAGTTACGCAGAAACAAAATACAAGGCGGTGTCAACCAACATTTCTTTGTGGGGATCGACATTATTTTAGGAGGTTAACTTATAATGATTCACACACCTTATTGACTCTTCAAGCATATTTCGAAACCAACCTCTAGATATAGATAATTACATGCTTGCAAGAGGTACCATGATCAAAATACATATGTTGTCTTATTGCTTAGTCATCAGTCAAATTATACTTGGGCTGAAACGGAAGTCATGGCTTTCAAAAAAATGAGCTTAGAACATCGTTTTCAATTTTGGGTTTGAAAAATGTCGCGATATTTCAAAAATATGGAATCTGTTTTACTTCTGTGAATATTTCACGGGTTGCCACTAGTCTTTAATAAGTAAGATAGGTATTTATATTTTTTTACTAAACTGTTAAGTTGGCTAAGCTACACGCTAACAAATAAACAATGGCCGACATTTGGGCTACTGCATGGCCGACATTTGGTCCATAGCTGGCCGACATTTGGACCATCCATGGCCGACATTAGGGCAACTTGAAATAGGAAAATAAAATGTAAATACTGAAACACTTTAAGGTAATAAATACTAATTACTTAGGAAATAAGATTAAAATATCAGCTGAGTGTTTGCTAATATCAAAATCATACAAAAAACATGAAAACTAAGTATTGCTTTGGCTTAGAGAAAATAAATTCTCAACTTTCAATCTGAAGAATCTCGCCAAAACAATCGTTTCCCGCAACAATCAATCTCACGTCTTCAATGAGAGCTTAAAGTAAATGGCGATATCTGGAAATGACAATTGAAACTAAGATAGGATGCTAGTCCAAAGATGTCAAAATCGTGTAAAACGAAAAAAACCACAGCTAGACCACTACTTGTTTCTTAAAATACAAAAAACATTTGATGGCCAACATTTGGGTACCGGCCGACAATTGGTCACTTTACCGTATTTGTAAATTTTTTTCAAAATTTCTTTAACTTTGAAAGCAATGCGCGACCGGAAGACGTTGATGGATTTAAATAATAATGAAACACTATTTTCTGTTGTTCTAATATATAAGAATTTGAGCGATTACATTCGGGAAGAGGCTAATTTAAAAATGTTACAAATTTTTATAAAAATGTAAATTTTTTTCAATTATATACTTACTTAATTTTCAAGTAGTCATTGTAGTGATTTAGATGGTTGACATCAAAACGTGGTTTTTACAAGACATTACCTTGGAATGCTTACATACATGGTTGGAAATTGCTGGAACGTGGTGTAAATCATCTATATTATGAAAAGCATAGCAATATTAACGAAAAGAAACTCTACATAATCTAATATTAAATACTTAGTAAAATAGTAAAAATAAGTAGATTTTAGTTTATCTATATTTTAATCCATAAATTATATATCATATATCAGAAATTATGTTTATGCTTTTTTTTTCCATTTCTGATTAGATATCAGCCAGATTCCTATTCATCATTTCTTAGGTAAGATAACAAGTAATTACTTAGTGTTTGTTTAATAAAATAGTTTTATTTACAAATCTTATCGCAACTGAACATATAAGGCACTTATATGAGGACTATCTCTAAAGCGCAGTAATAACCGAAAATATTTCTCGTTCCAATAAGCATAAACTTTAAAAGTTGATGAAAGAACGCAATATATTAAATCCATACACATTCAACAGAAGTTGAATCAAGTATTTAAAATCTGATATGTTCACATCATCCATCAGTGTTAAACTTAGCTTACATCGTAAAGTACAATCTTTATCTTATTTATTTATTTAGTTTTTCTTTTATTGAACACTTAGTTTTTTATTTCTTAATTATTTAAAATTACAATGCAGTCCCGCAAGGGGTAAAAAATCTCTAGTAGTCTAAAGAGGTTCTGGAGTTTAGTAATTAATAAATGCATAATAAAATAATGTAATTAATAGTGTAGTCATAATTTAAATAGTATGTTATTTGTAACATACTATTAGATATTATAATATATGTAATGAAAAGTTTTAACTATATAATATTAACAAAATAATTTTTATCATAAACAACAAGAAAGAACATTAATCATAAAAGTAAACATAATTTTAAATATAATACATAAACTTTACATCTTTATTAGTAGATCATAAAAGTTCCCAATAAATTTTTCATTTAAATTAAAATTGAAAATATAGGATTTAAAGTTATCGTACTATCATAGTTATAAGTTTATTTACTAGGTTTATTTGCAATATTATAGTATTATTAACTTTAAGTGATACCAGTTCTATTAGGTATACAAGTATACCTGTATTACATCTGGTAGGTGCTGATTATTTTAATCAATTTAGTTAACATTAATGTAAATAATTAAGTTTAATTTATTAACATTAAAAATTAAGTTTAAATTTATCATTGATCACATCTGATATTAAGTTAGCCTAAATATTTTTAATTTTTTCAAAATTGTATCTATCCCAATTCAATTGACTGAAGAGATGATACATAACATTACCATGTAATCTTTTACGAAAATTATAATTGAGCTTAATTCTATCAAAATTTTTTAACCAATTTTGTCTTGTATTAAAACTAGACACATAATTATTTCTTTCTTGTTTAACAAAAATGAAATTCAGTATTTTTGTGTTAAAAATAAATTTTTCTTTAATATTTAAAATTTTATATTTTTCTCTAATATACTGTTTTTCTAAATTAGATTTATCCCTAAAAAGTAAATATACATAATTAAAGATTTTCAAAATAGTTTTAATAATGTTGTTTAATTGTTTATTATTGATAGGAATCCAACAATCTAATCCATAATTAAGAATCGAGTCTATAAGGGATTTATAAAAAAATAACTTTTGTTTAAAAGGAACCATACATTTAATAGAATAAAAAAATATATCAATGAATTTAGTTTGTTAATTATGAAATATCACTTCTTTATTTTAAACTTTTTTATTTTGTGTTATATTTCTGTAATATATTAAATGCTGTATGTAATATATGTTATGTTAAGTTACTTTTTTTATTCTTTTACTTTATTTTATCTTGGCTGGTGATCGTAGAAACCTTACTTGATACGAACGTTCTTCTTTCAATAACATAAATACCATTTTAAACATTTTTAATGAACAAAATTCAATTCATAAGAAACAAACATTAAAGCACAATATTAAAATTTATAAGATTTAAAGACTCACTAAAATGACGTTTCGAGGCTCAACTATTAAACGAGAGCCCTTTCTCAAATTAAAAGGATCTTAAGATAATCGTCCTTAATGGAGTCTTCCGAATTGTTAGTGATTCTTCGATCATATGCATTGCGCTCTATCAGCGCCATCTATTGAAATTCCTCAAAGAAGAAATTGTCTCCTTGTGAAGAAAACTAGTGAAGCCGCATAAGCACAACTTCTCCCTAAATTAAAAAGGAATTTGAATGATTGTATTTTACAAAATATTTTGTTGTAAGACATTATTTATTGATAAATCATGGTTATAACTGCCTTGCCTCAGTAGTGAAGGATAAAATTTTATGAGATATGGGTCAGTTTGCTTTCCATATATGATAGTATGTAAATCATATCCTGTTTTTTTATAATATTGTGCCGAAGCATATAGCATATTTCCTTTTTTTTATAGCGCAATCATGTTCTTTTTGGCGGTTTTTAAGCTTTCTTTTGTCTCGCCTATGGATATCCCATAACAATTATGATAATGGCATTTAATATCCTAAATGACTCCTTATTCCTCTAATTTCGATAGTATAGGTGTCTTTTTGTATTTCATTAGTGAGCCAATACAGTATTTCCGAGAATTCCTGGCCTTGCTGGCTATTCCTATATCTTATTGAGACAATAATGGTTTTAATAATATGTTCATAATATTTATTAGATATGTATTTGTTAATGTTACTTTTTTATTTTTATCAGTTTCATTGCCATTGTGATTATTATATTTAGTATGGGTTTATTATTTATTTTATTGATGGAATATGTTATTTACTTTTTGAAATATTGTTTTCATTATTTCTATTTTATTATTTCTATTTTTCTTGTTGAAGGACTGTTTATGTCATATGCTGTTTGGTCATATTTATTACATTTCTCTTATAACTATTGGATACTGAACTATTATGATTAATAGTGATGTGAGCATCTGTTTTTTATTTTTACAAAACTGAGTATTATAATTGTTTTTATATTTTTTGATCATGATGTCATTAAAAAGACCAAAAATGAAGGCACAATACAAATAACAAGAGAGGAAAGGATTCGCACCCTGAGTCTGCCATCGGGAAGAGACTGGGACGGGCCGTTTCGTCCTCTTTAGGACTCATCAGCCAGCCAAACTTCCCTGGTGACAGACCTCAGAAAGGTGCATTTTCCGTTCCAGTATTTCTTTTCACTTTATAATTAGCCTACGTTTTCTCTCCTCATAACTTATTAAAAAAATTCTCCACATCTTTTATATCTAAGTGCTTTTATATATAAGTGCTCATTAAAAATTTTAAAGCCCTTCAAAGCCCCGAATTATTTTCCAAAATTCAGTATCTGTTTTAATATTCTGATTTTTTTTTTAATATTTTTATATTTATAACTTTCATATTCTTCTTTTCTTTACATACTTTATTATTTTTATTATTTTCATTCAGATACATTAATCTCTTTTTTTTTCATTATCTTATTTCATAATTTTTTTGCGAAGAATTTTTTTTTCTTTTTTTCTTCACGTTCTTTAGCAAACTGATTTCATAAATTATTTCTTCCGAATTCTTCCTTTCTATCAAACATCCTTTTCTTATTGTTTGTGCAAATATTTGATTTCAATTACTTATATTATCTCCTAAAACATATTTCAATTAATATGAAGGCTTTTTTTTGCGATTTCTGAATTTTCCTTTTTCTAAATATTAAATTTGTTATCTTTTTCTTTCTTTTTTTTAATCTCGTCCCGTATTACTTACAAAATTTTATAGATACGATCTGAAGATCGGATTGATAAAATCTCAACATTAAAATCTTTTTGAAGAATACATTATTTGAGAAACACAACTGAACACCTCTCATTGCCAATCAAAGTCCAATTTATTCTAATTTATTCTAACTAAATTTCTATCCTCTTTACATTAACTTTACTTCTATTCTCTTACGATTCATTATATTACGAATTGCGTTCGAAATTTCCTATCCCAATCATTAAAATCTCCAAATAAATATCTTTTTTTTTTTAATAAATATTCAAATTTCTTGTATATCGCCAATTAACCTGCATATATTTGCTTTGTACTCGTAATCACTCATGAAAAATAAGTCAATGATAAGACCACGTTCTTCAATTTGGGATAGAACAATTTATTTGTTTTTGTTGCATCAGAATACAATACTTTGAATTGATCTTTTCCTCGAACTATATTTAACTGCATGTTTCTTGAACCAATTATATCGACCTGTATTATAGCTATTGGGATGGAATGTCTACGATACATCATATTTCTAATAAAATAACCAGGCCATAAAATGTAATATTATCTTACATTTATGGTTTCTTTTTATTGTTCTATCCCTATAAGTTCCAGTTTATTATGCGTTGAATGTCTTCCTAATTCTTTTAATTTTATTAACACCTTTTTCTTTATGTATTTGATAATCTTACCTATTCACTTACATTTTTTTCTTTTCATTACAACGTAAACTTTTAACTCTATAGAATTATTTTGTATCCTCTTCTTCCGTATTTCCTTATGTTCTGTTCATTCCTTATGTGATAATTTGCGTCAACTTAATTAACTTAACATGTCTACCTTCCTTACTTAATTAGTAAGCTATTATCTTTCTTATCTTTCTTATTTAAACTCTTATTCTCAATTATTTTGAGGTTTTCATGCTTTGCTTTCTCTATTATCTCATCTAAATTCAAAAAAATGACCATTCCTTTTTAACCCATCATGGCATCATTAAAAATTGAAGCACCATGCAGGAAACGTTCAATTTGAATGTTTTATTTCTACGCAATTTCGTAAGCAAGTAATTAGTTTAGTCATGCAGAAACGTAGCCCTCCACATACTTAATGGAAATGTCCAACTTATGGTCCACTTAAAGTCCCTCAGAGTATTTCTGGACACACACTGCTTCGTGGAATTATTGCATTCACATCATGTCATCAGAAATTCCTCCAGGACGCTCTCAAAGATCCTTTGGGGAATTACAGGATACGGAACTGGATGACCATGCAGAAAATCGCTCTTCACTGGTTCGTAGTGATGCTTCATGTGGGAGCTGCGGGAATCGGAAATTTCACGCAACCAAGACTCTGGTCAGTCCAATAATACTGCTGTTTAAGACAATGGGTTGTTGTGATTCCTAACTGCTCCGATACTATCATTCGCCACCATCTAGAGAGATGTGGCATCCCGTATACAGCATCCAAAATGGCAGACAATGAACTTCATTCCCGTCACCTATAATGAGGAATGCTTTTAACAACCCAGCACCACAGTCTCCATCTAGTGATACAGTGTAGAGAGTAGAAATGGTCTGTTTTCGAATTGTGCTGATCTGCCTTGCAATAGATGATCATTACATCCATATATGGAGAAGAACTGATCAGCGCTCAAATCCTGGCAATATTGTCGAGAGACACACACTCATTACGTCTTGTGTAATGATCTGAGGAGTCATTTGTTACTTATTTCACGAGGAACTTGAAATATATCAGAGATATTTTCAGGAGATCCTGCAACCTAGTGTTTTGTTCTTTGTGACGATCTGCCAGGGAACAATTTTCCAACAGGATAACGCATTTCTTTACAATGCACAAAATTCCCAGCAGTAACTGCAAGCAAGTGAAACCTTTTCTTGGACATCTCTTCGCAAGACCTCTAACCCACAACTTAGCTGGAACGCCAACTACATCCCACCATCCGGCATTTCGAACAGACGTTTCAGCGATTCTACATGAATAAAACCAAAGGTGGCTCAACACAGAACTAATAATGTAACAATGCTTCTTCTACTGTTCAATAAAAATTAGTTTTCACTCTATAATTTCAACAATCTCAATTCTCTTCATCCAAATGAAACTTATTAAGTTTCTTTTAAATCGGAAACTTCCTTCATCCTGCTTCAAATTTTTCGTTCATAGAATCTAGTAGGTGTCCCTTCATTACACTATTCTTTTACTAATTTTATTCTTTTTTTTTTCCTTTTTCCTCTTAAAAAATCTTCTTCAGTATATATGTTCATATCGTTTAGAGTTTTTTTTTCTAATCTTTAATATCAATTGTTTTTTTTCCAATATACAAATTTTGCTATAATAGATCTGTTTCTTTCTTTTTAGTCCTTCCTATCCTGTGACTCTTTCAATTGTTTTTTGGAGAAGTCTTCAACTTATTTCTTAATACAATTCCTTACTGTTTCTTAGGCGTCTTCCCATGTTTTCTTTCTTTTTTTTCTCTTTTTTACTTGATAAATATTTTGTGACATATAAAAAAAACGTAATAACTCAAAATTTACCATTTTCTAAAAATTTCTCAGTTCTCTGACGTCTGATGTGTAATGAATTACATTAATTTATAAAATAACGGAGGTGGGGGCAAATGCCCCCTCCTCCTCGCATATAATGGCGCCCAAGATAATCTTATTGTAAGAGAAGATCTTGAAAGTTCACTTCTTTTTTGTATTGTCTCTTAATAAGTGGTTTCTTGAAATATCCTTCAACATTCTGAATCTTTTTAATTAATTTATTATTATGTGCAATCATAACCAATAAAATTAAAATTAAAAGTCTTGAAACTAATTTAATGTTTTTCGTTTAGACCGTGGATTCAAAACATTAAGAGTGTAGAAATTAGTTGGATTCAGATTAGAGTAAAAGTGCTTAGTTTTTAATTTATCTTTAGCTTCTTAATATAAACCCATGTCAATGCATTATTTCAATCTTTTTCTTTGTTAATCGATGGAAGATCAAGGGAGACGCACGGTTTATATTGAAAAGCAGTTTTGGGGTAAGTGAAAACAACTTTTTAGGTAATAAAATGAATTTTTATTAACATAGAAATAAAAATATGTTAATAAAAATAGAAATAAAAATATCATACGATAATTTGATTAATGACACAGTGACACCAACAATATTATTCAAGGGAGATTTAGTTGCAATAATGGTTGCATTATCACTGTTGGATAAATCACAATTAAATTATCCGATGTTATTTAGACTAATTAGAAATTTTTCTATTACAGTTCATTTTTTATTTATTTTACTATTAATTCTATGGATGAAACTGCAGCAAAAAATTTATAATGTCTTTTATTTTCTAAAATTAGAAAATTTTTAATTTGGAGAGGAAATTACCAGAAGTTAATTTTGTAACGTCTACGTAATTGAAAGATTTGTCAATGTAACAATCTTCCAAGATTATATTTTATATTAATTTCAAAAACAATTTTCTTTTTGTAAGTTTGTTTTTATCGTCCATAATTAGAAACGTATTTAGTATCGTCTCTCTTCAGAATTTATGAATTGCATTAATGGTTGTTCTTCTACAGGCATTGATTGCTAAAGAGAAATTGATTCCCTTTTAAAAAAAAATGTCCCTTTTTTGTTGCTCAATTAATCGATAATAAAAATAAAGTGGTCCACAAGGTATAATGCATTCATCTAATGACAACACACATCTAAACATAAACATTGAAAAACATTAAAAGACTGTTACATATGATGGCTAGCGTCAGACAAGAATTGAGAAATTAAAAGTAAATAAGTCCTTAAATGCACCTTGTCGCCATATAAAAATTAATAACCATCCTGCATCATAAAAAAGAGGATTAATAATGGGAATTAATATCGAATCAAAATTGAATATTGTAAAATAGAATCTATGGATATCTTAGTATTGTAGGATCTATAAATTAAAAATGTAATATGATTCTATAAACTTTCTAAGGTAATTATCAGTTTCGCTCATCAGCGAATTTATTCGCATTATTAATCCTCCTTTTTATAATGCATGATGGTTATTAATTCTCATTGATCGACAAGGTGAGTATAAGGACTGATTAACTTTTAAATTTTCAATTCTCCATCTGAAGAAGGATATTCGTCACATGTAAAGGTTTTCTAATGTTTTTTTAATGTTTAAGTTTAAATGTAACTATGTTGTCTTTAGGTGAATAAATTTTGAACATTCACTCAGACGTTAAATTTTACCATAAGAAGATATAATGCATTTCTATAGTATGCACACATTAAGTTTTATCCAGAGTTCAAACAATTTGATAATGTTATATTTATAAATAACTCATATTAATTTGAATTAATACAATAATTATATAATATAAAACTTTACGTATACTGCGTAGTATTAAATTTAAAAATAAAGCCATACACCTGACTAAGTGAGACAAAATTAATTTATTAATTAATTAATACAAACAAAAATACAAACAAAAATAAAATACAATAAACACGACGTTTCGCCGCGCCGTCGAGAAACGGCCTCTTCAAGTGAGAAGAACAAGTGAGAAGAAGAAAGTCTCTTGAAGAGGCCGTTTCTCGACGGCGAAAAGTCGTGTTTATTATATTTTTTTGTTTTTTGTCGCACTTAGTCAGTTGTATGGCTTTATTTTTATATTTCATTATTTTGAATTAAGTTAATATTGGCCTTCATTCTGACATTGGCTATTCCTACACTCTATAAATTGCAGAAATAGTTCGGCTACTTCATGTAACAAAGCAGTCACATTTTTTGGATGCAAAGACCATGTTATATTGAGTCACTACTGTATTACAATATACTTTTGATTTTTTTTTTTTGAAAATGTGATTTTATTTCACTAGTTTAAAGATCAGTAATTAATGCTTAAAATATTGTGTTAGTTCCCCTTTAAATACGTAACGAAATATTAACAAAAATATAATTTGTTGTACTAGTACCTTTAAATTAGAAAATAAAATTCTAACATTTTCCGCTTTCCTTTAGCCAATATAATTCGAAATCAACAACCTAAGGAAATAGAAGAAAAACCTGACAAAAAAAGTAAGTTTTAAAATTAAATTATTAAGAATGTTAATGTTTCAAATCGTACAGAACATGCAATGAGATCAAATTAAATCGTTTTCATATAACAATAATATATGTCTAATTAGGAGGATTGAGGCAGATAAAATTGAACAAGTTTATGACTTCATGTTACGGAGATAAGTCCTTTCTCCATCATTGCTGCTCTTCTATGTGACGATCAAGAATATGGACAACAGCCCTGCATCATATTTTCTATTGCAGAAAACTTTTGGATAGGTATTACTGGGGGATTGTCTTCCACGCATCGAAACCAAACTTTCCATAGGTTAGCCAGCGCACGATGTGAGTCGTGCAATCCTAGATTTGAGAAGCCAAAATCCACAGAAGTCCATTGGGGAGGAATCACGTCCCACAGTCGGGTAAGATGACCACGACAACGTCGTTTGACCATCACCTAGATGTTATCGTTTGATAGCAGGCGATCGGCTAACTTGTCTGCGTCGTCGGGCTTCTGTTTTGGCAGTACCTTTTGCATGAGGGTCGAGTTGACGGTTTCGGCAGATTGTTTCGCTAATGGTACCCTTATTGATCATCAAACCTTTGTCGAAATATGTTTTGCAATCGTACTGTAAGACATTTTGAGGTAGGAAAGAGCAGAGATGTATCTTTTCTAGAAAGGCGTTATTTTCTGAGTCCTTATTCAGTCTCTTCAACAACTTACGTATCCACCGTTGTAGAATAACAATGACTGCATATGTACTGCATCGCTGCGCTTAATACAATGAATAACGCGGATTATAGAATTCCTAATCTCCAATTTTATCTGTCTCCATAGTCCATATCTTCAATTTATAAATTGCTAACATCTATTACTTCTTCTCAAAGTGTTTTCCATCAAACTCTAGTGATAACTAAATTCCTGTTGTTTATAAAATGTTAATGTCTGTTTAATTTGAATTGCTGCTACAGTTTTTGAGGTGTAGTATTATTTTACAGTCATAACTGATATAGTATTTTTTAAAAGCTTAAGATTTTAACTTTTCTTTAATTATATTCTTGAAAATCATCGAATACGTTGTTTGATAAAATTAATATAATATTTACAAATTGTTATCTTCGTGACTTGGTTCGGTAATGAACAGAAATGAACAAAGAAATGTAAGAAAGGTATGAAAGAGGTCTTCCATATTAAGGGTCTAGATTCATACACAGGAGTAGAGATAAGCTGTAGAGGGAATTTAATATCAGTTTAGATTAAGGACCCTTTTGAGAGGCCTTAACCATTTGTGAAATGTAAATACGGGTGAAAGAAGTATACTGTCTGTATGATTTTCAATGTATTTATGGTGTATTGTAAATTGTAGTATGATTATCAATGTATTTATGGTGTATTGTAAATTGTAGTATGATTATCAATGCTAATCTCTGATATGCGGTTCAGAGTACCTCCATTGTGTGATTGTATTTCAATTTTACAAAAACTTAGAATCGAACATTAGTTATCAATATATAATTCCGCAGCAGTAGAAATTTTTTATCTGTTCATCTTAACTCCTTGTTATTGAAAGAAATAAAAACTCTTTTCAATCCCTTTGTTAACATCCCTTTGTTTAATCCCTTTCTTGACGTTGGTTGTTTGTTATGCTTTCTATATCAGAGTCTTCACTTTCTTGATGCATTTTGTCATTCAAAAGTCTGCTGTTGAAATATTTATATTTTTATTTTCTGTATTATCATTTATTTGCTGCATGTTTTTATGTTTTTATTCCGATGTTTCACTTTGAATCTAATAACAAAAGTCACTTTAAGGTTCAAAGTTAAATCCCGTATTCACTTATATAGTTGATTTATTCTAACACAGTGTTTTTTGGTTTATTCAGTAAATTCATGTCCTTTGTATTACAAAAACAAAAAACACTTAAGGTAGGGGGCCCAAATATCGCCCACTTATGCAGTTTTTTATATCAGAGTGCACAAACATGAACTATTGGTCTAAAAGTAGTTTTAATCTGTCATCTGGAATGCTATCTAAGAATAAACTGAATTACAACACAATCACATTTTGTTAACATCGGGAAAAAATAATTGTTGGCGACCAGGTAATTTTTTGAATTAAAAATATCTGTTCCCAATATCGCCCACTCTATGTTCCTAATATCGCCTACGGCTAAAATGGGTTTGAATAAAGCATAACTTGTTACAAATTATACTTTATATATTTATTGTGAAAATTAAGATAATACAAAATTAAAA
>JAFIDM010001028.1:2145562-2161369 GCA_023159025.1 Thereuonema tuberculata
ACTATAGGGGCATAGCGCTACTCAACATCTGCTACAAGATCTTCTCTGGCTGCCTATTTGAATGAATCAAACCCCTGGCAACAGGAATAATTGGAGAATACCAAGGAGGTTTCCAAGCAGGGCGTTCAACCACGGACCAGATTTTTATTTTAAAACTGATCTGTGAAAAAATGTACGAATACGGCCGAAAGTTACATCTCCTCTTTGTTGACTTCAAGATAGCTTACGATAGTATTCATAGACCGAGCTTGATTAAAACTATGATAGAGTTTGGCATCCCAAAGAATTTGGTTAGACTTGTTGAGATATGCGTAAACGACACAAAGCTAAGGTCAAGATAGATAATAAAATGACAGAAAGTTTCCAAGTAGAAACAGGATTAAGACAAGGAGATGGATTAACACCTATCATTTTCAATTTGGCGCTCGAAAAGGTAATGAGAGAGTTCCACAAAGAGAACTCAGGATATTCAAATCGGCAATGAAAATATTTCCTATCTGGTCTATGCTGATGACATTGCCTTATTGGCATGCAAACAAGATGAATTGAAAAGAAGTATTCAGACCCTGGAATTGGTAGCATCGAGGTTCGGACTGCAAATTATAAAAGTGAGAAGACCGAGTACATGATCATCGGAAGAAACCTCCAGAGTTCCCAAGGCCTAACAGCTTTTTTGCACCAGGTTTAAACATGTGAAAGAGTTCAAATATCTTGGATCAATTTTCACTGATGTAACGTCAATTGAAGCAGAGATAAGGGCAAGACTGTGTGAGGGAAAAAGATGTTTTTACTCTCTAAACCCGGTTTTAAAATCTAGAAGTTTATCTCAGCAGCTAAAACTAAGACTGTACAAAATATTAATTATGCCAATGATACTTTATGGTTCTCAGACCTGGAGCACTCGAAAACAAGATCTTGTTCGATTACTTACATTTGAGAGAAAGGTCCTTAGGAAAATTTATGGACCAATCCAGGATGAAGCTACTGGAGAATGGAGAAGGCGGCACAACTCTGAACTAGATGAGCTATACAAGGAGCTTAATATCGTTGGGGTGACGAAAAGTAAGAGACTTCAATGGCTAGGCATGAGGTGAGGATGGAAGAAACAAGATGGCCCAAAATTGCAATGGATTGGACCCCAACAGGCAAAAGACCATTGGGAAGACCAAGGAAGAGATGGATGGATGGATTGATTAAAAGAAGACTTATTGCGACTGGGACTTTCGGAGAGCTGAAGACGGACGGCCGAGGACAGAGACAGATGGAGAGCCTTGGTTCTGGTATCGGGCGGTCCTCTGGGCCTGATCGCGTAAAGTAAGTAAAACTAACTTATATTGTTGCCTGCTAGTTTTATTCTCACTAAAAATGTTTAGAAAGTGGTTGGGGTGTCTTGTGACAGGGTGGCCAAGTCCGTCACTATACATCTCTTTTCATGAATGTACGAAGTGGCTGTCCTCGGTTACTGCTAACATCTGTTTCGCCATAGACTCACTTCGAGTCTGCCTGGCTTTCTCGTCTCAATTGCGAGGAAATGAATTGGCTGTCCTCGATTACTGCTAAAGTGTAGGTCCCCACAGACTCATCTCAAGTCTGGCAGGCTTTCTCGTCTCAACTGCGGGGAAGCGAAGTGGCTGTCCTTGGTTACTGTTCTCCTGGACTTCTGCCCCACTCCCTGATTCGACATATCCTTCACAATTTATTTCTGATCCGTCTCTCTCTTTCGCCTTCGGAGTGCCCAACGATCTCCAGAGGTCTCCACCGAACCAATGACACGAGTAAAGAATAAGGCAACTTGATACGGTCCTGGGAGGGAAGACAATGATGAACATTTCCTCCCCTCTAAAAGCGCCGGAGTATCTGCGTGGTTCCTCAGTCATCTGGAGTGGTATGGCTGTAACCTCTTCAGATTTAACACATCGCTTCATCTAGGCCCATGGCCATACGTGACCTGGTACGTGAAGCGTCCTGCCTTCTCTATGATGGTCGCTGGCCTCTCGTACCTTGGTAGAAGTTTTTCCGACCGACCGAGATACCTCCGAAAAAAGCGAACCATGACCTTATCCCCGGGTTGATATTGAGGAATCACAGTTACCCTAGCGTCAGATCTACGCTTGTAAACGTTTTGAGCTCTCCGGATTCGATCCTTAATGACGACTCTCTCTGATGCCAAATATTGGGCCAATTAACCGGTAGATGGCCGAGTCCTTTGACCACTTCTTAATTTCAGCTGATCGGCTGTCTATACCTGTTTCCCACGTATTACAAAGAAAGGTGTCTTCTGCGTTGGAGCTTGTAATGTACTATTGTAGGCATGGGTAACCTTAAGTAAAAATTCGCCCTAATTTCGCTGATCCGTGTAGACAAACATGGCCAGCATATTCTGTTGAATCTTTCTGTCAACCCATTCACTGGGGCCGAATTGGAAGTGCACTTTTTGCGGATTCCTTGGGTGCCACACAGATGAGCTAAACAGTTTGACGGAAACTAGGGTGCTCTATCCGAAACTAACTGCTTCATTGGTCCAAACCTCCAGATTATTTGTTCTTGAACAAACTTTCCTACTGCCGCGGCCGTCGCCCTAGGTACGGCCCTTGTCTATGTCCACTTACTCGAATATTCCATAGCCACAATAATATACCGGTTACGTTTCTACTGCTACGAAAGGGCCCCATTTGTCATCGAACAATTCCCTATTTTCGCCATTAAATCGATTCCCTATTTACCAAACAATTCTTCTGTAGGGATTGCTTGAAAGGGTGTTACCAAGTTCTGAGAAAGAATCTTGTGTTGTTGACACACTCGACTTATGTATTTTAACATCTGAGGCCAATAAAACCTCTTTTTTAATATGTCATAAGTTCTCTCGATCCCTAAATATCCTGCGGTGGGTTCATCATTTCGTTCCTTAAAGCCGATAATATTAAGGCCAGTCGTATCTCTGCACCTTCTTGTATATTACTCCTCGGAGTACTTCATATGCCTTTATCATTTTCTCTTCCTTTCTTTCTTCGTAAAGTTCCTCGTCTTTTCAGGCATACGGTCTTAATACCCGATGTCCAGTTATCTGTATCTTAGGCAGTTTCGTAATTCTACTAAAGATACATGGAATATATGCATCTTTCCTCCTGCTCCGGTCCATCCGGTCCATCCGGATATTTATTCTAGATAAGGCATCCAAGTCTTGATGTTTCCTTCCTGACTTATATTCCAATATATAATCGTAGTTGTCCAACATCAGTTGCCACCGTGCAAGGCGACCATGTGGGTACTTTTTCTCAAACACACCAACGGGTTGTGATCGGTTACCACGTGAATGTGTCTCCCATACACGAAAGGATGGAATTTCTTCAATGCCCGTATAATCGCAAGACTTTCTTTTTCAATTGTGGTGTAGTTACGTTCTGCTGATGGTAACACCCTGCTCCCATATGCTACCGGATGTTCCCCATCACTTTTCTTCTGCAACACAATCACCCCCACTGCCTCTTTACTGGTATCCGTATGCAAAATAACGGGCTTCTCTGTATCAAAATGAATTAAAACTGGCGCCTCTGCCAATTCTTTTTTTTATATATTCCGTAGCCACAATAATATATCGGTTACGTTTCTGCTGCTACGAAAGGGCCCCATTTATCATCGAATGCCCAAACGCTTCTTTTGCTTCGTCTGTCCATCCAAACTGAGTATTCGTTCCAGCTAACCGATGTAAAAAAATTCGGAATAAAACGCCTATAGTAAGATGCCAACCCGAGAAAACTCCTTTCTGCCTTACATGTTATTCACAAGGTTCTATTCCTACTTGATTCATGACGCATCCCATACATTCAAATGTTTCCATACTAAAATTGCATTTAGCGGGTTTTAATTTCAGCTGATGTTGTTCCAACCTTTGTAGAACACGTTCCAGTTTCACTAGATGTTTCTCCCAATTTTTGCTCGCAACTACAACATCATCCAAATAAACAACACAATCAATCCACTTCAAACCGGCATCCATCCTCCGCTGGAATGATGCAGGAGCATTTGCCAACCCAAACGGATGACAACGGATCTGAAAAATCCCATCTGGGGTGCAGAATGCAGACTTTTCTCGGCTTTGTTTGTCCAACGGGTCTGCCAGTAACCGGCTTGTAGATCAAACGATGTGAAATATCGCTTCCAGGATATAAAATCTAAAAAAATCATCAACCGTGGCATGGAATATCTGTCTTCAGGCGTTTTCAAATTTAACTTCCTACAGTCTACACAAAATAGCCACGTGCCTTCTTTCTTTTTTACTAATAAAGCTGGGCTACTCCAGGAGCTTGTCGACATTCCCAAGTCATTATTTTTAAGCCTTTCTTCGACCATATCTCTCATTTTTTTAGCCTTCTTTGGAGACCGCCTATAAGGGGGTTGATGTACAGCTCTTGTTTCGTCTGTTACAATACGATGTGGAATTACATTAGCCAACCCGTATTTTAAGTCCGGCGGAGCAAAGCAATCCTCATATTTTCGTAGCAGCTTATTGAACTGTGTTCTTTTGTTGAGATCCCAACTCACTATTCACTTTTACTTCCTGAAATCTTGGGACTCTCTCTCCGTTAAAAATATATGTCGTACAATGAATCTGGAAAACCTTACTGGTTTCATTACACTACTGTTTCCAACCCTTAAATGTAATACTTTCCTTTGTAAGTCTACTTTCACCCCATTCGACAAACACCAATCACAACCCAGAATCAATGCATAGGGAACATTTTTTACTTCTATGGCTTCAAAAACACTCACTTCTCTATCCAAATTCATGGTTACACTTATGTATCATGTTGACTGAATATACAGCCCCCCCCCCCCATATGACAAATCTTTGCTATCGGCTTCTTATCCACCTTCGAGAACCTGTTTTTCTTGCAAACACCGCATCCACTATCGTTCTCCATCCCCACTATCCACGACTGATCCCTGTTTTGTTCCGTTGACTACAATATCAAGTACTAACACACCAGTAGAAGGGGTAACCAATACTGCTTCTCTGGCCCCCAACATGAAAGACGTTCCGGTCTCGATATTTTCTTCCCTATGTCCTTGAGCTTTCTCCGAAACCAACATTTCAGTTCTTATTTGCGCCTCTCTTGTTGGGCAATATGCAACCACGTGACCTGACTTCCCACAGAAATAACACCTCCAATCTGTCCATGGTGATTTCCTGGAAACTGTTTTTTCCGTCATCACGGCCATGGCAGGCACTTGTCCTGCTATCTTCATTTTTTACTATAAGTACTCCTTTCTTGAGGTGTCCCGTTATCCATTCGTTCTCCTTATAGTTTACTAGTCTGATTATAATCTGAGTACGCTCTTAACTGACTCTTCAATGCCACAAGGGATCGAGGTTGTATCAGTTCCAAAGTTTTCCGATAATTGTCCAGTAGGCCTCTGATGACATGCCGGACAAGTTCGGGTACAACACAATCACAGTCTTTAAACAGTCCCACCTTATACAAATACTTAAACACACTTTCTTCCTGTCCTTGACACCGGACCAACGCGTATTCGAGGGTATAGCTACCTCGAAATTCTTTTTGTAACGCCTTGAATGGCTGTGTCCATTTAGGTTGTCGGGTGCTTAACTGAAAGTAGTCGTGCCATGCCTTGCTGCGTCATCTAAGCAACATGCACATAGACTAGGGCTCTTTATTCGGTCCAGTTATTTATTTCTTTGAATTCAGTCACTCTAGTTATGAATCGGGACAAGTTCTCATATTTTCCACTATATGACAATTTCGGGGTATATCCTCGGGTCTGTATGATCACTGGTGGATCCCCCATCATATCTTCTTCCAACTTCAATGCACTAAACAATTTCACTAAAGACTCCTCCACATCTACAGACATCCACCTTACATGTGTACTTCCACCTCTTTATTGAATCACGTTCCCATTCGGGTGCCAAATGTTGCCTGATAGTTTTATTGTCACTAAAAATGTTCAGAAAGTGGTTGGGGTGTCTTGTGACCGGGTCACTATACTTCTCTTTTCACGGATGTACGAAGTGGCTGTCCTCAGTACGAAGTGGCTGCTAACATCTGTTTCGCCGGAGACTCACCTCGAGTCTGGCGTGCTTTCTCTTCTCCATTGCGGGGAAGCGAAGTCCTCGGTTACTATTAATGTCTATTTCGCCGCAGACTCATCTCGAGTCTGATAGGCTTTCTCGTCTTAACTGCGGGGAAGCGAAGTGACTGTCCTCGATTACTGCCAACGTTTATTTCGCCGCAGCTCACCTCGAGTCTGGCGGGCTTTCTCGTCTCAACTGCGGGGAAGGGAAGTGGCTGTTACCCGTTCCGCTCTCCTGCCCCACTCTCCTTGATTCACAGATTCTTCACAATTTGTTACTGATCCGTGCTTCTCTTTCGCCTTCTGAGTGCCCAACTGTCTCCAGGGGTAGTTAGGTACGAACCAATGATACGAGTAAAGGTAAAAGCCTTAGGGTTGGTAAGACGATGATAAACATACCCCAGATAACAATATTACTAAAATATATAAAGCCGGACAGTGATGTGGAATTTGAAAAACGCCAAAACAAAGATCATATCACTGTTTTTGTGAAGATACGGCCAATTTATCAAAACGTCCAAGCAATTCCAATATTCCAAGACTTTGCTATATATATATATATATATGTTACACCGAATCCGTGAAATTGCCTATTGCGTGAAATCGGCAAAAAATTGCCGAATTCATGAAAAGTGCAAGCCCGTTGCTTTATTCATGAAATAGGCAAATTAGCTGCCGAATGCGTGCATTGAGCAACAATGTTCTTGCTTTTTTCATGCATTGAGCAAAGTACACAGTGGCGCTCCAGTGGTGTTTTTTGCAACTAACTATTTACTTGAGCAAAACGTCCAGTTAAAGGACGTATAATTGAAAGAAAATAGAAAGAAAAACGACACCTTAAACTAATTTTATTAAAAGGTAGTTTCACGATTTGCATCGTGCATAATCATCGTATGAATTTTCACGATTTGCATCGTGCGACATCATCGTATGGAAATGGTCGATTTTCAATATGTTACGGTGCACTGCACTGCGCAAGCGCACTAGTTGTTTAGTTTCTTCGATTGCGAGTTTCTTTGAACACATACAGACTGTCACCGTCGTGCTTCATCCGATTCATAACAAGGATTCCGGAAACTTAGAAACATCACTCATGTGTTAAATTGAATTTGATTTGTATTTTTAAATGATTTGTTAAATAAAGAAATTTCAAAAGAGGCATGGATATTTGTAACCGAGAACCGATTGATAGCACTGAATTTGTATATTGTATTTTTAAAGGTTTGTTAAATAAAGATAGCTAGATTAAAAGAGGTGTTGATATTTGTAATCTTTTTGACTTGAAAATTAAATACATCAAATTATATATTATAATATTTAAATTTACTAAAACGCATTCAGCAAATAAATAAAAATGTCCAAGTTATGACACAACCCAAATCCATGCATCTTAATACAGATTCAAGTTAAATTCGACATCCGTTTCAAAATTACTTCTGCAACTGTCAAAATGACAATTTTAAGAATTCCATACACTTACTGCTCATTGCATGCATTCGGCAGCTAATTTGCCCATTTCATGAATAAGGCAACGGGCTTGCACTTTTCATGAATTCGGCAATTTTTTGCCGATTTCACGCAATAGGCAATTTCACGGATTCGGTATAACATATATATATATATATATATATATATATATGGCCATAAAATAACTTTCCCTGTTTGGGAGCATCTGCAGCGAAAACTAATGAATGGAATGAAACCAAAATTCAGGTTTAGTCTATTGAGGGCATCAGGAGAAGAATTCTGCAGAATAAAAAAATTACTACCAAAAGTCGCCGATTGGAGAAAATTTGGCACTGTTGGAACCAGTAAATTGGTGAATAATTACAATGAACGCATGCAAAAAGGAATATGAAAGTTCATGAACATACAGTAATGAATGGAGTTTGAGACTCAAGAAAACTTTCTAAAACAACACAACAATCTTTAATCATCAATTGTTTGTTAACAATCTATTATCAATATTAATGACATTAATCAATCATTAGGCTCCTCTGGACCAAGTGCAACATTTTCAATGTGCTGACCTTTCTTGTACAATATAATCCATCCGATTAAAGATGTTCTCTGCTGTTGCGCGTAAAGTGTCAGTTTCGATGTTTGTAACAGTCCGTCGTATGTTATCTTTCAACGAATGCAGGTTTGTAACGCCATCAGTATATACAATCGATTTCAGGTACCCCCACAAAAGTCACATGGGATCATTTTCGGGGAACGGGGCGGCCATTCCATCGGAAATTATTGACTGATAACCCTCTTTTTCCCGAAATGTTGGCGTAACAGGTTCTGTACTGCACGAACAATATATGGTCGTGCTCCATCTTGCATATAACATCTCGAGTGTGATCATTGTCTTTGTTGCAATTCAGGAATGACAAACCTTTGCAGCATTTGCAGATATCTCTCTATATTAACGGTACAGGTAACAGTACCTGTAGGAATCATAGTCTCGAAAAAGTATGGTCCTAATATGAACTCTGCCGTGAATCCACACCACACAGTTACTTTTGGAGAAATCAGTGGCACTTGATGAATCACTGAAGGACTTTCACATGCCCAGATTCGGCAGTTTTGAGTGTTGACTGACCCATTCAGATAAAAATGAGCCTCATCCCTCACAATATGTTTCAAGGGCAATCATTGTTGATATCCAATTGGGTAAGAAATGTTAGCACGAAACTCAGGCTCTTATCTAATCTGTAGATTTTACTTCTTGCACACAACTGATGTTACACGGATAGAAATGCAGCATTTTTCGTAAGATTTTCTAGACAGTCCCATAAGGCGTATCGGTTTGACGAGCTATTGCACGAGAACGTGGACCACTACTAGTCACTGTGTCGTCGAACACTACAGTGGCAATATCTGCTACTGTGTTGTCTGATACTGGTTTTCGTACACTTATTGCGATCCTGTTTCATCGAATTTATGAATTATAGCTCGCAGTGCTACAGCAGACATTGTACTATTACATAGGCTATGAAGCCTTCGAAAGTCCCTAAGAGCCACCACTGCATTGTATATCTTTAGTGTAAAACAGCTTTACAAATAACGCACATTGAGGTGAGGTAGGCCGCATATTGAGTACAACTCAACAATCAATCGACGAACTGCTTGACTGAACGTTCGCTCTTCCCTTTTTAAAAGGACTGAGTAGCGCTGCTGTCACTTCTGCACTAAAAAATTTGCATAATATACGTTTAGAGTGATAGCAGCGCTAAATTTTCTCCTATCGGCGATTTTTGATACTAATTTGTTTTTTTTTGCAGAATTCTTTTCCCCATGCCCTCAATAGACTATACCTGAATTTTCGTTTCATTCGTTCGTTACTTTCGCTGCAAATGCCTCCAAACAGGGAAAGTATTTTATGGCCACCTTATATATATAGACGTGAGGATAGATTGGCCGTATTTCCACGGAAATAGTGATACGATTTTTTAATTGACATTTTTCAAATTTAGCATCAGTGTTCGCCTTTATATATATTCACACACACTAGCAGAAAATGAAAAATGAGCTCCCTCAAAAGGACGTGAATTAGAAGCACCGTATTTGCTTGTGATACTGGTAGAGGGCAGTACATGTGGTGATCAAAAGCGCAATGCTATGGAAGAATTTGGAAGCGGGTAATGACCGTGGACAATCCGAGACCCTATCACTAGTTACTGACCACCTGCAAGAATGGTTAAGACAATGGATGCCGTCTTTTCCATCAGTATGTCCACATATACTCTTTGACAAAAAAATAGATGCACCAAGATGGAATTATCCAATTGAGAGAAAATTTGATACTTTTCATGTATATATACAGAAAACGAAATGATTACAATTTGGGAATAATTGGAATATTTATTGGACAGAAAGAGCTACACAAAGTGAGCAAGTCATTTTGGGGTTGGTCCACCTCTGGTCTCGATTCACGCTGTATCCGACGTTGCATTGACTGATACAGTTAGCAGATGGTGTTCTGTGGAATTTCTTGCGAGATAGCCTTGAATTTCTGGACTGATTCGCGACTTTCTGGGAATGATCGCATGTGATCCCTGTTCCATCACATGCTCAGTCGGAGAGAGTTCTGGCGTCTTGATTGGTCAAGGAATTTGTCGCAACCACGAAGGCAATCAATGGAGATGCGTCCCGCGTGTGACCGAGCATTATCTTGTTCATTAGTAAGCCCGAGATGCCGCGAAAGGAACGGCAATACAACGGGTTATAGAATTTCTCCACTATACCACTTGCTGTGAAAGTGCTATGGAGGATACCAAGGGAGTCAGCTTCAAATGAAATGGCACCCCAGACCATAATTCCCTGTTGTAGAACCGTGTGACATGCGATAGTAAGAGTCAAGGTCATCATCACACACGTCTTCGCTGGTCGTCGGAACCAAGTTCAAAACAATTCATGTCAATTCTATGAATCTGGTGTTGTAACATCTGACATTCGCTCTATCTTCTTGTTCTGTCATCTAACTAGGCTTTTTGCTGCCCTCTTGTCACTGAAATCTGCCGTTTCGGACCCATTCCTGTCAGCATTGTCTAATTGCAGCATCACTCAGACCCAAATGCCAAGGAATTGATTAATTTATTCATCTAGCTTCTTGTACTCCGATAGCATGTTCTCTTTCCAACTATCTTAAGGTTATAGATGCCACGAATTGTCAGGGGAAGCATTGTTACAGTCAACGTAGGAAAACGCAATAAAAATTCACTGAAAGATTTGTTTCTGAAACCGAGATTCAGTCTTTATTTACACTAATAAAGTTCCAGTGCGCTGAGCTTTGGCTTTTCAATCATTGAATGCGAATTTTTAAACATTGCATATTCGGTTGACAGGTTTTTGCATGTGAAGTTTCATTCTTATAGGAATATTTTTTGAAATGATGTTTTTATCCGAATGTCGTAATATATCATGGCTTAATTTAATTATTGTGGTAAAGAAAACTTCTACTAATTCTTTTTGTTAATTGATTTAATTTTTATATTCAAGCGGAACATATTCATTAATTTTTTTTAAGAGCTATACTTGTGGAATTGGCATGTAACTCAACCAAATTTCCTTTATTAACATTTCTTCGTTATACTTTTATTTTTTTAGAAAATCTACAACCACATCCAGTGATGAGTGAGTATTACACATAACTATATTATTATTATTATTATTATTATTATATCGTAAAAGTTTCAAACCATGGGTTTCCCCAGCAAACACAATTTGGCGGGAGAAGGACCAAAGCACATATTGCCAAGTGTAAAAAAAAAATTAAAGTGTGGAAGTATTGTTAGAGATGTGTGGTTGTGTCCATAAATTTTCTATCTATGCGTGTTGTGTTGAGTACCACAGCCTTCTGGAGTTGTGCATAAGTGTTTTTATGAAGTCCTAGAGTGCTGAGGCTGTGGTGCAATGTGTGAGGCACCAGAGCAGAGGCGAACAGGACGATGGGTACAACACGTACTCGGTCCTGCCTCCACTGCTTCTGGAGCTCGTGTGCTAGAGCGGTGTATTTCCTGATCTTGTCTGTGTGAGTTTTCTGCATGTTCTTGCTGACAGGCACTGCAATATCAATGAGATCGATCTGTTTGTTTACCTTACCAACAAGTGTGTAAGGTATGTTGTGATGTATAGTTTTGTCTGTATGAATGGGGCGGTCCCAGTACATCTTATATTTCGATGATTCTAGTATGCTTTGTGGTGTATACTTTTAGTATGGGACCGTGTCCTTAATAAATGAGTGTTTGTGTGCTAGCTGTTGATGAACGATCGACGCTACCTGATTGTGTCGGTGGAGGTAATCTGTTTGAGAGGGAAGGGGACAGCCTGATATTATGTGGTCGATCATCTCAAGCGGAGTGTGGCATTTCATGCATTTGTGTTCATGTCTGTTTGCGTCGTGTAGAATGTGTTTCTTGTAGTTGCATGTGGGGATGATTTGGTCCTGTATGATGGATCCTTCGGTCTCCCCAAACAGCTCATCAGTAGTCAGTCATCTGTTGGACGACATGAGACTGGCTGAGTTCGTGGCGATATCTGCCATGGAGTTCCTTATAAGCCCATGATTCATACAGTTTCTGTGTGTGGTTGTCGGAATTGTGAGTGTTAGAGAAGGGTATGCGAGGTCTAGGGGTTTGAGGTGTATATCTTGACAATGGTTAAGTGGAGTGATGAGTGTTGTTTTCTTTGGTGAAACTGTTCCCTACGTATATGTACTTGTTTTTCGTGTAGAGTGATGAGATTGATGAGTCCTCGGCCTTACTGCTTGTGGGGAAGAGTCATCCTGTGGGGGGGGGGGGGGGGGGGGGGGGGTGCATCTTGTGTTTGGTGAATGTAGTGCGTATTGTGCGTTGTAGTGCTTCGAGTTCAGTGTTTGTCCATGGAATTATGCCGAACGAATATGTTAGTGTGGGGATGGCAAAAGTGTTGATGGTTTTCATTTTATTTCTGGCATTGAGTTATGTTTCGAGGATGTTGTGAACGCGAGAAAGGCATGTTTTCTTGAGTGCGTTTTTGATGTTTTCATTGTCAGTGAAACGCGCTTGCTGGAAGCCCAGGTACTTGTAGGTCTCTCCCTCTTCCATGGATTGGATGACCAATCCATGGTCTAGTTCAAAACCCTCCAAATTCGAAGTCTTCCCGCGTGTTATATGTAGCTTGCGGCACTTGTCGATTCCAAATTGCCATCCCAATGTCTTTGGTGAATTGTGTTGTGACTTGTAGTAAATTAGTAAGTTGCGCGTTGTTTGTGGCTTAGAGTTTAATATCATTCATGTAGAATAAGTGTGTAATTTTGTATGGTGTCAGAGTGGCTGAGGTAAGCTTATAACCGTGTTTTGTGTTATCTAGTATGTGGCGTAATTGATTCAAGACGAGGCAGAACCAAAGAGGACTCAAGGAGTCTCCCTGAAAAATACCTCTCCTTATGGGAATGGGGACTGTAGTGAGGGAGGTCTTGAAGGTGCGTAGATTTAATGTTGTGTTCCAACTCTTCATCGTGGCAACCAAGAATGCCGTGATCTTGGTTGTACTTTGCAGAGTTGAAGAATGTGAAAAAGCCAGAAATGGGGGACTGAGTCAGATGCTTTCTTGTAGTCGATGTAAGCGATGTGTAAGGTCCTATTCTTCGCGCGCGCCTGCCGCAGGATTACCGAGTCAATAAGGAGTTGCTCCTTACAACCCTGGGAATTCCTGTGACAGCCCTTCTGCTGTTCGGAAAGAATGTTAGGTGTCTCGATGGTTATGTAAATTTCTTCTGCAAGGCAGGAGGTGAGGAGTTTGTAAAGTGAGAGGAGGCAAGTGATTGGACGGTAGTTCGCAGGATGCGCTGTTTCAGTGTTCTTGTTCTGTAGGTATGCGACATCCTGAGTGAGGAAAAGAGGCATAAGTTCTGGATGTTGGATTACGTCAGTGAGTGCAAGAGCTAGCTTCTCATGCAGGGCCGTGAACCTTTTGATCCAGAAGTTCTGAACGCCGTCGCCACCAGGAGCCTTCCATTGTATGCTTGTTTTAGTGCTGTCTGTATGTCTGCGAGATTAATATATTAGAAGGGCATGAAGGATAAATGTTCAGCAAGTTGTTGTTCCTCTGTGATCATGGCTCTTTGTCATTGCGGGGAATGGGGTTAGACCACAGAGACGACGAGAATTCATGTAATGCCTTGCTGGTGGGAGTGTTTGTGTTGGATGTTGTGGAGGGAGATTAAGGGATCTGTAGAATTTTTTTCTCTTTGTATTGGAAAGTGTTGTTCTGTTGTTTGCGCAGAGTGCACTGTTTGTATCTTTGTAATCTTTTTGTAAGTGCATTCCTTTTTTGTTTTAGTGTGTCGAGATGTTCCTGAACCGGGTTATGATGGTTTGAGTGTGAAGGGCGAGTGTTTATGTGCTTGAATATTTTCTCAACCTGCGACATAAGTTTCTTTGGCACAGTATTGTGTTATCCTGGCTATGTCTCTTCTAAGGTCGCTGATGCGGCCCTCAAGGCGACGTCTCTAAGGGGGGATGTATTCTTGTGACCGTGGTAGGTATGTGGTGTTGTTTGATTTCAAGCGCCCGAATGGTTTCCTGTGCTGCACAGTAGAGTGTTGTATGTATGTCTTTTAATGTTTGGATATTGTCAAGGTGTTGTGGAATAATGTGTGTGTTGAGATGGTAAATGACTGTGTCGAGTTGTTTTGATGTATGTACTTTGGGCTGTGGAGGCCTGAGATGGCTGTCTGTATCCTGTGAGATGCGTTCCAAACTGTGTAACTGTAGAAGTCGCGCATAAGATCCTGGTGGATCTACGATGACTATTGGATGCGCTGGCGTGGTTTCCCAGTCTTGGTAGTCACCTGGTCTGACACTGACGAAACACTTCCGACTGTTCGGGCTGGATGGCGTTGCCCGGGTATTGTGATAGCCATACTTCAGAATGGGTTGCCACTTTCTCCATCACCACCTGCGCGAGACTGTAATATATTTTTCGAACGGAGGCCTCTGCCTACCCTCGAACGCGGGTGACTTTATCCTGTGCCACACCCGATGCAGCATGATCTGTATTAGAACGAGTTCTCATCATAGATGGTTGGATCCTTTAGCCTACCCTAAAACTAGTGTATTTCCCACCCGTACGTCGAGGAGATAGAGTCCATGGGGACTTATTATTATTATTATTATTATTATTATTATTATTATTATTAATTATTTTTATTATAATTTCTAATAAAAAAAGCTTCACAATTACAGCACATTCCAGTTATGTGATAGCCATCAAAGCTGCAGCGACAAAACTGCCATTACAAGGATTACTCATAAAGTTTTTAAATGCAAAATTAAAAGTTTGAAATGTTATTTTCGGTTGGTATTAGTTAGTTAAATTTACCTTGCGTTTGATACAGTTCTGGAGATGACGAGTAGCCTGCAATGAAAATGAAGCCTTTGAGGAACTCTCTTTGCATTCGCGGATCTACTGATATCGTCCTTTCGCACCTTTCACATGATATGCAATTGCTCGAATTTTTAGCAATCACAAAAAGAAACCCATGACACATCGAGGGTTACAACATACTTGTCTCCTGCCAGGAACGTTTCGTACAGTCGTCTATAATCGCATCTCCTCACTGCCTTAAGTCGTTGAAGAAGCCTATGACTACGTGCCTTGTAGACTTTTCCGTAGGTTTATTAAATGTCGGAATAGTGCAAGCTGTTCGGTTGATTGGTTCAATGCAAGCATATTCGCCATAGCTCACTGCGTCGGGGGGATCTTCCTGGTTGTCATTGTCTTCAGTCATGCCAGTATTGGACGAGTGAGTTTAGTCATAGGTTGTTTTTTGAACGTTTCGTGATGATGATGCAGCGACATTGACACATTCTCGTACTTCCTGATAACTTTACCAATGCTGGCTTTTGAAATCTTCAAACCATCCTTTGAACACTGACATCTAATGCGCTCATGTCTGTACTTTGTCCTGGAAAGTCCGATTATATACACTTTCCAAAATGAATTCAATTTCGGAGGTATTATTACACGAACAACTCAGAGAACGTACTTTATTGTTAGACACCTATGTCTTCAACCTATCTACGTTACGTCACGTTTCAGTGTTTCACAAGAGCGAGATATCACATTTTGCATTTGACTATAGAACGTCGCATCAACCTAATATGTACACTCATGGACAAAAAAATTAGCGCACCAAGAAGGAGTCGTCAAAATGAAACGAAAATTTACATACGTAATGAC
>JAFIDM010001028.1:2176369-2190758 GCA_023159025.1 Thereuonema tuberculata
CCGTGTATCGAGACCTAGTTGTGTACTTATGACTGCTCTTAGCTGATGATCACCATATTAGCGTGAAACAGCTGTACTAGGATGTCATTTAGTATACAATTTGGTCTCACCATTTATTTTATTAAATCACAACAAATGTTGACACAGTTTTCTTTTCAAAAAATCTGAATATTTAACAGGAATAAATTATTAATATACTTTCAGGACATCCGATTTTTGAAAATTATGGTAATTATGTCATTCTTTAATTTGTTTACTGTATCTAGAATTCCAAATTTATTTTGCTTGAAGATAAGATATATTTATTTTGAGATCAAAACTAGGAATGGACGGGACCCGATATTTCGGGAAATTTTCGGGAAAATTATAATCCCGTTTATCGGGCGGGATTTGCTTTACTTCGGGATTTCTTCGGGACGGGATTTCGCGATTTATTTAAATTCAATAAAAGGCTTAATATTGCTGGGATTATTAATCCTGGCAACTGAAAACTACAATAAATCATTGAGAAATATTCTGGACTATTTATTTTCCTTCTACCTCCCAATATTACATCAACAACAAAATGTTTTCGTCATAGCGTTAGCGATCGACATGGTAAAGATGAAGATACACGGTAAAAAAATTTGCAATAAAAAGTATAAAATGTTTTTGTTTGTTATTATTATTGTCATCCATATCAAGTTTCAAAACCCGAACAACTATTTCCCATTTACTGAAGGAAGGACAATCCCGTCCCGATTCCGTCCCGATTTTTGTGAGGGGAAAAAAAAATCCCGTCCCGTCCCGACCTAAAAATCCAATCCGTCCATCCCTAATCAAAACTGATTCAGTGAAAAGGATAATGCATAGGTCTTATTATGTAAAAAGAATTGAGAATGAAGAAAATTTGAACTTATAATTTAGTGATTTTATAATATCTCAAGTGAAAAAAAAAAAATTGAAAAAAGAAATTGGAGGCACTTTAATCCCAGGCCTACTTAGCAAGATATTTGAATGTCCGTTCTTTTTTGGCTTCAAAAAAATTATGATGACTCTTTGGGAGATGGAACGCTTATTTGTACAGACTTCCTCTAAGACTTGCTTGTCTGTAGAGAATGGCCAACCAGTTATCAAATCATCAAATTAATTCATTGCAAAATAATTCAATTTTTCTAAATTATTCATAGTCTCCATCTAAACAACTTGGAGAATATTAAAAGTCATTTATACTTGCATAATATTTATAGATTAAAAAGTTTAAAAACAACGAACACTTACATAACTGCGTTTCTGGTCTCCTTATTGGTCGAGACCTGTTCTCAAGTTATCCCTGATGTGTATTACTGTTCGTCGTTCTATTAAAGATGTAGTTGTCATATGTTGGGTGTTGAAGGTGCTTGTGGATAGCTCCCTCTGGTGGGGTTGTCAGTAAATGAGTTCAGTCGTCTGCTTCAAGACATCAAGGACTCCTCAATTGGATTAAGGGAATTACTTGGAATAAAACGCTGATTATATTCCATATTGTAGTACTTATTAGTCGATCAATCTTTTTTTGTATGGTAGCTAAATCGAAAACCTTAAGATAATCTTTTACTACTATTTACAGAATAAACAAAATTTGTGTCATGAAAATGGTTTTCTACTTGAACATAAACGAAAGTAAAATTTATAAAAGAGGAAATTCAAGTAAAAACAAAGTAATTAAAAATTTTATTTAAAAATTTTTTTTTTTATTTGCATTTTTTTAAATTTCTTTCTCATGAACTACGTATTTTTAATTTTCTGTTATTTTGTTAATTGCTTTATTATTAAAAAGTTTTCACAGCAATTCTTGTATATTATAACTTTGAAAATTTTAAATCTGTGGGTAGGAAATCAAGTCCATAACTCATTCCTAAAACATTGAGCATTCTTAAAGAAGCTGGAGGATTCTGTTTTGTCCGTTGGAAAATAATATTTATCATCTTTATTATTTTTTATTTTGTTATAAAAAGATCTTAATGTATATAGTCACTATTTTGGTGCAAAGGACTCACTTTGTCTAAATAAAATTGTAACTGTTTGAATAGTATTTTGAAATAATTTAGCAATCTTTATGAAATAACTCTAAGGATAATTTAATACATATAAGTAATATATACAAAAGCAATAAATAAATTACTTTATTAATTGGATTTATTATTTGTTTTATATATTTTATATAATTTATCATTTATTTGTTATGGGTTAATTACATTTCATTCAACAGAATTTCAATTACTGTATTCTGCTTTGTTTTTCAAATAAATAGTTTTTAATATTAAAGAAAAAAGAAAATATATAAAAATTCCTGTTTATGAAGGTTTACTTATTCAGTATAAACAGTATGGAAAAAATACTAAATGATGTCATCCAATTTTTAAACGGATTGGTATGCATAGAATCAAACGAACTTTTCTTTTAAAATATAAATGTGGGTTTTGGAATCTCTTAACTGCTCTCTTTTTATAACCCATACCATTCATGTGATGCATAGTAAAAATTATATCAGCAGCTTTGTTTGAAATCAATGCTCTGAAGGCTATGGAGACGAAAATAATAGATGTTACTTAATTAACATCATCTAAATTACTGTGGCATAACCAAAAGCGATTAATATCCAGAGCTTAATCTATACGTAACAGAGTCTAATGCTTTTCTATGAAAATTTTGTTTATTTAATTTCTTGACAACACTGGGAAAGATTTCAAATAAAACCGCTTGCAATTCTTAAAGAAGTTTCAAGAAAGTCCATTCAAAAGTAATTGGGGAAATAATTAGCGAGTGACTTATTTGATACTTTTCTACGAAGTGAGGCTTTTTTTTCAAATAAAACATCAACTATTGCACAACAATCAGTCAGCACTTTCAATTTTCAGAATTATCGAACGAGACTAATTTTATTTTGATTTTAATTGATCTATTGTATATAAATCTATATAATACACTATTGTATTCATGGAATAAATTAATCTTCATGAATCAGTTTCATTACATTCATCTTTCTGTTCATTATATTTGTTGTTTTAATTCCTACAATTTGTTTGTGTTAATTACTTTCAGTTCACGACTATCCCATGACGAGTGGCTACGGTAGGTTCTTAAGTTTTCTAGTCTCTGCTTTTGAGTTTTAACAGTGATTTTCAAATTTATTTTTTCATAATTTAATTAATAAAGGTTTTTAAAAAAATAAATATTTTTCATGATGTCTAAAAACTTCTATTTCATCCCCATTTTTTTAACAAATAGTAAAAAAATACTGATGAAAAAGAGACCTATAAAACTTCCGACAGAAATCGATGTTAATAGCATTGCTGTCACAAGAATAGTAATAGGAATAGTAATAGGAATAGTAATAGAAATAGTAATAGGAATAGTAATGCCAAACGATTGTTTTAATAAGAAAATTCTAAACCGTAAATATGTAATCAGATTTGTTAATGATCTCGGAGATTTAAAGTTCCATCTGTCCTACAACTTCCGATCACAATGAGATAACAGAAAAGAGAGAACAAAAGCGAAAAAAAAAGATTTGTTGAAGTGCTAGTGATTTGTCCTATCTGTCCTAAATGTAGAGCATCAAAATGGTTTATGATCAGACTGGATTCTTTAAATTGAAATAAATATTAATACAGAATCCTTCAAAATGAAGATTTGCTAAGTTATGATCTACTTATTAAACACAGTTTTGGCGTAGGAATGCTTGTTATCTTACTTATTGTTCCTTCTTTTTCTTCTGTCGAAACTTTTATTCTGTGCTCCTAAAATGCTAATTGTATTCATCTTCAAAAAACTGCAAGTGATTGGTGTTTCCACAAAGCTAAAGTTTTACATCTTTAATTAATCTATATTATCTAATTCAATAATCAGATCAGTTGAATATGCATTGAACTATTCGTGCATTAAATAATATTGTAATGTGTCAAAAGAGAAGAAAGACAGAATATGTTCATAGGACAGTTGTCACGCTTGGATGTAGTTCTGTTTGTTTGAGGCGGGAGAAATTGACGAACTGTTTTGTAAATATTTAATTCATTTGGACAGATTTCTTGTTTTGATTCAGAATCCAAAGAAAATGGACCTTTTTTCATAAACATCTTCCTGCAGAAATTCAAGGGACGAAAATAAAAAAATGAACCTCCCTAAGAAAGTGAATGCGAAGCACGGGATTTGGTACTGGTGTGGTACTGGTAGAAGTCAGTGAGGATCAAAAGCGCAGGTCTGACGAAGAATTAGGAAGCGAGTACTGGCCGTGGAAAATATCAGTAGGTGCATAGAATGTATCTGAAGTACTCAAGTGCTTAGCATTCATAGCTTACAACTTCGGGACTCAAATCCGTGGGAAGGATTTTATATTTTTAATAAGTATTACAAAAATATAATGAATTTGCACAAAATTTATACTTTTATTTGGTGTATTTATGTTTGTTATTTTGCTATTTCAAATTTAAAAGTGTTTTTATTATCTTAATTTTTGCTTATATTTCATTATTCCCTAAATTAATTACATAAGACAATAAAAGATCTTAACATAAAGATATCACTAGCTTGCGATGGTTATGTTTTGTAACTTTTGATGATTGATTCCTATGTATGTATGTGCACTGAATCCAAAAATGATCTTAGTTTTTCTCAATCAAGTCAGAATTTTTTGCAAATCGCAATTTGCCAAATATAGTATAGGTCGAAAAATATAACAAATATGAGACTTAATGACAGAGTGAAATAGGTTTGTTTCGTATAAAACGCATTATTTTGCAGTTTATAATAGAGATAATATATTAGAATATAGAAAATACAAAAAAAAACTCACGATTTTAGTCGCTGTGTCAACGTCTCTTTGGATCAGCCATGATCTGTTTCAACTTTTCCGTGCAAGTGCTCTTCTGGGATCATCTCGGTGCAATATCCAGCAATAGCCCGCCATCATTGTAGCATTCCATCTTCCATGGTAACGCTTTTCCATTTCTTTGATGTCCTGATGGAATCTGTCACCCATCTCTTTTAGTTTTTCGGTTGACAAGGCTGGAAAAATGTATTGGAAATATTTATCATCTTTTGGAAAGGCTTTCACAAATTGCTTCATCAAGCCCTATTTAGTAAGTAGAGGTGGAAGGAGAACTTTCGTCAACTCGATGAGAGGTTTTTGAAGCACATTTTTTACTCCAGGTTCCAATGAAGCTCGTTGTGGCCAATCTTCTGTTTCCAATGATTTTCCCTGTCTCTGCTATCCCACTCACATTCTCACATTTTGAGAAACTTTGTGTACCCCCCTTGCTGGCCAAAGATCATCGATATTACTTTGAGATCACCTCACATGAACCACTTATGATCATCTTACTTAATTTTCTGGAGAACAAATTTTAAATTGTCATACCGTTCTTTTAAGTGTACAGAATGCCCTATGGATATTGACGCATACCTGTTTCCGTTGTGAAGCAGGACAACTTTAAGGCTATGTTTCGACGAATCGATGAGTAGTCTCCAATCAGTGCTTTCGTACGGAATATTGAATGTCTTAAACAGTCCAAACACATCATTGCAGAATACTAAGTCTCCCCCTTCCAAAAAGTATGGAATAAAATCTTTTTCTCTCTACCTGAACCAGGAAAACGAAGCGCCAGCTGCGAGCAAATTCCAATCTTTAAGTCATGAACCAAGCAATTCTGAAGCCTCTTTGGTGAGATGTAAGTCGCGAATCAAATTGTTCAGTTCAGTTTGTGTTAATGGTTGTGGAGCAGAATTGCCAGGTTCGTACTCCTCTTCGTTATCTTCGGTTTCTTCACTTGATTCAATTTCTGAACCATCAACTGCAGGTAAATGTTCTGGTTGCTTAGGCACTGGTACGTCTGTGCCGTGAGGGACACGACGTAAAGCCGATGGCAGATTTGGATAGAGATGTTCTTTTTATTCATTGAAACCGTGAACACCGGTTGAACAAAAGTAACAATCATCACTACGATTTTGTGGCTGTCGCCAGACCATCGGAACGCGAAATTTGAAAGCATGTTGTTCACCATTTGACCCCCGTCTCAGTTCTTCAACACACATACAGCAAGCACAGTGGGATGCCCAAGTTTTGTCTTGATCTTCTACTTTTACACCGAAATACGCGAGATACACTTGCCGCACGAACGATTTTATAAATCTTTTTTGCCTTGACACCATTAACTCACCACAAATGTAAAAAAAGGAATCTGCAGATTTTTTATAGCATCTTGACGCCATTTCGAACACTATGTGTTTGCTTTTTAGTGTATATCTGCCGACACAAATACTTTTGATCTCAGAGGATATGTACCAGCGGTTGCGCCAAAATGACGGTTGAGATGTACAACTTAATGACGAAAGTGCTGCCATCTGCCGTCTTATGATGTCAACGATTCGTTTTCATCATAAACCGACAGATGGCAGCATTTCCTATGTATTTAAATCTGTCAGTTCGTCTTATGTTTGTGATTTTTTTTCGATATATAACACATTTTGACAAATTGCGATTTGCAAAAAAATCTGACGTGCTGGACAGAAACTAAGGTGATTTTTGGATTCAGCGCACAAACATACAAAGGAATCCATCATCAAAACTTGAAAAACATGATGCATCCGAAAAAATGCAGGCCTGTGTATTCAATGGGAAAAAAATAGAACAAAAAAATAAAGTTGAGAAAAAAAAAAAATAAGAATTTACTATTAAGAAAAGGATAAAAAAGAAGAAAATATTAGAAAATAATACTTTTTAAAAAATAAAATCATTCCCACGGATTTGACTCTCGAAATTATAAGCTGTCAATGCTATGCACTAGACTACTTCAGAAACCTTCTATGCATCTCTCATTTTTAAGCTGTTATTATAGAAATAAAAAATAATACTAAAACAAATATCGAGATGATTGTTTTAATGGACCCAATACAGAAAATATTTTATTGAAGTAAACCATCAGTTCTTTTAATTCATAAAAGTTTATTAAAATTCGTTAGATTTCAACGCACAATGTCTGTTTTTTAACATGTTACGACGCTGAACCTACTAATGAAATTTATTTATTAATCATATGTCTTTATATTTTATATCATGACTAACTCATGTAGAAGGTTTCCCCTCATATCTGATTCTATTCTAATTTAAGAATCTGGAGACCTTTCATTATTGTACATTAAAGACCTTCTTTGAATAAGGTTACATCAGGAGTCAATAGATGGCGTTACTTTAATTTCCTACTAAAAGGCAAAGGAAAGTTCTATATTTCTTGGTTAGTAACAAATCATTAGCGCCATCTGGTACTTGAAAGGTAAAAACCGATTTTTGATGAATTTCGAGGCCAAAGTTTGATAAATTCCGCTAGGATTCCGCAGCTAAGATTCATTTCATTTAATAAACACAATCTATAGATTCATTCTGCAAAGTTTCATTAAAATCGAATTTTTAGAGTTCGAGAGGTTTCCTTGTCAGAAACATACGAGCATATCTCGAATCGAATCAAAATCCACCATTAACAACAGTTTTCTCAATTGGGATGAAGACGGCGGTTTTTCTCAAAATTAACTATAGAAGTAATGAAATCTTTATTTCTGAAGTGAGGAATAACGAATTTTTAAGAGAAATTTCAGATGAATTAGATATTTCAATTTCTAATGAAGACCATTCCTTTCTTGATTCTATTTACCTGCGCTTAATATCAGTTGTGTGAAAGAATATGATATCAAAATCAGTTATAAGCTTTTTTTTTACAACTTTGGTGACAGGATTGAAAATAGAGGTTTTTAAATTATTGTATTTTGTATGGTTTCTTAGGAAGCATTAAATTTAAGTTTATTTATGTAACGAACAATCGTTTTTTAAGAGTGATAATGAGAACACTTTATCCCAAAGTGATTTTTTAAATAAAAATTAATGACTAATTATATTTAAATTGGAGCAATCTACTGAGATTTCGATCTATCTTGAGATCAGTGGAATTCAATCAGAAACAAACCTTCTGATTCTAGTTTGATTTATTTGGACTGAATTTTTAGTGATTATTTTTTAGAATTTTTTAGAATTTTAGTGAAAGTGCCTAAAATGATGATGGTGTTTATTCTTTTTCAATTTGAAATATTTTTTACAGGAGTACCTGTCCTTGGAAATATGCGTAAGTACTCCTTTCAGTATCACAATAAATTTGTCAATATATCGATGACATTCAGTTTTCCCTTTTAAATATTGTCTCCTCTGCTCATTATTACTTCCTCCACGTATTTCTGAACATGATATATATATATATATCAGATAATTGCAGATGAAATTGAAACTTTCATTTCTCACATTGGCTGATGGGAAGGACTGCGAATGTTTGACCTGTGAACAGAATGTAGGCTTATCATCGTAGATAAATCTCCGTTCTTACCCATGCATTTAGTGGCCCGTGAAGCCACTGTGAAGGTCCTGAAGCCCTAAGATAGAGAATCTTGATATTTGTGAAATTGCTCTTAATGAGTGGAAGCTGGGCAGCCACGCAAGAGAGGTTAGCGAACAAAATCAACATGGCGCTGGAACCATATCCCAAGACATGCCGTTAGCATTGATTCGAGAAGTTTGAGGTCGGTGTTAAAATATCCTGAAAAATCAGGAAAGCGGTAGGCCACCATAAGTCATCAATGACGGACTGAAGGCTTATATGGAAAAGCATACATGACAGACCATCTGATAGCTTGACGAGATGCTCAGTATTCTACAACCATTTGCTGGCTCCTTGAGGCAATCGGCAAAGTGAAGAAGCTGGACCAATGGTGCCGCACGAGCTTAGTAAACAAAACAAGACTTGCCGAAAGTTAGTGTGTACATCTCATCACCAGCGCCTCAAGGAGGATAATTTTCTGGACGAGATCCTAACCAATCACAAGAAGTAGATTGTGTATGACAATCAGAAGTGGTTAGAAGTGTGTCGACATCGACCAGCCCCCGCATCACTTTCTCAAACTTGATCTGCACTAGTAGAAAAACATGGTCATTGCATGGTGGACTACTGTAGGTTGGATTCATCAGACCTTTCTGAAACCTCTACTCTGTAGAGTTCAGATTTCGAGGTGATACACACCAAGCTGCTGAAGGTACATCTTAACGTTGTGAAAAGATTTGGCGTTCTTCTGCTCAATGACAATGCACGTTCTCCCGTAGCAAAGCAAACCAAGGGGAAGATTCAACAGCTTGGAAATCAGGTTCTTCAGCATCCACCCTACTCACCAGACTTAGCGCCGACAGACAACCATTTGTTTCATCTTTCGGAACTATATTTGAGAAACAAGCTCTTCCATAACCTGACCCAGCTGAAAATTGCCTTCGACGAGTTTATCAGTTTCTGTGCTCGGATTTTTTTTAAAAAAGGACGTTTATCTGCTTTCAGATCTTTGGCAGAGATGTTAGATGCCAGTGGTTTTTACTTTGCTTAAATTTGTCCATTGCTAATAAAGTTGTGCAACATTAAAGTTCGAATGTTTTTTTTATTCATTTCATCTACAAATACCTGATAGATACAGCGAGGTATTGTTGTGTTACTCTACATCCAATGTTTGGTTTGATATTCTTAGCCTCTACAGTTCATTGTTCAATGAAAATATAAGGTATCCATCAAATATAATGAACAGATGTGTATTTTTTTCGTTCTTTTTCAGGAGTCATTGTATTTGAACCTATTTTCGTTCTTTTATACTTTTTCTTTATTAATTAATATTTATATTCTTTAAAAGAAACATGTTTAACTTTTTTGTGTTAATTTATTTTTATATTTAATTTATTTTTATTTATTTATTTATTTACATACATTTACTTACATATATTTATTTCTTTACATTTATTTTTATATGAAAATGAAATATTTTTGCTAATTTTGACTTAAATCCGATCTTCATGTTAGTATGTGTGCTACCAAACGCAAATACAATCTTGTATACTGTAAACACATTGCTATTATTACCAGTTAATATCACGTAACTATAAGAAACGCTCAAGAATCCAAATTGATTGGGTTAATAAAAATTAATTACTAAATGCATGTTTTATCTTCAAATTTTTTTGGCTAAACAAATGCTTTTTTAAAAGAGGTGTAACGTGCCCTGAATAATTCAAAATAGACATCAATCGCAAGAAGGCACCAAAGCTAAAGTTAGGATTCGCACTTTGAGTTGTCATCGGGAAGAGACTGGGACGGACTGTTTCGTCCTCATTCCTTTTGTGCTTGCCGTTAAATTCCTTTTGTGCTTGCTTTTACGCAGGACAAGGAAGTTTTATATTTTGCCCCTTTTTTAATTTTTGGTTAGGATTTCTCCGGTGGGAGATCCCATTCTCGGGTGCGAGAGTCGGGATACTAACACCGTGCGCACTTTCTGAGTTGTCATCGGAGGAGTTTGGCTAGCTGAAGAGTCCTAATGAGGACGAAACGGTCCGTCCCAGTCTCTTCTCGATGACAACTCAAAGTGCGAATCCTAACTTTAGCTTTGGTGCCTTCTTGCGATTGATGTCTATTTCAAATGCTTTTTATTACATAATATTGATTATCTTTATAATAAGAAGATGATTTCAAAAAAAAGATATAACTTTATTCTTGAACTAGTTTTATCAATAAATTATTTGACTTGATTTTTAGTTATTCCAATTTCATTTGCTTTTTTTTACGAATATTATAATTATTGAATTAATAACTAAATAATGTTCAGATATTCAAATGATTAAATTTTTAATTTTTTTTATTATTCAAATAATATAAAGAATATTCAGTAATTAAGTATTAAGAAATAATTTTTATTTTTAGTATTGCAAGTACTTTGAACTAGCTAATTTTCTTATGAGATCTTTAATATTAAATTCAAATCATTCAAAAACTAAATATCTTTTTTTGGTAGCTCAGCCACTACCTCTGACGGTCCCTGGTAAGTTTAAGGTCGATCATTTAAAATACCATCTGAAGCTTACAATACTTAAAATAAAGTTTATGTTATTGTATTTATAAATAGTAAATACTAGCCTAAGACTTTTTTTTTTTTAATTTCAGTTTATTAACTTTTTATAAATACGGTTCTGCTAGGTTTTTCGTCAGAAAATCCTGTGATGCAGGTCCTGAGATTACAATAGTTTAGAATTAAACAACTAAAAAAAAAAGAAAATTTATGTAAGTCTACAATGACTTATTATAAAATTCGATATTTAACAACATTTACATATCTATCAGACGTGAAAAATGTATTTACTATGCTTAAAAAAATACAAAAACTAATTTAGTTTTCTGACGTATTGACTATTCCTACTCAATTATTCATCAAAATAAATACTTCAAACTTAATGTTATGCAATATTATATCTACACTTTCCTTTAATGGTTTATTTTTAGCTTGAATTATCATAAGTTTTGTGTTTTCATGGTTTATTGTTATATTATTTGCAACCTACCATCATATTGAATTTAGCTCAGTTTGTATTTGGTCATGTACATTAGTTAAATTTTTATCATCGTTCACGGATCGTGCATCATCAGTATGTATATGATTTTGAATGCACAATACTTTTAAGTGTTCAGTTTATAGATAATATAAATAAAAGTGATGCTCAATTTGATCGCTATAAAACTCCTCTTTTAAATTAAAAACATTACTGTAAGAATTTTCATTTTTTTTATTCTGAATTTCCTACTTCCTAAATAACTTTTTACCAAACTAGAACATCATTTTATTATAAATATCTTCTTTACTACTCATATACGATATTTTATTTCTTTTTAATAAGAAACTTCTTCAGGTTGAGGAGAAGAAAAACTTTCCTTTTTCCTCTAAATTTCATAATTCGTTACAAATACACGCATTTTTTAAATTACAATAATACAACCAATACATATTAATTAACGTCATCTTAATGAATACAAATACTTTGTTTAAAATTTGTTCAGATATTGCTAATGATTTAATACAGAAACTTTGTTTAAATTGTTTAATTAACATAAAATTTAGGTATTGAAGTAATTTGAGGTCAACACACATTCGAACAATAGAATAAAATTTATAAACAAAAATAAAACAAATTATATAAACACTAGTATTTTCTGAGCGATCGACGCTCCTTTTTCAAGTAATTAAATACAAAATATAAATATTACAAACAAAAGAGAGACAAGTACTATATAGGTCCTTTTTTTGAGGGATTTCCGCACTCCGGGGTCAGATACTATCTCGATATTTCGGCCCGGTGCATAGTGTTTCCAAACGCCTGAAAACCTGGCCAAAAATACCAAATGCAATTTTAACACGAATATTTCGACTTTTATTTTTAAATACAAGACAAATAACGCAATAACATTAAATAGGAGTTATTTGCTTAACAATTTGCTTCACAAACTGAATCTTTATAGGGCGGCAATACAAAGTTGATGATGGACGAGGATTTTTCCAAAGCACACTTTTCTCTCCATTTTCATCCACACAAAAGAGTTGCACAGGAACCATGGAAGTGAAGAAAATATCGGAATCAGAAAAGCCTTCTTCTGCCCTTTGTTTGTAAAGGGAATGCCCACTGCTACCATTACAGCGCCACTTCGATATCAATGTCATAGAAATTTTGTCATCTTTCATTCTGACAATTAACGGTTATTGTGACATTGTAATGCGGCTGGCAGTGACTAATAGAGATTCGGTGACTAATATAGACTCTGGATAACACATTTTCTTAGCATTTAAAATTCTCTTGTAAGAAGGATATATCAGCATTCAAATCTTTTGCGCCTTGTCTCATCATTTTATACTGGTGCGTAGTCAGATCAGCCTCCAAAAAAATTGATAATGCTTCATCATCATTATAACTTCTCATTACAGAGCTGCTGGTTGATGCAATCGTCCAACATCTTCGTATCTTTAAAGGTCTTGTTAGTGATTTTTCCATTTCTTCTAACAGCTTGGCGTGTTCTACGTTACCAGATTCACGATGTTTCATTTTCGCTGCGAAAGCTAAACTTTCCGCACTTTCTGCTGACTTCCTTAAGGTTTCAGTTTTTCTGCGCTTAGACCTAGTACTGCTCTCTCCAAAGTCTGTTTGTGGTCTTCCTCTTTTCCCAAGTGGAGTTTTCACAACATTCACATCACACACAAACTCCCTATCCAACCATTCTTCATTGTTTTTCCAAAACCTGTCGATGATTCTATTTGACTTATCAAGTCTGCGAAATAATTCACTACAAAACTGAGATACTTGTTTTTCTAATAATTTAAATTTATCATGTGAAGCTTGTACGTCAACTTTTGTTGCAATATGTTTAACTAAAGAGTTTTTTTGCATTTGACGACCGCCCTTTTCTTGCTGCAAATTATGAAATAACTCTCTCCGTGTATAACGGTATTCCATTCTGAAACGAAAATAAACTTTAAAACTATGTGATTTGTAATATATCTTCTTATTGTTATTATTTAATTCTTAAATAATCATATTTTTGCTCCTAAGAAAATTATTTGATATTGTTAATATATAGGTACATGTAATAAATCGGCAATTTGTAATTATACAAGCAAATATGTTTATTTAAATTATAACAAATGGAGCTTGTATGAGCAATTTATTTCTTTGTGGCTTCAAAGTAGACATGTTAGGGAACATGTTAAGTAAAAATATAACCTCGGGCAACATCAGGCATTTTTTATAGGCCTCTTTGAAAATTAAATTTCTGCGGTTGCCAAATAAAATTACATAACGTAAGAAAAAGCGTTCTCAGACTATCATGTTATCACATAAATTAATAAATATTATGTTTTCAGAATACCAAAATATAGTTGTACAGAATTAATATTAACACTTACCTTTAAATCAACAAATGGAGTACAAAAAAAACACTTGAAATACAGGTTAAAAACGCTCGATCACAACAACACAAACTCAGCAACTCCAACCTCTCACTTGAGGCTGTGTCCGCACGATGGAATTTCAGTTCCAAAACCGCAGAATCGCAATAAAACAATAAAAAAGAAGAACTGGAGGGGAGACTTCATTATGGCCTCCTGACTCGTGGAGGCCATAATGTGGCATTGTCTGTCAGTGTGCCTGAGGTGCTTCAGTTCGACTTGGGATATCCCACATTGTCCGATCCCCCAAGTCTTCCCAAAAGATTTACCTCCTTAAATCTTCAAAACATCTTTATATCTTCTCTATATTTCTATCCTCTCAACGAGAATTTTCTTCAGGAGAAAAATAAAATTCTTTCTTACATTTCAAAGACAGAAATGAAACATAATAATCAAAATAAAAGAATACAATAACATTTCAACATAATATCATTATTAAATAAATTAAATAAATGCAATCACAATAAAAGAATATAATAAAGTTACTACATAACTTCTTATCATTATTAATTAACTGCAATCACATTTTTTGAAATATAAA
>JAFIDM010001028.1:2200758-2230444 GCA_023159025.1 Thereuonema tuberculata
ATAATAATAATAATAATAATTTTATTGCCAATAAAAAATATTAACAACAGTATACATTGATTACAGTTTTGACATCCCAGTTGTCTTAAGGGTGATCCCGTCGAGTAGACAAAAGGGTGTCGGCATCGAAGGCAAATTACCTATGAAATTAAAACAAAAAAGCATTATATTAAAACAAAGAATTACAAGCATTACAATTACAATAAAACAAATATTTTACAGTGTACATTATGAGGACGAAAAAAATTCAGTTCATAACATTTTGAGTTAACTATATGCTGAGAAAATTACATAATTTTCAAAACTGATAAAAAAAACAAAATTAGATTGATGGTGTTTACCTAGATAGAAATAGGAGAAAATAAAAAAGGAGAGAGTGAGAAGAAAGAGAGGAGATTACAATCATTTATTGGGTTCATGTAAAGAGGGGAATTATATATTTATGAGGATTTATTAGCATTGAGAAAAGTGTTGTTTAGGTTTTCTTTTAAATTGTACCAGGAGAAGTGCAATCACGAATTTCCTTTGGAATTTTATTCCAATTTAGAGGAGCAGAATAACTGACTGCTCTTCTTTGATAGTTGGATCTTATTTTTGTTAGTAGAAGAACAGAATTGAGTCTAGTTTTATAAGAATTTGAATTGGGTTTAATATAGAAAGTAATAGACATAGTTTTTTGTTAATTGTTTTTTGGTGAAAAGAGCCAACTGAAGCTTGTAGATATGTTCGAAAGGAATTATTTTATATTTTGTCCAGAGGGATTGAGTAGAGTACAGGCGGGGCTTTCTATCTAAGAATCTTAGGAAATGCTTTTGAACTTTAATTATCATTTTTTTTAAAATTTGGCAGTGGTACCCCAGATGATTAAACCGTAGCACAAGTTTGTATGAATTAGCGACCAATATAGAGTCAGAAGTATTTGCCTAGGAAGAAAATAAAGTTTTCTAATGATGCCTAAATTTTTTGAGACTTTATGAGCGATTTGTTGTGCATGGAGATTCCTTGATAGATCGTGCGAAAGAGTAACACCTAAATATCTGAAGGATTGGACTTCTTGTAATATAGAGTTGTTATAAGTGATAGAGAAATTGTCAGTGTTAAGTATTTTTTTTCTTTGATAGAAAAACATATAAACCGTTTTGGTTGTATTTAAAGTAAGGTCGTTTGAGGATAGCCAAGATTCAAGATAGAAAAGTGAGCACTGGACATCGTGCTTGTTTTTTTCCACATTAGGATGAGCAAATAGGAGGGTTCCGTCATCGGCATAGAAGATACATTTGGAAGCAGGTGATGTGAGAATGAGATCGTTTATAAATAAATTAAAGAGAAGGATAGACCCTTGGGGTAAACCTGTCGACGTGTGATATACTGAAGAGGAATATCCGTTTATGTTCAGCTGGTATTGTCTTTGTGATAGATATGAAGAGATCCATGTAAGAGGTGGGCCTCTAATACTAAGTTCTAATTTTTGAAGTAAAATATTGATGTTAATTGAGTCAAAAGCCGTTTTCAAGTCCAAGAAGAGACCTAAGACGATCTTATTTGCCGCCATATTCTCCGTGATAAACTCTGTCAGATCAATTAGCGCAGTTTCGGTATTTTTCCCTGTGATGAAACCGTGTTGTTGTTGAGCCATGATTTTATATTTTGATATACAGGGTGGACCAATTAAATTGTTACAGCTAAATATTTCCGAAACGGTACGTGATAGAAAACAAATGTTTCAAGCAACTCCATTTATTTTCGAGGGGGACAGTTGATGGTGTTAGTTTTAATTGGAACAGTTCATTGCTGACGCGGGGGTGGACGGTAACTTCAAAATTTTCAATGGAAAGGGTGGTGAAGTAATATATCATTGGAAAGCCTATAAAAATTCATGTTGAATGGCAATGTGGTTTTTGAAATTCCGACAAGTAGATCATGAGATATAGCTAATTGAAAGTCCAGAATGTTGTAATGAAAGACGTAATTGACAAATGGTGGACTCGTGGAATCAGACGAATATTACTACCTTCTCTGCAACAATAGCACTATTCCGCATGCTGGAATGAAAAGTGCATCCGCATTGTTGCGTCGTGCAGTGGCAGTGACAGAACAGTCTTTGCAATCGATGTGTTAACAACATGGAACGTCATACTGTGGACGAGAAAATTGAAATGATCTTCCTGTACGGGGAAGCGAGACGCAATTTACAACAGGCAAGGAATCTGTACGCCGAAAAGTTTCCCAACAGAAGAACCCCTTCCAAGATGTCGTTTTCTCGAATTATAAAGCAGTTTTCCGAAGACGGTAGTGTACAGCCAAAGAAACATGCTCGCAAAAGAACAGCCACTACCGAAGATAACGAAATTGTGGTGTTGGCTGCAGTGCATAACGATCCCCATGTGAGTAGTCGAACATTGGCTGACGATGTCAAAAAGTAGTATTTTACGAATATTGAAACGATATCACTTTCACCCATATCATATCTCATTACATCAAGCACTATATGGGAATGATTTCATGCACAGGATGACATTCTGTCGATGGGCTCAGGACAAACTGCAACATAATAACAACTTTTTCCTGACTGTACTATTTTCAGATGAATCGTCTTTCTCCAATTACGGCGAAGTCAATCGACATAACATGCATTATTGGGCTGTCGAAAATCCGCATTGGTTGCGGGAAGTGGAGCATCAACGCCGTTGGTCTGTGAATGTATGGTGTGGCATTTTGGCTGATAGGATAATTGGACCTTATTTTTTTGATGACCATTTAACAGGACGAATGTACACACAGTTTTTGGTTGAGGAGTTACCCTTACTATTGGAAGACGTGCCATTACAGGAACGACGGACAATGTGGTTTCAGCATGATGGCTGCCCTGCGCATTATGCCCGTACGACTCGTGAAGTGTTGAATCAACAGTATCATGGCCGTTGGATAGGGCGTGGAGGCCCAATACATTGGCCTGCGCGATCTCCAGACCTTAAATTGGCAGATATTTTTTTGTGGGGTTACCTCAAACAGAAAGTTTATATTGATAAACCAACGACTCCAGACAATATGAAGGAGCGGATACGCAATGCCTGTGCAAATATTGATAGCACTATGCTTTTACGTACTCAGCAATCGTTTCTGCCAAGGCTTGCAAAGTGCATTGAAGTAGACGGACATCACTTTGAGCATTTATTACGATAACCTTCATGTGGTTTTTGGATTTTTGAAGATAAATGTAGTTAGCAGACGTATGATTACTGATTGTCGTCCTCTGTATTACTGTTGTTACTGTTCAAACCTCTCTGCAAGGTTACAATAAAGTACATAGTTGTTGATATGACAGTTGTTTATTTCGTTGCAAAGTACATCACCAACCACTGACACTGCCAATGTTACATTTATGATAGGTGACATGACCGTTCCATCATCCTGTGTAACGTTCCCTCCCTGTCCCCACCAGTAACAGACACACCACAATCACTGTGTTGTCCCATTTCACGTGTAATACCTGTTGCTGGACACCTGTTCATCGAACACTGCCCCTACAGACATGTACAGTATGTCACCACAGCAACATGTACATGGTCCACCCATCCATGGATAATTACGAGTATCGTTAAATTACAACCGACGTCACGTCGCCCTATCCACCATTCTGGAATTTCAATTGACAATATCTCATGTTCTATTTGTCGGAATTTCAAACACCAAATTGCCATTCAACATGAATTTTTATAGGCTTTCCAATGATATATTACTTCACCACCCTTTCCATTGAAAATTGTGAAGTTGCCGTCCACCCCCGCGTCAGCAATGAACTGTTCCAATTAAAACTAACACCATCAACTGTCCCCCTCGAAAATAAATGGAGTTGCTTGAAACATTTGTTTTCTATCACGAACCGTTTCGGAAATATTTAGCTGTAACAATTTAAGTGGTCCACCCTGTATATGTAGAGAGTTTACTATGATATAATTTTTCAAATATTTTTGAGAAAGAGTTTACCACTGAGATAGGACGATAGCTGGTCAGAGTGTTCACATCTCCTGCTTTCCATAATGGAACAACTTAAGCTTGTTTGAAGGCAGAAGGAAAGACGCCTTCAGATATTGAGATATTAAAAATAAGAGAAAGAGGGAGTGCAATGTCATCCACGATCTGTTTGAGAAAGTATGGGGAGATCTCATCAGGACCAGAAGAAGTTTTGTTGGATAGTGACTTGATAGCTTGTTTAACTTCAGAAGGGGAAGTAGGAGATAGAAAGAAGGAGGAAGGACTTGGATTGTTCAATATGGGATGTATATTTTTATCGGATGTGCTGAAGGGAGTATTTGGTAGAAGGATGTTAAGAAATTTATTTAGGTTTTGCTCGTTTTTTTTTAAGTTATTTTCTATAATAAGAGTAGATGGATATTTTGGTTTTCTGTGATTAGAGATTAATTTATTGATATTATTCCACTTTTCTTTTATGGAGAGATTATCATTAAATAGCTTTTCATAATAACTTTCCTTGGAAGCTCTAATTCGTATGACTTTAAGGTGTTCTAGTTTTTCGGGTGTAGGATTTTTCTTATTCGATTTACAAAGTTTATTTTTGTGATGGATATTTCTCAAAAGTTCAAAGGATATCCATGGTTTCTCATTTATTGTGGAATTATTTTGGGAGATAAGAGAAAAATATTTGTTAAATCCTGAGAAGAAGAGTTCGTTGAAGATTGAAACGCAGTGTTCCGTAGAGGTTATGTTTTCCATTTCTTCAGCCCAATCAATTGAATGTAAATATTCTTTAAATTTATTTTTGTTATTTGGGGAGAACTTGCGATTCTTGATTTTTGTCGATCTTTTAAACGAGAAACCTTTAAATAAATTTTAAAGATTTATAGTGAAGAATACCGGATCGTGGTCAGTAATAAAGCCGTGAAAGATGCCTCTACTTTGAGTCGAAAATTAGTGAAGATTTGATCACGAAGTGAGTGAGATGAGTGCGAGGTAGGGTGACAGATTGGAGAATCAATAAGTGGAAAAAAAGAGTTAGAATTCATTGTTGTAAGGAGATCTATGACGTTTTTGTCATTTGTATTTAGGAAGTTAAAGTTAAAATCGCCCATAAACACTCCTCTTTTGTGATTTTGATTAATAAATTGTGTAACCGAATCAATGTAATTATGGAAATGAAGAATGTTTCCTGAAGGGGGTCTGTAGATGCCTACCAATATAACATCTTCATTAATTGAGCAGCAAATACTCTCTAAGTCTATATTGATAAAGGAGAATTCGTTTAATAACTTGATATTAAAGTTATCTTTATTATAGAAAGCCTCGCCCCCACCTTTTTTATCATTTCTATTAACCGAGACTAATGAGTAATGTTCAATATTAGGTAATATTTGTGGACTCGTAGCCCAAGTTTCAAATTTTTTAAATGTTTCTAAGTTATAAATTAAAAGATCCCAATTTGCATTGATACTGTGAATATTTTGGGATAAAAAGATAAGAGAATCAGGAGAATAATCCGGAAATGAGTCATTGAGTAATGGCATGTTGTAGAGAAGAAAGGAAGATTATAAAATAATTAGGTTCAGTATTTACATCGTAGTTTGCGGATTGGCTCTAGATATTGAATGAAGGGGGAAAACAATAATATTGAATAGAATGATAGTATGGAGTAATAAAGTAATAGTATAGTTAATAGGTAAAATTGTAAGAGAAACTGGAAGGTATTAAATACAGCACAGAATAGAAGTTAGAATATGTTAGAAAACTATCAGGCAACGCACCAGAACAATTCTTTCTTTAAAGGTTTACTTATTAGATATATATTATGTAATAATTGATAGAAAATGCTTTCTATCAAAGATAAAAACTAAATATAAATTAGGAAGTTGGAAAAAAAGAGATATAATATATACAAAAATTTTTTTACATATAGTAACAGTAAATACAAGCAAGAATTACAAGGTTAGTAAACAGAAATTATATAAAAATAATGTTGCGAGTTAAAAGAAAATGGTGGATTAATTAGGGCCTATGTTAATTTTTATAAATCATCTATAGAAGTAAGGTTTAATTTTTTAATACCATGGGGCACAATGATTCTTCCGTCGGTAGTCCACATATTCCAAATCTTTCAATCGCCAAACCTAGAGCAATTCGATCCTCGCCCTTGTCAAATCCTCTCTTATCGTTACCTTTGAGAAGTTTTTTCTTAGAAAAAACGACTTCTCTTGTTTTGTAAGAGACAAATTTGACGATAATGGCGCGAGGTCTATTACCTTTTCTGGGACCCACTCTGTGCGAGCGATCAATGTCATTTTTGGATATTTCAACACCCAGTTTTTCTTTACATATTTTTATTACTATATTGTCCGTGTCCTCGTCCTTCAATTCCGCTATTCCAAAAATTCTGAGGTTGGCTCTCCTCTGATATTGTTCTAGGGAATCTGCCGCTAATTCTGCTTTGCTTTTATATTCAAAAAATTCTTTTTTTACTTCATTCAGTTCCTTGCGAAGTTCTGTAAGTTCTTTGTCTTTTTCGCTTAGTGCCTCCATCAATTTATCCATCATGATCTTCGTAACGGAATCAGTGATGGCGGCTGTTATTGCTTTCATTATTTCCTGAGAATGAAGAGCTTCGCCAACGTGTAGCCTCACCGTCTCCTGCAAATCCTCCCATCGGGGTGGAGGCTCAACTTACGGGGTGCGGGTCGCTTCCATCGTCGCCGTTGCTGTACCCTCAGCGTTGTCTTTAGAATTTCTCGTGTTAACCATTTTGATTTCCTTTCAAAATGTGTGCTTTCTTGATCACTTAATAATTAAAAAAATTAGTTATAACTACCTTTCAGCTACTACATAACACCTACAATTGACTTTTTTTTGGAGCCCTGTGTCGCACGTGTTTAACAGTACGCCGCCATCTTGAAACTATTATCTATTAATAACTATTAATAATTTATTATTTACATTATTTACATTATTAAAGCCATTTTTAAAATCTATAAGTATTAAGCCGTTAATACTATTGGTAAGACTTCTATTTAATTTGTTTGTCAGGTTATTTAATAGTAAAGATGTACTTTTATTTTTTTTGATAAGCATACTGATTTTGACTTACTAAATTTTTATAGCTCATACATATTGATAATAGAATTTAATAGATAGTTTTCGATAATTTTGGATACATTGTAAAGTCAGGAAATCGTCTATAATTTTCAAAATTCTGTATATTACCATCTCAAATACTGGAATTATTTTTTCAATTTTCCCACTATTTAGAAAACCTGAATTTAACATTGAGATTCAATTCAATTCAATTCAATTTTTTTGCCAATAAAATTTTACAAGACTTTCATGTATACACTAGCCGGGTACCGTCGCTTCGCTCCGGAACCCTTGCATAAATAGCATTAAAAAAAAAAATATTTATTTAGCAAATTAATATTGAGATCGGAGAATATACGACTATCCAGCCCATTGTGCCCTTCTCCACTTAACTCAGGTGTATTGCGGGTTGGCGCCACACACCCGGGATTGCCGCCATACACTTCATCGTCAGTTTGCCAGGTTATTCCCTATCCCGAATTTCGAAAAATCCGGCCTTATTCCTTGTCTACATCATAAAGGAAACCTCTGTGCAAAATTTCAGCTTTCTAGATCCAAGGGTTTGGGGTGAGCGTTGATGAGTCAGTGATTGAGTGAGTCAGGACTTTTCTTTTTATATATGTAGATTTTCATGAATTTTGTTTTGTTAACATCATTGATTAGTTCTTTATAGATTACATTTGGATGTGTTATTTTCTCATTTTCAACTGTTATCCGATTCGTTCTTTACATATTATTCCTGGTGTTTTGATATCATGTTTATTTATGAAAATATGATCTATATTTGTTTTTGTAGTTCCATGAATTGTACAGTTTCTTGTTGTTCCGTAAAGACGATTTTTGAAACCATTATTGCACATAAGTTTTATGTATTTCTGTATTACATTGTTTTTATTCATTTTGAAAATATCTATATTTACGATATTTACTGTCCAGTATAGTTGGATAGTTGTTTAATATATTTTCATTTTTTATGAATAGATTCTCTATGTCAGTAACATTTTAGTAATTTGTAATTTAGCATTTTGCTTACAGAATGACAGACAGAATAACGTTTTATAATATACGTTTTTATAATGTATAATAATAATAGCCGGGTACCGTCGCTTCGCTCCGGAACCCTTGCATATATAGCATTCAAAAAAAAAAACTTTATTTATTTAGCAAATTAATGTTGCGATCGTCGGAGAATATATAACTTCCCAGTCCGTTGTGGCTTCTCCGAATAACTCGGATGTATTGCGGGTCGGCGTCACACACCGAAAATTCACATTTTTGCATGTATCTTGCAAACGCTGAAGCGTTTGTGAATAAGTTTTATATCGTTCGATAGAACTTTCAAATACCAACATTTTCTCAATATAATGTTCTCTTCCATCTTTTATACTTTTCGTTTAAATTGAGAAAAAGTCAAAATTTGACCCTTTAAAAGGCGCCATCTTGGAAACCAAAAACTTTTTTCGAAAGATTTTAGTAGCATTTTGTTTGTCTTAAAAAGATCTACATTTTATCCATTTACATGACCACTCTATCTCTTATAGTTTGGTCACAAAATTGGAAAAACGTAAAATCTTATGACAGACAAAATAAGGCTTTTATAATATATAATAATAATAATGACATTTTGACAACCCAGTCATCTTAAGAGAGATCTCGTCGAGAAGACAATTTGGCGTCATGAGTTGGGCAATTAAGAAAGGGAATATATACCATAGCATTACAGGAAAAATATTTACAAAAGAGAAAATTACTGAAGTTTTAACAAATATTTACATGATTATTTTGGGCAGGGAGAACATATTTTTCATATTATGAACACATGGAGTAAAAGGAACTGGAAGAAAGTAGGAATAGAGTAAAGAACTATTCCAATACAGAATGAATAGAATAGAGGAGATGAAAGAGAAAGGTGATAGATGGAAAGAGATTCGGATCGCAATTTCAATAGAATGTGGAATGTTAGCATATTGTTAGAGTTGAAATGTGTTTTTTAATTTTTTATCTGAAATTGAGTAAGAAGAGGACAAGAGCTGAGGCGAAGCATAGCTGACAACTCTTCTTTAATAGCTCGAAATGGACAGTAACAGCGGGGGTAACAGATCTAGTATCATCGGAATGCGTGTGTGGGTTATTGGGTAGTGGGATACATGGATAGAGTTTTTTATTAATTACTTTATAGGTGAAGACCACTAATTGTAGTTTATAGATGTGGGGGAAAGAGATGATTTTATATTTTGGCCAGAGGGTTCAAGTAGAATAGTGTCTGGGTTTTTTATCTGTAAATCTTAGAAAATATTTCTGTACATTTAGAAGCATGTTTTCCTAAATTTTAAAAGGGTTGTCCCATAACACAACTCGATAGCCAAGATTTGAATGGTTGATTAAAACCAATATAGATTTAATAGTACTTGAGAATTGGGAGAAAGTTTAGGTTTCTGATAAAACATAAGTTTCTGGAGACTTTAATAGCAATTTTTTGGCAAGTAAATTCCAAGAAAGATCATGAGAAAGATCATGAAAAAGATCATGAGAAAGATAAGTATTTGAAGAAGGAGACCTCTTGAATTAGGGAGTTGTTGAAAGTGATAGAGAGAATTTTACTAGAAAGTGTTTTATTCCGTTGATAGAAGAACATCTATACTGTTTTGGATGTATTTAGTGTAAGATCGTTTGCAGAAAGCCAAGATTTAAGATGGTCCAGCGAAAGTTGGACGTCTTGTTTCGTTTTCTATATTTTTGTTGGCAAACAGAAGAGATTTATCTTCTGCAAAGAAGATGCATTTGGAGGCAGATGACGTTAGAATATGATGATTTATAAATAGGTTGAATAGAAGGGGTGAAAGGATGGACCCTTGAAGTAAGCCTTTTGGGGTGGAATACCAGGAAGAATAATATCCATTTAAAATAAGCTGATACTGCCGCTTGGAGAGATATGAGGACAGCCAAATTAGAGGAGGACCTCTAACGCCATGATGCTCTAATTTTCTAAGTAGAATTTCGACATTAATTGAGTCAAAGGCTTTTTTGAAATCAAGGAAGAGTCTTAATACAATTTTATTAGAGGTCAACAAATTCAGTAAGATCAATCAGTGCCATTTCTGTGCTTTTTCTTTTCATGAAGCCGTGTTGCTGCTGTGCAATGAGGTTCTTTTGATATATGTAGTGGGAGAGATTAGAATGCAATATTTTTTCAAATACATTTGAGAAAATACTAATAATAGAGATTGGGCGATAGTTCCCTAGGCAATAGTTCCTGCTTTCCATATTGGAATAATTTTAGTCCGTTTAAAGGAGGAGAGAAAGACGCCTCACAAATGAAAATATTAAATATGTGAGATAGAGGGACTGCAATTTCTTCATTGATTTCTTTAAGAAGATAAACATCTCATATTTCTTCTTCAACTCCTTTCTTTTGTAATGTATATCATTATACATCTTCTAGGAAACAAGAAGCAAATGTTTAAATACCACATTTATTTCAAAACAGCAAATTTTCAAGGAGAAATTAATGTCTCCTCTTTTTCAAGCCTTTTTACATATAATAATAAGTCGCGAGATTTTTTTTAATTGCAATATCTGTAAGCACCATGTTAACAATCAATAATATTAATACAATATTAGGGAATATCGTATTCTTCTTCACAATAACCATTTAAACTTAATAATTAACGATATAAACACACTTTATATTAAATTGTTTTTTAACAATCCCATTCTTCAATTATTACCTTTTTTTGCAATTTAAATAATCTTTCTCGATCAACTTTCTAGCTAATTTCACTATACATTCATCCACATTAATCCCTTCATTCCTATTTATTTTTTTGTCTTTTGTGATTCGTATACATAAGCTCTCAATTACTTTTCTAGTTTTTGTATTCTTTTATTGCATCAAATTCTTACTTCATTATCAATATAATGTTTTTTCTCAAGACAATGTTCTGCTATTTCTGACTTCTCTACTAATTTTTTATTTATATAGTACCCATGATCCGATACACGTTCCTTAATTGTTCTTTTTGTCTCCTCTAGGTAAAATGAATCGCAATTCAAACATTCCAATTTATATACTACACCCGTTTCACACCTTCTATCATTATTATTCAATTTTTTGCACAAAACATTTTTTTATTTATTATGATACTCAAAACCTATGTTTATTCCAAATTTTTTACATACAGTATTTCTTTTAATCGCAAACTATTACTTATTTAAATATGGGAAGAGATACCTCCTGGCATCATATGTTTTCAACTCTTTTATCTTAAAATTATGATAGTTCCTTATTGTGCTATTAATGAATTTCTCTTAGTAACCATTCTTTTTTAGTGTTGATTTCATATCGGCAACTTCCTTTAAAAATCTCTTCTTTACTAGTATTATTATCTATTCTATTTAAATAATTCTCTACTATATTTCTTTTTATATTTATATTATATCCTGAATCAAAATTTATAACATGATTACCTGTAAAGTTTTAAACTATACATTTATAAGGAAGTCAAACAGCAGAGTAAGAATAAGTGCTCGAAATACTTTAGTAAATAAAACTAAAACTCGGAAATCTTTAAACACATTTAATATGTCGACAAATATTTACAAACAGCTTAATCAATTTAAGATTACAGATAATTCAGTATTTCTACTAGAATTATTTAAAACCTAATGTCCTTAAAATTAAAAGTTCTATTCTTCTTTTGGGCACAACTTGCTTCTCGTTTGCAACCTTGTTTCTTCCGGCACTCTAACATCTTTACGCTCCTTTTACTGAAACTGCTGTCCCTTGAATTTATAAGTCTCTTCTCTTCAATGACGACCTAACTAGCGTATAGCTATAAAAGTTCTAGAAGCTTTAGTATCTCTATTCTTCTACACTAGAAAAATTAACTGACAACTGTTCATCGCTAACTTCTACTCTAAAACAATTTGTCCTTAGTCGTATCAGCATATTCCTTCGAAGTCTTCTTTTCCTTATCTATAAAACTTTACCGACGTTAGGCTTATGCTTCCGCAGTAGTTTTATCACGACATCTGAACTATTCTGGGTGGATAATTCAATTCTAGTTAGCGGCAGTTATCGTCTCTCTATTTAGAACTTATCTAGATAGGTTTTTCACCTTGTATAGATCCTATCTCCGTGTCATCAAAGAAGTTCCCGCTGGAGCTGTATCTTTCGGGCAGATTGTGCTTCTGTCCGCGGACCAATCTATTCTCTCGACCTCTTGCTTCTGCTTAAGGCAAATCTGGAATCGTCCCAGCCTTTCACTCGGTAGATCTCCTCTATTTGTCTCCTGACAAATACGTATCTTCACACGTTGATGAGATAATGAACGATTCGACCTTATCATTGGTACGCCTGTGGTCGATCCGGCTTTTTCTTCTTAGGCTTAATATTTTTCAGCTTTTGCCAATGTATCTCGGCAACTTAGATTGGAACAGCTATCCTCGCCTTCGTCTCGGCGAAATTCGTCTTTGCGAAATTCTGCGGGCGTCGTCACTTCCCTTATGAGGATAAGAGCTTCTTCTAATACATCTTTGTCGGTGAGATGTTCAACTGGACAGCATTTTTCCCTCATGTCTATTCTGTACGAGGGACTGAACCGAACTGCTGCAGGCACACTAAAACAATGCTTCGTCCCATGAGATAATTCCATGCGTCTCGAGAAACAATCAAGCTAATATCTACTTAAGCTCGTGAAAGACTTATCCATGTGAGCAACAACAATATATTGATCGCGTTACCAGAACATGAAAAAATGATTGCCTTCGGTTCTAACTCAATTAAATCTAATGAGTAAATTAAATTGCCTTCAACTAAAATTGAGGGTTAAAATTTTAACTCTGGAAATTCAAAACTCGGAATTTCTACATTACCTTTGTATTCTTTAGTGTAGTGTTTCAGATTCTGCTTGTTTTCCTTTTTTATTAACTTCAAATCAAGAAAATACAAACATTTATTAACTTGTTCCTCCATCTTGAAATGAATGTCCTTGTTTCTTTTATGAATTTTACTAAAAAAATTGCAAATTCTCTCCCTGTTCCGAACCAGAATATAAATATATCATCTGCATAACGATAATATTCTATCTTATATTTAGTATCTTTCAATAGTTTGCATTCAAATACATTCATGAACATGTTGCACAATGATCCTGATAGTGGGGACCCTATTGCAAAACCCTTAACTTGTTTGTAAATTTTATCCCGGTGCCTAAAATATGTATGTTCTGTTTTTAAATTTATTTTTTCAATCAATTCATCACAGACTATGTTTTGTTTCAACAGTGCTTCCCTATTTTCAAATGCTAAATTTTTCATTATCATAATAGTTTCTTCCACCTGGATATTCATATACATATCATCTACGTCTAAACAAAACATGTAAAATTTCTTCTTATTAGTAAAGAAATGTTCTACTGTTTTAAGGAAATCCTTTGAATTCTTTATTATCACATCTTCTCTTGTTAGTTTGAAATTTTCTCACAATTTTGTTTACCAATCTTGAAAAATTCAGAACAGGACAACCATATGCATTAATCACTGGTCTTATCGGATTATTGTCTTTATGTGTTTTCACCCTCCCTTCCATTGTCGGAGTTCTGGAAGCTTCTTTCATAATTTCCTGGCTCAGTGTAAAACTTATAGTAACATTATTTGTCAAGTTCGTTACCCACTTTTTTTTACTTTATTATATAATGTGTATGTAGGGTCTTTCTTCAAATCTGCATAATGTTCTTTATCATTAACCAGGTCATCTAACTTTGAAACATATTCTTCCCTATTCATTATCACCATTTGGTTACTTTTGTCAGATTTTGATATGTAGATCTTTTTATCTTTACCAATATGTTTCAATATTTCTAATTCTTTTTTTTTTTACATAAAAAAAGCTTGAGGAACGTGTATTGGAACATGGGTACTACATAAAGAAAAAATTAGTAGAGAAGTCTGAAATGAGAAAAAAACATTATAATAATAATGACGTAAGAATTTTATGCAATGAAAAGAATACAAAAACTAGAAAAGTAATTGAGAGCTTATGTATACGAATCACGTAAGAAAAAATAAATAAATAGGAATGAAGGGATTAATGTGGATGATTGTATAGTGAAATTAGCTAGAGTTTTGATCGATAAAGATTATTTAAATTCCAATAAAAAGATAATAATTGAAGAATTGGATTGTTAAAAAACAATTGAATATAAAGTGTGGTTATATCGTTAATTATTAAGTCTAAGTGGTTATTGTGAAGTAGAATACGATATTCCCTAATATTGTATTAATATTATTTATTCTTAATATGGTATTTACAGATATTGTAATAAAAAATCTCGCGACTGATTATTATATGTAAAATGGCTTGAAAAAGGGGAGACATTTATTTCTCCTTGAAAATTTGTTGTTTTGAATGAAATGTGGTATTTAAACATTTGTTTCTTGTGTTGTAGAAGATGTTTAATGATTGTTTAAGAACAGTTAGAGAACCTCGTCAGGTCCAGAAGATAGTTTGTAAATAATATTGAGATTACAAAAGTAAAATGTCCATTATATTTCATTTCATTACAATGCATAAGATTTATTGTTTCTTGACTTTCTGATTAATTTTTTGGTATTTTTTTCCACTTTCTAATAGAATTTTACTGTGATTAGTTTCTCTTTTCATTTTTTTATTAATCTCAATCTTTTTTTAAAGTAAAATTATCTTATTTATTTTATTAATAATTATTCTTGGGTCTTCTGAATTTTTAACTTTTATTTTGTTATTGAGTTTTCTACATTTTTAAAAAATATTCTTCATTTGTTCAAAAATTATTATATAACTTCTGTTTTGTTTTTATATTCTAACAAAATTAGCTAATTATTAGAGATGCCTCATTAAAAGATGTGAGCAACCAAACTGTCGATCAATGTAAACATTGCTTTAAGGCAGAAATCATTTCTTATATAAAAATAATGATTGATTTCTCTGATTGATAAAAATAACACTACATCTCTTGGTTGTTATGCTTTCATTATGAAGTTGTATAAACATTCTATTCTACTAATAATCTGAAACTTTTATAATAAAAATAATAATAGAAAAGAAAGCATTTTTTGAGGGGGCTGATTTTTTTTAATTTTAAAATTCTCTCTTATCCCTAACACATAAAATCATTGTAACAAGAATAACCAAGAATAATTAGCTTATGGGGTGTAACGTAAACTTTGAGTCAAATAGGCAGGAAACTCATCGTATATAAACAACACATTCCTGATCTTATAGTCTAACTTTAATTACAATTGCTTCTTGCATTGACTATCCATAGACGTAGGAACTCAGTTACATCATTACTTCTTGACTGCAATTAGTTGTAAAAGTTCATTGTCTTTCAAGTTGATCTTCCACCAGGACATGAATAAATCAAGTTACTATGAATTAACAGTTCACTAAAAAGTCACTTGTCGTGAGCGTTTAAATTATCACACGAATATTGATAATAATCTTTTTAGGGTACCGGAAATTGTCTTCTCCGGATAAATCTGTCATCGGAGGATTATCGCAATGTTCGATTACATTTCTAAATTATCTTCGTGTCTTAGTTCAAAGGAAATAAGTTACTTACTTAGATTCCTCTTAATATTTTGGAACTTATCACCGCTGTCGTAACTTTGACCAAACTTAGTCGTCTCTTATAAACGTTGAACTAACATTGCACTTTAGGACTATCATCGTCCCAACTAACTCCGGTTAATATCACAATACACGATCAATATCTCAGTAGAGTTACGTTCATTTCACTTATAATGTACGCTTTCCAATCTCAATAGGATTTTCACTATTGATCTCTTGGATTAAAAGTTGCCAGCTCGATGAGATTTTATTCATTGTGATCCGTCGCCATTTATAGGACTTAAACTTTCACATCTACAACGCTTTTACAATCAATCGTTCTAGTTTCTATAGTACAACATGACGATGTATGATTTACAGGATATGAATTGCCTACGTTTGGAAGATAAGTTCTATGAATTAATGTTAACTTCAAACCACAAAACTCTCCTCCAATTTATAAGGTGTAAATCACAACTGAGCCTTTTGTCTTCTCCCTTAACTTCCCTTCTTCATGCACATGATCAATGGCTTCTTTAATTCATATGCATAACTTTCAGAAGTCAAGTCTTGAAGTCTTAATGCATTGACTGCCTTCGTCAATATATCCGCAGGATTATTTTGGCTGTTAACTTATTCAGGACAGATTTCCTTTTTCTGGATGTAATCATTGATCACATAGTATTTTAGATCGATGTGCTTGGTTCTAGTCTTCTCAAATATTTTCTTCACCAATTGTATCGTCGGTTGATTATCACAATACAGTGGGGTTACTTGATTAGCTAGGCTCTTGATTTGTAGTTCAGCTAATGTTCTCTTGCAGCTTATTACATCTGATGCATATGCGCTGCACGAGATAAGCTCGCTGTGCTGCGCTGATTAAGCCACAAGGTTTTGCTTGTTGCTCTTCCAGGATATGAGGCTATCACCGAGGAATACCACACTTCCAGATGTCGACTTCCGTTAATTCTTTCGCCAAAACTTGCGTCTGAGTATGCACTTAGCTTATATTCTCCCTTGGAAAATATCATTTTCATGTTTTCAGTGCCATGAAGATATGTCAGGATTCTCTTGGCAGTTTGCATGTCAAACATAGACGGCGAACTAAGTTTTTCAGAACATCTATTAACCACCTAAGTGATATCTGGTCTTGAACAGTTACTAAGGTAGTTTGGACTTCCCACTATGCTTCGGCACTTTTGGTGTTTTTCCAGTGTTTCAGCTCCTTTTCTTGTGTGTTGAATTTTATGTGACACTTCCATCAATGAAGTGCTCACTGGCTTGAAATTCATCATTTGATATCTAACCAAAAGATTGCGGATGAATTGTTCTTGGGAATCGTAATTCTACCTCTGACGATGTCATACTCTATATCCATTCCTAAATAATTATTTATTCGTCCCAAATCTTTGATAGTCGATTCAAAGTTTGTTTTATTTCGTCAATTATCCTTTTCCTCTGTCATAAAATTAAAATATCATCCACATGAATAAGGAGTATGCACTGGTTTTTGCCGGTGCTGTATGTGAATATGCACGGTTCTGATTTTATGTCGTCGAAGCCATTCTTTAGTAACTGTTCTCTAAGCGTTTCGTGTCAGTTTCTGCCTGCTTGCTTCAAGCCGTAAATTGATTTTAGCAATTTCAGGCCATTACAACTTTCATCCTAGATTTCTACGCCCTCACGGACTTCGATATACACATCGTAATCGATTGTTCCATTTAAATATGCTGCCTTAACATCTGGTTGGTGTATTTCATATCTTTCTTGGATAGCTAGTGCCAACAACATTCTAATTGTAGTTAAACTCGTAGTAAGATAATATGTGCTTCCATAATCGATGTCCTTCTTTTGCATAAAATCGTTAACTACTAATCGGCTTTTATATTTCCCTTTGGCGTCTCTCTTGATCTTGAAAATCCATTGTGTGGATAACGGGCTTACATATTCAGGAATTTCAGTTTCCATCCACGTCTCATGTTGTTCAAGATTCTTTAGCTCTTCATTTATGGATTCCTTCCATTTTATGCTATTCTTCCCTTCCATGGCCCCAGCATAATTTGATGGAGTAATATCGCAGGTATTAACATTTATTCTACTTTAAGATTTTGTTTAACTTGCCTACTTCTTAAGCTCATATAATCCTCTTGCTCCTCTGATCGTTCATCCATCGATTCAGGATCAGATGTATCTTCACTCAAATTCTTGGAAATATCTACACATAACGAGGATTCCGAACTTAAAGATCTATCGTTTGCTTCTCTACCTTCCGAAGAACTCATTTTGGAGTCATCAGGTTTTTCAGAAATTGTTCGAAGGTCACATGAATCGCTTTCTTCATTCTTAACCATGTTCAGTAGATCACTACCTCGTCTGTTCTCGTTGATGTAGACGTTCCTAGTTCCAGTTATCTTATTATCTTCTACATCATAAACGATATAACCCCTTGTATTATGTGAGTAGTCCAAAAAATGCCCTTATGGATTCTTGGAGCAAATTTGGTTCGTAACTAATCTTCGGTAATCTCAAGTAGGCAATGCTACCAAATTTCCTTAATTGTTTAGCGCAGGGTGATGTATCAGTCTTGTACCATCTGGTTAGCGGGATACTATCCTTTATACTTTGATCCACAAAGATCTTTGTAGACATATTCATGTGACTTGGATGATCTATTATATCTTTAGCCTTTTATGACTGATGTTGGTCATCTTGTCTTGTTTGCAGCTTTTGCAAAATTCTTCGTTTGTGTCCTTCGGAATATTGATGTTTTACAAACCTCTCTTTAATCTGTTTGTTTGTATCATCTTTATTCTTCTTGATGATATGTGGCCTAGCCTCACATGCCATAATAAATATCTGTTATGTCTCTGTTCATTAAAGCAGCATTTAGAGTTGTTGTTAATAGGTACACAATTTACTCTGTACAAATTGTTAGTTCTATTACCTAATATAATTCTCCTTCCAGTTGTATCTTCTACGATGTATTTGTCATTCTTAATATACTGTGTACAGCCATGTTCATCCACTTCTCCGGCAGATATTAAGTTTTCTGACATATCTGGGACAAAGAATGTATTGGTTAACCCTCACTTACACGGCATATGTGGCGGAACAATTTTACACGGGTGGTGCACTGAGTGCGCCACCTCGTGTTTTAGCAATCAATGTTAAATAAGCTGTTATTCATCAAACGTTTTCCTTCTAAATGTTATTGTTTGGATTCAGCAATAATTAAATAAGCATGCATCCATAAAAAAATTATTATAAAACCACTTGAAAAATTTTTAAAACTGAAAAATGTGTTTTTTGTTTTCTAACAGATATCTTGCATGAAACTACATTTTAAATAATGTTCAAAACTTTTTCTATGGGTGTAATAAAGATCTAAAAGATATATAAAGAAGTAGTCAAACATTTAAAAAAATGTTTTTAATTTAAATTTAAGTTTTAACTTTTAAACTTTTATAAAAAATATACAAAACTTTTACTTATACTAAAACGGAAAAATTGACTCAAAAATGAATGCAATAGGAATGACATAACATGGATAAAATAATGAATGTAAGGAATATAAAAGGAAAAAGTCATGAGAAATTTCAAAATGGCTTACTGTAATAATAGATCTTCCAACCGGCTTAAAATTTAGCCCTCTGATGGACCAGGAGCACATGATTGGCATGTATATTTTACAACTTTCATATGGCTTTTACATGTAAATTGGGAACACTCAGAACATTTTAGTGTTGTATTATTGTTTTTTTTTTCTCCCGCACAAAGCACAGCGTCCTCGAGTCTTTTTGGCAGGGGGGGGGGATCACAATTGTCTCCTCTTTCTGTTTCTTCATTCTCTAGCAGTCTTTAAATAATCGCCTTTGCATGAGTGGGTAATTGTGAGATTAGCAGACGTTGCTGAAGGTGACATTTCATCAGTGACGTTGATAGGTTATTCAAAAAAACTCGTCGTGGCTGAAGTGGAGATTCTGGTTGTATTTGACTGAGGATTACAAAGGAGTTTATTCCCCCAATGTTCAGTAGTGAAAAAAATACAGCTAAAGGCCATCTCCTAGTTTTTCTGGCTACATTGTAAGTGTTGCCCAGTTGATCAACTGTGTCAACACCTCCTTTATTGCTATTGTAATCCAAAATTATATCTGGCTTTTGGGTTTCGGGATCGATTTTATCATCATCGTGAGAACTGCTAATTAGGATCACACATTTATTTTTACGAGTTACCTATGAAACTAGGGTAAGATCTTTCTGAAATCCAAAGAGCGATGTGCCTATTCGAGTTTTTGAAGGAAGAAATTCGGTGGGGATTTCCTTCTTGTTAGATTTCATTGTTCCCACAAGTGTAATCCCATTAGCTAAAAGTGACTTTGCAAGTGAGACACTTGTATACCAGTTATCAGTTGTGAGATTACGGTTGGAATTTTTGTATTCCTCAATCAGCCGATCCACTATGTCCATAGCAGCGTTGGAAACTTCATAGGGACCTTCTGGCTGCTTCCCGCAATAAATTTCCAAATTCAACGTGTAATATCTTCTTGAATCAACGAGGGCGAAGATTTTTATTCCATATTTTGCGGGTTTATTGGGAATATATTGAATGAATGAGCATCTTCCCCTGTATGCTTCTAATTTTTCGTCAATCATAAGCTGCTCTCCAGCACTATAAAAATGCTTGCAGTTCACAATAAAAGAATCGAAAAATTCACGGATTGGGGCCAATTTATCAGTTTTTTTCCTCGATTCTCTAGTGCTTTTTTCATCTAATCTGATACAAGCTAGCAAGAATCGAAACCTGTTTAGGCCCATCACACCTTGTAAAATTTCAATTCCAGTACCATCACGAGCCCAGGCTTCTGCTAGATTGACTTTAGACATTTTTTTGCTAACTAGCAGGTAAAGAATACCAATGGCCGCCAACATTTCCGCTCGGTTTGTTTCTTTCACATCTCTTTTGCCACTTCGTTGAAAATCTCCATTTTCTTCCCTTTTCTTGATATGCAAATTCGTATAGTGGACAACCAAGTCAATCATGTCCGTGTTAATAATTTTGTTCCATGCTGATATTTCATCCTTTACATCATCACAATTTTTTGGAAAAGGCAAAACTTTTGGGAGAAGATTTTTTTTTGAAGTCCGCGCAAATTTACTTCTGATTGGTTTTTTCGCCCATTTATGGACTTCAGTTACTTCTTTCACTTTTTTACCACGAACAGTTTTTGTTTTGTAGATATTTTTTATGAAAGATTCATTCTCACCATGCTCTGTATCATTTTGTTCTTCTGAAGTAACTTCTTCCGCCATATCAGGTTCATAATCACATTCTGAATCAGAATCATGGTCACTATGCTGAATGCTTTCTTCGTTGTCACAATCAGAAGCACACTCATCATCCACATGATCGTCTTCTTCCGATAATTCTTGTAAAACTGATCGGGAGGCACTATGTTACGGCGGCGTGACATAACTGCACGGGTGGCGCATAGAGTGCTACAATAAGACACCTGTCACCAAACACAAAGAAATCTCACCCACGATTGACTTCCGATCAAGGTCAACGGTCGCATCTCACTCTAAAGAAAAGGGTAGGAGGGTAGGTGGCCGGCCAGCCCCCTCCTCTGTTGCTAAGTGATTTTTTTTTTAATTTTATTGTTGCATGGCGCACTCAGTGCGCCATGCCGTGCGTTTGAGGGTTAATATGACAGTTTGGAGCCGATCCTTAAATACTTCAATATCTAACAAGGAGAGGTCACGTGTTGTATGACATAGAACTTCATGCCCTTTGGGAGATGAAAGTACTCACGAAGTACTTCAAAAATATACCAGATTTTAGAGTCCAACACTCAAGCATTTTGGAGATATTTGATGATTTTTGGAATGTTTTTGCAGAATTCGCTTAAAAGCTTCTTGCCTCATAAGTCGAAACAGAAAGTTCAGCGCTAGGTCGATTGGTAAGCTGTTGGAATTTAAAGCTGGAGGTCGCTGGTTCATGTAGCTATCTGACGAAATTTTTTTTAAACCTTTTTTTTTTCTTCTTTTTTTAATCCATGTCTTAACTGTTAATGCAGTTTCTTTTCTTTCTTTTTTTTTTGTTTTCTTAATTTTTCTTTTCTTTTTTTTTAAATTTTCTTCTCTTTTTTTACCTTCCTTTTTGCTTCTGCTTCTTTATTTCTTTTTCGTATTTTTTTCCAGTAGGCAGAAATAAAAATAAAATTGAAAAAAAAATCTAATAACTTTAATAAGTTAAATTACTTTCAGTTTAGAAAAATAAAATCTGCTTGCATCTTTGCCTCTTCTAAATCAGGCCTACACCAATGATTCTTTGCATTATCAACATATTTGATACATTATTACACTGATTTTAAACATTGTTGATTATGGTATTTATCGTAAAAACAAACAAAACATGTTTTTGTCTGACATCAAGCGCATCGTACAAAAGCAGATTCTTTACAATCACACAGATTCTTTCGCAGTTCATCTGGAAAACAAATTTCATTTACATTATAAAAAAATCTCTCTTTCACTTATTAATTGGGAAGCAAACCAAGCATATTGTATCATTGCTTTGAATATTCGTGCAGACAACTGAAAATGTATAATTAAATGTATTTTTAGTGCATCCTCCCGTGAACTTATTTCTCTTCCTGTTTGCAAAAGAAATGAACTGTTTTGCAGCCAAAAAAAGAAAAAAATATATTGATATGCAGATATTATTTTTCTAAACTGAAAGTAACTTAAATTATAAAAATTAATAGATTTATATATTTTTAATTTTATGTTTATTTCTGCCTAGTAGAAAAAACACAAAAAAGAAATAAAGAAGCAGAATCAAAAAGGAAGATGAAAAAAAGAAGAAAATTTAAAAAAAGAAAAGAAAAATTAAAAAAAATAAAAGAAACTGCATTAACATATAAGACATGGATTAAAAAAAGAAGAAAAACAAGGTTTTAAAAAAAAATTCATCAGATGGATAACTAGAATCAGCGATCTCCAGGTTTAAAATCCAACAGCTTACTAATCGATCTAACGTTGAACTTTCTGTTTCGATTTATGAGTCAAAAAGCTTTTAAGCGAAATCTGCAAAACATTCCAAAAATCATCAAATAGCTCCAAAACGCTTGAATGTTGGACCCTAAAGCCTGGTATATTTTTGAAGTACTTCATGAGTACTTTCATTTCCTAAAAGGGCATGAAGTTCTGTGACGTACAACAAGTGACCTCTCCTTTTAAGTTGACATACCGTATTCCTTAGGCTAGTATTGGCTCGTTGGAGGTGCCATAGACCTGCATTGGTTTTCCGAGTTCTCGGTGGTTGCTAAATGATTCTCTGTTGTTACAAATGTTATTACTACTGGCACTGTCGATGTACCATTATGATCTATCTATACGTTTGACCTTATCTCCATGCATGACCACTACTCCTGATAAGTGCTTAGACTTATTGTTTTTACTTGGAGTCCCTTTTATATTCTTGCTGTCCTAATCAGTCTTTCTACGACAATGTCTAGCAGTGTGGCCTAATTTGACACAAATGTAGCATCTTCTGGTATCTGTAAAAATACTAGCGGCCTTCTTTGATCGGGGAGTAACAACTGTTTTAAAACTTTCATTTGCAACAGGCTCATCTGCTTGTATATTACTATGTGAAAGCAATAAGCTTTCTTGCAATATGCTGTCAATCACCATTTCAGAATTGTAATGCAAAAGCATTACGTTTTCAGCACAGGACTCGTACTTCTTGGGCAAACCTGATAATATCAGCCAACTAATCTCATGATCAGGTATTGAGCCTCCTTTCTTCGTTATCTCCGTTAATAATAGTTTTATCTTTAGTATGGTTTCAGGTAAGTTCTCATCGTTTTTCCAACTTGCTCATAGTAGATAGATCCCTTTTTAAATCTATCACTTTTAAATGATCTATCACATTAAACTTTGTGTCAATTTCTTAAGCAGTTGATTTGGGTCAGAGATTTCCTGAATTAATGCAAACAGCCTTCGGAGCTTTATTCAGAAGTTTGAACGTAATGGGTTTATCTTCAATATTCTTTAAATCAACCAATGGTGTATTCGCCACGTCCCATAAACCATCCTTCTGGAGGGACGTTCTAATATGCATTCTCCATTTAGCATAGTTAATTCCACTGAACATCAAAATGTGACAAGCCATTTTGATTCCTTTATTATTTTAACTCGTAAAAGCCTTATCCGTTCACACAGCAAATAAACACGGAGATCATGCGTTATCCCTTAAACTTTTGGGGTTATACTTGTAGGGCGCAGTGGAAGCGTGCTGGGCCTATAACCCTTTTGTGGGGGATTTTTTTTTTTAATTTTAAAATTCTCTCTTATCCCTAACACATAAAAGCGTTGTGTAACAAGAATAACCAAGAATAATTAGCTTAAGGGGTGTAACGTAAACTTTGAGTCAAATAAGCAGAAAACTCATCTTATGTAAACAACACATTTATGATCTTAAAGTCTAATTTAAATTACTTTAAATTACAATTGTTTCTTTCCATAGACGTAGGAACTCAGTTACATCATTACTTCTTGACTGCAATTAGTTATAAAAGTTCATTGTCTTTCAACTTAATCTTCCACCCGGACATGAGTGGATCAAGTAACTATAAATTAACAGTTTACTAAAATGTCACTTATTGTGAGCGATTAAATTATCACAGGAATATTGATAATCTTTATGTGATAACGGAAATTGTCTTCTCCGGCTAAATATGCCATCGGAGGATTATCACAATGTTCGATTTACATTAGCTAAATTATCTTTGTTTCTTTGTTCAAAGAAAGTAATTAACTTACTTGAATACTTCTTATTAGTATGGAACGTATCACAGCTGTCCTAACTTTGACCAAACGTAGTCGTCTCTTATAAATGTTGAACTAACATTGAACTCATCAATGCTAATACCAATATGGCGTCCCAACTAACTCCGGTAAACATCACAATACACGATCAACATCTTAGTAGAGTTATGTTCATTTCACTTATAATGTATGCTTCAAATCTCAATAGGATTTTCACTATTGATCTCTTGGACTAAAATTTTCCAGCTGGATCAGATTTTATTAATTGTCATCCGTCACCATTTGTATGACCCAAACTTCCACATCTACAACGCTTTTACAATCAATCATTCTAGTTACCAAACAATATCCCAGTCGTCACCCAAAACACACAAAACGATTGTTTTGCTGTTTCGGGCTTTGCCATCATTTTTCTCGAGAATAATGAAGTTTCTATTCATCATAATACAACATCCCGGTGTGTGATTTACATGAGATGAATTACATAAGTTTCGATGATAAGTTCTACGAATTAACATTAACTTCAAACCACATTTTTCGATTAAAAAGGAAAATTTTTTTGATTCCCAAGTGTTGGTGCATCGCAATTCCAAATATAAGATAAAAATTTTATGATTCTTAGATTTACATACAATGATTATATTTTTTCAACAAAGTTGTAAGTTAAAAATATAAAAAAAAATTGAATTGAATTAACGTGAGCTGTGATATACTTAATAAAAGGACTCTGATGCACAGGTGCAGATAAAAATTATTTTATACACATTAAAAAACGACTAATTTCGGTTCAATCGAACCTTTCTCAAGTACAATAAAAAATATTAAGTTATTAAATGAGTTAATTTAGTTTTTGGTTTTCAATACAGTTATTTAGCAAATAATAAAATTTGCACAAGTTTATGATTGCTAACCTCCAGAAGTTTGTAGATTTTTCTTTTAGTAAAAATTACGAACATTAGAAATGAATAATCATTTTTCAAAATATCTTATAAATTTTAATCTTAACATTTATGTATTGTTTATTTCTAGAATTTAAAAAACAAAATTAATGTTTAGTCAAAGTTTGATCATTATTGCTATTCAAACTGTTATTTAAAAATTAAAATGATTTTAGATGAATGCAATGAATTAAAACTTCAACGAAAAATGAAATTCCCGTTAGCCATTTATTTTTAGAAACAAAGCTGTTTTTATGACTGTTAAATCATTTTTCAATTCTTCATTCCAGTAATGAAGAGTAATGAAGAGTAATGATATAAAATAACACTTGTAATATAATGTTGGTTAATTTAAACAATTGTATTAGAATTAATTATTGTGTAGCGTTTTTCTTACAATTTTGATTCAGTCAACTTAAAAACTAAGTTAGATTTAAAAACTAATTTTGGGCTATTCTTTTTTCTCAGGCCAGTATCTACCTGGATATGTTCCTCCAGGTATTTTTGTTCTATAATCTTAAATTTTTCATTACTTTTACCTTTTATTTTAAATTAATAAACTGTTGCAAAAAAAAAGAAACACCCAAGAAAATGTTCTTTCACAATAAAACTTCCCACACACAGGAAGCATGTAAAGATAAATGAACGATTACATTTTTATTGCAAAGGGACGTTTGATTACAAGATAAAGATAGTGGAAAGATAATAAAAGTAAATCCTTCTCTGGAAGCAATAGAAGCTAATACGCAGTATGACATGAAATCAAATAATAGTCTAATGTTGTCCAGTGATAGAAATGGCAGATATTCTCCATTGTTGAGCAAAACAATCCTATTCCGTGCTATCCTTGCAGCATAGACAAAACCAATCAGCAACAGGTCTCTGAATCTGGTTAGCCGTGGGAGGATATGAGCCCTTCTGAAGCATTGTCGACAGAGTCTCATCTTGTAAGGTTTTGCATTGTCATTGCAGGTAAATAGCGTTGAAAAGCATGATAACAGAAGCAATATAATTTGCTGTAGAAGTTTGTCAATCTACAGGCATGCTGTGAAAGGCATAATCTCAAATCTTTCGCTCAACCACTGTAACTGGATTGGGAGCAATGATCACTCGTCCATACACAGATATGGCGATTATCTGGTCCAAGACAGAAGAGTGATTTACGGTGAACACAAAGCAACTCCAATTGGACACCACCGAGCATTCTCAGGCTGGACACCACTCCAAATGTGATCAGTGGTAGAGTTGTTAAGTGGTATATGTTGACATTGATGTCGCATCATTAATGGAATTCCTTGAAATTAAATGGATGCATAAATTGCCTTTAGATCGAGGGTAGAGATACTATTGATTTCGTCATGGCTGCTCTGGTGATCCCATGTTTCCCTGAGATGTACAGATCTTACTTATCAATTATGCATGCCTTAATGAACGTATTACAGCCAACATTGTCTGACTGCATATGTCGGTCCCAGAATGTGCTCTTCTCAGGCACTCTGGAAATCCTGGTGGCGATGAAAATTATTTGCATATTTTGCCAAAAGGCATTTATATATCGAGTTTCACGGCTCCCATTCTATTTTATAGAAGTGTCTTTTTTCTCATTTTTTAACAGAGTGTTTATTTACAAAAACTAGTTTATTACATAATACTTCCATCTCATAACAGCAATATTTCGCAGGGAGACTTTTCCTGCTTTAATGGAGCTTACATTTGGGAAAAATAAACGAAGTGTTTATTGGTTAAGATAAAGTTTTCTTGAAATTAACCAATTTTATTTGATAACATTGACTTTGTAATTCTCTGCAAAAGTCTTGGTTGAAGATTATTTATAGAATTATGTTTTGTTGGATTAATTATCATTTTCAGATAATTATTTTAACATGATATCTAACTGTCAGTGTGATTATAGTCCCTCTAAAATATTTTTTATTTCAAGATTAACTATTAACGTGCTATATTAAAATTAACACATTGCCAACTATATTAGCACTTAAAGAATTCAACGAAAAATAAGACAATTACATATAAATATAAACAACAACGACGTACGTTTCAGAATCCCGTAATAGATTCTATTTTCAAGAAAACAAAAGAAAAAGAAAAAGAAACGACCTGGATTAAGGCCTATAACAGCGACGTTTCCAATCTACACCCTAGCGGCCAGATTAGAAAACATGGGGAATATTAAATGTAAAAACGCTATAATACAGGACTATAGACCATATTCAAGCACATTTTAAGTAGACAGGTCCTGATTGTAAGTCTGAACCGTTCTAATGACACATGATTCGTAGAATTCTTGTAGGTATTTCAATTTACGTTTACCAAAAACAATCAATCTCCTCACCAACCTGGAATCTAAAGTAATGTTTATCTCGGATAACAAAGAAAGATCTAAAGTTAGAAAAGAATTGGGAAGATTATTGGCGGGTATTAGATTTAAAAAAAGGACAACATGTTCTTTGAATGAACGGCAACTCGATGAATTGACTCTACTTCAAAAACATAACAAGGATGTCATCTTTACACAGACAGACAAAGGTGGTGCTACTGTGATTTTAAATATGAGTGATTACATCAAAATGTGTGAAAACTTTATTGATAATCAAAAAGGTTTCTGCAAGTTGGGAGTATGTGAGTCACATATCCTCAATGATATTGACTGCAAAATTAAAAAAGCTCATAATTGGGGGTTGCTCAATGACACTACAGCAACTAAATGTTTCGAGGCGAATAAGACGGTTCCGGACTTCAAGGGTCTACCAAAGATACATAAAATGAAGGAAGGAGGTCTATACAAAGTTAGGCCGATCATCAACTGTAAAGGTAAGGCCATCACTCTTATCTCTGAACAGATAGAAAAAATGATTAAAGTCCTAGACTATCAATCTAAATTTTCAATTTGCAATAGAGATCCAGTTATTGATCATTTCAAAACCAATAAGGTGATTCCAAATACTAGCCTTATTTCACTGGATACTATCAACTTATATACTTCCCTTACACCGTTGTTGATTAACCAGGCTATCCAATTTGTCTATGAAAGTAATGATGAACACTTTCTAATGTGAACATAAGTAAATTACGCCAACTTATTGACTTATTATTTCATTTGCAGTTTTTTACATTTAATAACAAGTTTTACTTATAAACCTCTGGTGCTTTTATTGGTCTGCCATCATCAGCAGTTCTCGCTGAAACAGTTTTAAACTTTATAGAATCTAAACTTATGTCCATTGATAATATTTATCATAATGTTCATTTCTTCTGTAGATATGTTGATGATGCGCTACTTATAGTAAATAATCATTACATTGATAATATTCTTGATGATGTTAATAGTATTTGCCCTGATATACAGTACACAATGGAAAAGGAGGAAGAAGGTAAAATCCCATATCTAGATGTTCTTATTAGTAAAAAAGATGATTGTTTTGTAACATCAGTGTTTCGCAAATAAACTGATGCTCTCATCACTAAAAATTTCCTAAGCACAGTCCCACTCACATATAAAAGGAATTCGGTTTATATGGCCATTGACAGGGCATACAAGGTTTGCTCTACTAATGCTACCCTAAGTAATGAGCTTAATACTATTAGACAAATATTTAAGGAGAATTGCTTCCCGGACAGGTTTGTACAGAGTTATTTTCGTTTTTTCTACAAAAACAAGTTTAGAAAAAGAAATGTAACGCCTATTGTGGACAATAAGAACGTTAAAATTAAAAGTAAGAACATTTTGCGCAGCTTCGTAACTCTGAAATATGATGAGACTATTTTGCAAAGAATTAGACCGGTTTTAGCTACTGCGGGTATTGGCATAGCCTGCAAACCTTATAATACAATAGGTTCTTTTTTAAATAAAAAAAGTGCCAAATGCTCTAATGAGGACAAATTGAAATTGCTGGGTACTATCTATGGTATCAAATGTTTATCACACGATGGTGAAGCCAAGGATTGCATTTCCGTAGGAAATTCTAAACGTGAGTTAGGTGTACGAGTGAACGAACACGTAGGAGCAGTCAAAAGCAACAATGAAAACTACAGCACCGTAAAACATTGTAAAAGCACGGGACATCGATTAAATTCTGAAAATGTGATTGGTTTTGGTAAACGTAAATTGAAATACCTACGAGAATTCTACGAATCATGTGTCATTAGAACGGTTCAGAGTTACAATCAGGACCTGTCTACTAAAAATGTGCTTGAATATGGTCTATAGTCCTGTATTATAGCGTTTTTA
>JAFIDM010001028.1:2262125-2278058 GCA_023159025.1 Thereuonema tuberculata
CCTTCGGTCTCCCCAAACAGCTCACCACTCGTCAGCCATCTGTTCGACGCTTCCATTTCGACATGAGGCTGGCTGAGTTCGTGATGATGTCTGCCATGGAGTTCCTTATGAGCCCATGATTCACGCAGCTGCTGAGTGTGGGTGTCAGGGATGGTGAGTGTTGGAGAAGAGTTTTCGAGGTTAAGGGGTGTGAGGTGTGTGTCAGCCTTGACAATGGCTGAGTGAAGTGAGGAGTCTTCTGCTCTTTGGTGGAAATGTTCCCTAAGTGTATGTACTTGTTTTTCGTGTAGGGTGATGAGGTTGATGAGTCCTCGGCCTCCCTCCTTGCGGGGAAGAGTCATCCTTTCCGTAGCGGACTTGGGGTGGTGCATGTTGTGTTTCGTGAATGTAGTGCGTGTTGCGCGTTGTAGTGCTTCGAGTTCGGTGTTTGTCCATGGAATTATGCCGAACGAATATGTTAGTGTGGGAACGGCAAAAGTGTTGATAGCTTTAATTTTATTTCTGGCGTTGAGTTGTGTTTTGAGGATTTTGTGAACTCGAGCAAGGTATGTGTTCTTCAGTGCAATTTTGATGTTTGCGTTGTCAATGACGCGCGCTTGCTGGAAGCCCAGGTACTTGTAGGTCTCTCCCTCTTCCATGGATTGGATGGCCAAACCATGGTCCAGTTCAAAACCCTTCAAATTCGAAGTCTTCCCACGTATTATGTGTAACTTGCGGCATTTGTCAATTCCAAATTCCATCCCAATGTCTTTGGTGAACTGTGTGGTGGCTTGTAGTAAATTAGTAAGTTGTGCATTGTTTGTGGCATAGAGTTTAATGTCATCCATGTAGAGTAAGTGTGTGATTTTATATGATGTTACAGTGCCTGTGGTAAGCCTATAACCGTGTTTTGTGTTATCTAGTATATGGCTCAGTGGATTCAAGGCGAGGCAGAACCAAAGAGGACTCAAGGAGTCTCCCTGGAAAATACCTCTCCTTATGGGAATGGGATCTGTAGTGATGGAGGTGTTAGAGGTGCGTAGGTGTAATGTTGTGTTCCAACTCTTCATCGTGGCAGCTAAGAATGCCGTGATCTTGGGGTGTATTTTGTAGATATGAAGAGTGTGTAGGAGCCAGGAATGAGGGACAGAATCAAATGCCTTCTTGTAATCGATGTATGCGATATGTAAGCTCCTATTCTTCGCGCGTGCCTGGCGCAGGATAACAGAGTCAATAAGGAGTTGCTCCTTACAACCCTGGGAATTCCTGCGACAGCCCTTCTGCTGTTCGGAAAGAATGTTATAATGCTCGATGTGTGTGTAGATCTTGTCTGCGAGGCAGGAGGTGAGGAGTTTGTAAAGTGTGGGGAGGCAAGTGATTGGGCGGTAGTTTGCAGGTTGTGCTGTTTCAGTGTTCTTGCTCTGTAGGTATGTGACACCCTGTGTGAGGAAACGAGGCATATGTTCTGGGTGTTGGATTATGTCAGTGAGTGTAAGCGCTAGTTTTCCATGCAGGGACGTGAACCTCTTGATCCAGAAGTTCTGGACTCCGTCTGCACCAGGAGCTTTCCAGTTGTGTGCATGTTTTAGTGCTATCTGTATGTCTGCGAGAGTAATCTCATGGAAGGACATGCAGGGTAAGTGTTCAGTGAGTTGCTGTTCCTCTGTTATCCATGGTGCTTTATCATTTTGGGGGATAGGGTTTGACCACAGAGACGACCAGTATTCATGTAAAGCCTCGCTGTTGGGAGTGTTTGTGTTAGTTGCAGTAGAGGAAGATGTAAGGGATCTGTAGAATTTTTTCTCATTGTATTGGAAAGTGTTGTTCTGTTGTTTGCGCAGAGTGCACTGTTTGTATCTCTGTAATCTTTTTGCAAGTGCACTGAGTTTTTATTTTAGTGTGTCGAGATGTTCCTGAACCTGGTTATGATGATTTGAATGTGAAGGGCGAGTATTTATGTACTTGAATATCTTTCTAACCTGGGACATAAGTTTCTTTGTTTTGTTTCCTGCACAGTACTGTGTGAGCCTGGCTATGTCTCCTCTAAGGTCGCTGATGCGGCCCTCAAGGCGACGTCTCCAAGGGGGGATGTATTCTTGTGTCCGTGCAGTGGGAGGTATGTTGTGTTGTTTGATTCCAAGTGCCCGAATGGTTCCCTGTGCTGCACAGTAGAGTGTTGTATGTATGTCTTCTAATGTTTGGATGTTGTCAAGGTGTTGTGGGATAGTGTGTGTGTTGAGATGGTATATGACTGTGGCGAGTTGTTTTGATGTGTGTACTTTGGGGAGTGGCGGCCTGAGTGTGGGGTCTGTGCCTGTGTATTGTGCAAGTGCAGTGTAGAAATGATCATGAGCTGCACGTGATATTTCATTAGTTGTATTGTTGGGGCATGTGTACTGAGGGGTAGAGATTGTTTCTGTGTTTTCCATAATGGTGTCTTCTGGTGGGGTGTGGTTTGGTGTCCTGTGGTTGGATTCAGCGACTTCTTCTTTAATTTGTGCAAGTATGCATGGGAGAATAAGATTGTTTACTACAATTGAACGTCGCTGATCCGCTACCCGCTGTTCGCTAAGCCCTAGCGATGGATAGCGTGTGGTGAAAGCTTGGTGTAGTGCCTGTCTGTATCCTGTTAGTTGAGTACCTAACTTTGTAACAGTGAAGAAGTCGCGCATAAGATCCTGGTTCATCTGTAGTGACCATCGGATGCGCTGGCGTGGTTTCCCAGTCTTGGTGGTCGCCTGCTCTGACACAGACGAAACACTTCCGACTGTTCGGGCTGGATGGTGTTGCCCGGGCATTGTGGTAGCCATACTACAGGATGGGGTGCCACTTTCTCCACCACCACCTGCGGGAGACTGTAGTATATTTTTCGAACGGAGGCCTCTGCCTAACCCCCGAACGCGGGTGACTTTATCCTGCGCCACACCCGATGCAGCATGATCTATATTAGAACGTGTTCTCATCATAAATGGTTGGACCCTTTAGCCTACCCTAAAGCTAGTGTAGTTCCCGCCCCCACCGCGAGGAGGTAGGGTCCATGGGGGCTTATTGTTATTATTATAATTATTGTTATTATTATAATTATTATTATTGTTAGTATTATAATTATTACTATTGTTATTATTATAATTATTAACATATGACACAGTACAAAGACAACATCTTTGACTAGATTAATTGAGCAATTCAAGTCTCACCCAGAGACCTAAAAATTTTCCAATTATCTTCACAAAATATCTCCGTGCCTAGTAATGATGTTTTTTGCAGGTCTGTTATTGAAATCTCATGAAGTTCCAAGCTATTGAAGTATTTTGCAAATTCCTTAGATAAAGCACCGAGGACACCAATAACTATAGGTGTTACGTTTGTTCCACTGCACGTTTGTTCCACAAACGAGAAATTTCAATTGTCAGATCCCTAAATTTTGTGATATTTTCCAGCTCTTTCTCAACAATTCGTGCATCTCCAGGTATTGCTACATCTATTAGAAAAACATCTTTTCTCTCTACTATTGTTATGTCTGAAGTGTTGTGTTCCAAATGACGGTCGGTTTGAATTCTGAAATCCCAGAGGATTTTGACTTCATCCTTTTCTAGTACTTTTTCAATAGTATGTTCCCACCAGGATTTGCTTATTTATTTTTTGCATAAATTACAATGAATAATACTGGCTACTCTATCATGGCGTCTTTTGTACTCAGTTTCATCAATTTTACTACAACCACTGTCAATAGTTTCATACTTCACTTTGCATAATCTGCATTTACTAATGTTGCTCACGTGTTGTATTTTAGTTTTCATCACGTTAGTTAATAAAGCTTGTTCTTGGGCAGCAAATATTAACCCTACTGTTTCTTTCTTGATGTAATTATTTTTAAGCCATTGCCAGTTTCTGGCATTGTCAATTTTTTCTTCAATTTGTTTTATATATTGCCCATGTAGAGGCTTGTTTTTCCAACTTTCAAATCGCTGTCGTATGGTTTCTGTTTTATATTCCAATTTAGTCCTGATAACTTTCAAGATGTTTTCCTTACAGGCTTCAATCAGCAGTTTTTCCTTGCTTTTTTTATGTAATATTATAATTATAATTATTATTATTATTATTATAATACACATTTTGAAACACAGTCAAAAATTCGCTGACTGGAACCTTTAGTTGATACAAGTTTCAGCCAGAAACCTAAGTATCCACCAGGTATCTGCACAATATGTATTATATTCCAAGCAGCGCTGTTTTCTGTAGTTCTGATGTTGTTATTTCAGACAACTGCAATCGGTTCAAATATTTGGTAAAATTTTTGAGATTGTTCCAAGTGCCCCAATGATGATGTGTGTTGCGGATTTCTTGATTAAACAAAGGAAGGGAGCTGGAAATATTGAACGCCCTCTCAACTGCCATGTTTATAACGTTTCTTTTGAATGCTATAGGGCAGAAGGACTGAAAGTTGAGGGTGATTCCTGATGAGGTGGGTTTCCTATACATCTGTATGGAAGGTTCCTTCATGACGGACACTTGGACATCAAGGAATGGGATAACCTTGTTGTTTTCATTGTTGTTTTCTATTACGAACTGAATGGCTTGGTGAATACTGTTGAATATGAAGAAGAAGTCTTGGATTGATGAAGCTGCAGTGTATAGTAACAAACCTGAAATATAATGGGATGGAGATGAATCTGAGATCGGCCATGTTGAGGGCGGTGTCCTCTATGAAAACCATGACCCATTCGGCTAAGGTGGCAGAAGCCGAAATGCCCATGAATAGCCCTGCGTGTTGTCTATAAAAGCACTGATTATAAACAAAGATTATGCATACTGAACAATGCAGAAATGATCGGGAGTAAGTCCCGGAAATTATGTGCAGAGGCGTAATGGCGTAAGTTTTTGTTCGAAAGGTGATGAATTGCTTTGTGGATGAGATCCAAGGTAATGGAAGTGAATAGGGACTTCACATCAAAGGAATAGAGCTTCTGTTGAGGTAATGGATTTTTTCATGGATTTTTTCAACCAGCGTTTTGCTATTGGCTATACTGTGACTTGAGATGACCTTGAGCAACTTCATTTTTGAAAATAAAAGATCACACAACTTCTTTACGGCAGAATTATTGCCTACTTTTATGGGCCTAACTGGGTAAAAATTATCGTTATCCATGGGTTTGGGAATTTTGGGCATAACTTTGAGGTAAGGTACTTCTAATGTGGAATCCTTCATCATTTCTGCCTGTGAATCGGAAATAGAATTGCACTTCGCTAATTTGAGGACAATGCTACGAATATAATCGGAGATGGTGAAGAAAGAAACCTTATCGGAGATGGTGAAGAAAGAAACACCAGGTTGGGTGGCCAAAAATTTTTGGGCCATTCTGTTGTAGGTGTCGGTTTTCGTAACCACAGGGTTGTTATCAGAGGAAATAACGAGGAGGTCAGGATTTTGGCGAAGCTCCCTAAAATAGGTGCCATAACCAATGGAGTGGATGACTACCAGGTTACTAAACTCAACCCCCTGCTCTTCCTAGGCTTGAGGGAGCTTCGCCAAAACCCTGACCTCCTTATTTAGTTGTAACATTGTTTGTAAACTTTTCCATATGCTCCGTTTGTTTGTAAACTTTCCCATGTGCTCCGTTTGTTTGTAAACTTTCCCATGTGCTCCGTTTATTTGTAAACTTTCCCATGTGCTCCGATCTCTTGTCATCTAGGTTCATGCAATCTCCACTAGTAGGCACCACCTGGACGTCATTCCTTCCTGATTCGTCCTCCAGTTCCCCAATGGACAATCCAGGCAGTTCATTGGTCCGCTTCTCCTTAAATAGAAGAATCGGCAGCTACTTAAGCTACTTTAAGCTTTAAAGTTTTTTAGTGTTTTTTTCTTACTGTTTTTTTGTCATATTATTATATTTCGTCTTATCATTTGTGTTTGGATGTGTGTTCGAGATGCAGCAATAATGGATAATACAGAAACTTGGAGCCATTCTCTGTTGGTTAAGGAATATTTTAGCTGGCCAAGTGCATATGAATTTTGGTAAGGTATTATCTTCTCTTTCATCCCATTTGTATTCTGTTCAAGATGAGACTGGAATGACTGGAGTTTCAATCATGGATATAAATCTAAGGTAGCTATATATACCAGTATATCTAATATGAATATATTATATATCCATTTGACTGCAAGTAGCTTCTGTCATATAATTGTAATGTGGCCAATGTGAGACCATGATTAGATGTGTCAGACGTTGTTCCAAAATCCAATATAGGCATCTTGGGTTTAGTAGAGATCGTAAATTTGAAAAATTGCTATGATTTATAAGCAAGATTCCTCTGAGAAGAAGGAATACTATTTGTTGGTTCACTTTTCACTAGGGGTACAGTTATATCGTCATCTTTTTTTTCTTGGTAAATTGCCATGATGGTTCCGTGCAATGCTCTTTTGCCGTCTGGCGTGTCCTCCTGAAAGTCAATATTGTCTACTGAATAAAAAATGAAGGGATCTAGTGGATATTAGGAGGAATATATACTTTGCCATTACACTTTAGCTATTCTCTTTAAAACATATGATGATATCTGATCCTCTAGTCGCAGCCAAATCTATGAAGAAGTGCAATAACCTTTCTATTGTTACTCATTCTTCTCCTTATTTAGCTGCAACAAAAAAAATCAGATTCATTAAAAAATGCTCTTTTTTCTGTCATTAAAAAAATCATTGATATTTTGGATCAAAACGAAATGAGATAAGATAGGTCACAAATTCATATATTTTTAGTTTTTTGGATTTTACAGAAAAACAGTAAGGTATACATTAAAAACAGTATACATTAGAACAAAATAAAGAAAATAAATCTTGTTCCATCAAAAACTAATGTAAATAAAATATTAAATCAAGCTTCAAAATACTGCAGATTTTTTTTAAGGTAATTGATTTCAATTCCAATTAGTTTAACTAATCTTTAGTCTTTATTTGTTTTTGTTTCCTTCAAATTCTTTTCATTTAACATTTTGGATTTATTAATTACAAAAGTATTATGGAGTTAATTCTAAGAAATCATTACAGTAGAAAGGATTTTGTACAAATAGAAAGCAGACAAAAAAGAGATTTTATATAAACTAGCTTAGAGTATAATTGTTCCTAGTAATTTCCATTTTTTTTCTTTTTTCTTTATTCTTTATAGATTTATTTAAGCCAGTAGAGACAGCTTATGGTAATAAAGTTAAAAGAACTTAATTTAATTTACTTATTTTCTAAAGTAAATTATTTCTTATTTTTTTCCAAATCTATTGTTAAACTTCTCAGAATTCAATATACTTTTGATAAATTAAACTCATCTAAAACTTAATTCAAGATTAAGATATATCATAAATCCAATGTTTATTATATTTATTTCAGATTCATTTCCTACGTTCAAACAGAGAGGAGAGGGCCTTCCTATACGATTTAAATCCCATATAGCTTCCGGCTCGAAAGGGATTCCTACTACAATTAAGATAAAAGATCCAAACCCAAATAAAACTTCTAAAGCCAATATAAAAAGTAAGTAGCAGAAATTGAAAAAAAAGGAGTAGAAAATGAAAAACCTGATTCTATTCTCAAACAAATTCTTCTAAATAGTTGAAAATGAGTTGTAATTGAGAACATACAATAGCACGCCCAGAAGGAAAGCTCGGAAATGCTTATAAATTAATAAACAATTATTAATATGCATTAATTTGAAGAAAGATTTTTAACATATAATTTAACATACTGATAATACAGTATTATAAGTATACCAAACTCCCTCTTAGGACAAATAAAGTTGAAAGGAATGCGAAATCAAGAAAATCATCATTCATATGCGTGTATTTGCAAGAGAATAAAGCTGACTTAAAAGATGGAATCATCGAGACACTATTCTTCAGCTGTAAAATCGCAATTACTGTTGCAATGTACATCGGCGTGAGTGTAGAACATAACTTCTAATCCAGAAATGCATTTAAATTCTTTCTAATAAGTTAAATCATCCCTAGTCATAAACAGTACTATATTAACATTAATAAAATATTATAATACATTACTTAGACAAAAAATTCGACATAACAGAGACGAATTATCTAACTGAGACAAAATTTATTACGTACATGTACTGAAAACAAAATGATCGGAATTTCAGAATAATTGGGTAATTTATTGGACAGAAAGCGGTGAATAAAGTGAACAGGTCTGTATGGCGTTGGTCCACCTCTGATCTGGATACAATCTGTTACCCGATGTGGCATTGATCGCTGCAGTTGGCGTATGGTATTCTGCAGGATTTCTTGTCAAACGGCCTCCAATTGGTGGGCTAATTCGTCGGCATTCTAGGATGGTCACAGACGTTGCCCATCACATCCCAAATATGCTCAATATTTATAAATGTGCCATCTGGTGATCTGACTGGCCAAGGAAGTGTGTCGCAAACATGGAGAAAATCAATGGAGAGGTGTGCCCTATGTGACCGGACGTTATCTTTCTCAAAACACCCTTGGTTCCACAAAAGGAATGGCAACACAAAGGATCATAGAATTTCGTCAATGCACCGCTGTGCTATGACGGTGCCATGGAGGACTACCAGAGGGGTCAGGCTATCAACGGAAACGGCACCCCACATCATAACTCTTTTTTTGTCGGGTTGTGTGGCATCTTACAGTGAGAGCAAGATCCTGACCATGTCCACACCACCTCCAAGCACATCTGTGCTGAGTTTGGGGCTGAGTTCAAAAAAGAACTCATCACTGAAGACAATTTGTCCCCAATCAGCAAAAGTCCATGTTGTTCTTGCCGGCACCACTGTAATCACACTTTTGACTGTGCGTACTGATCAGCTGTAGGCGGCATAATGGGTGCTGTGAGAGTAGATTCTGCTTCAGCAGTCTTCTGTATTAGTCTTCGGACTCATGGTTTGCGTGTTCACTTCCATATATGTCACACATTGGATGACTGATAGCGACAAATCTAGTGCTGTAACAGCTGCTCTGACAGTCGCTCTATCTTCCCATTCTGTTATCACCCTTGCCCGTCCGCTGTCCTCTTGTCGCTGAAATTACCATTCTGGACCCATTCCTATCAGCATTGCGTAATTTACGCATTACTCCGACCCAAATGCCGAGCGATTTGTAGTTTTGTCCCACCAGCTTCATAAAGTCTGATGGTACATTTTCTTTCAAACTCCATCATGGTCGTAGTGGCTGCGAATTTGCCGGCGAGGCATTATTACAGTCAAGATAGGAAAACGCATTCAAAATCCTTTGGAAGTTTTGTTCCGGAAAGCCATCAATTTACAACATCATAATGCTCAGTTCCAATATTCTCTAGCTCCGGCTATTCATTCATTAGGTGCGAATTTTTGATTAGTGTATGTTCGGTTGAATGGTTTTTGCGTGTGAAGTTTCATTACTATACGATTATTTTTTAGGGGTCAATGAATTTTTTTTTGTCAAAAAGTTAATTCTTTACATTGTTGCATGATCTTTTTTTCTAAGACTAAAAAAGTCAGGACTTAATTTTCTATCGCAACTTCCACAATTAGCATTGGCACCAGTCAGGATTGGAAGCTATCCAGAGTCATCCAAACATAGAATAACATATGGTTCTCAATTTTGTTGCTGTTCGATTCCAATATTACCTGAGAAACAAGTCTTCTGATAAATCACTGATAATTCTCGATTGGATTCATAGGCAATCGCAAATGGCACCTGGATAATAAGCGCCATACACCTGTTCATGATATGTTATTTGAAAGATCAATGTTATGTATAGCCTATCTAGAACATTGTCATTGATTGAATAAATGATATATATACTACACATCTTCAGAAGCAGGCATCCTAGAGAAGGTTAACTTTATCAAAGTCCTCATTTGAATTAAAATATTGCAGAATATGTCTTAAAAGTATTTATAAATGCAAGTCATTCAGGAATTTTGGTGGAATATGCCGCAGGTAATTATCAAACGTCTCTTGATTTATTAGCATAATCAGGTAATCAGTGATTTGAGGATATGATTTAATTAAATATAATTCTCTGTTGAGAAAAGATTTAAAATTTGTATCATTATTTTAAATTCCTTCGTCTAGAATAACAAATTAGGTTCATTTATTTTCTTTTATAATGATATCGATATTGTGAAAATAAGGAATGAAAATAATTTGTTGTAAAGAAATCCATGTTGATTGGAGAAGAGTACTCTGAATTGTAAAAGGGTCTATTTTCAGTAATAGAAACTTTCAAGAAAACTAGATTCTTATAAAGCAAATTTCCTTTTTAAGAAAGATGACACAACAGTAAGGGATTAAGAAAATCGATTTAAATAGATAATATCAAAAAGAAAACAAATATTTCCTGAAATTTAAGTAAAAATTAAGAAAGAAAAACAAAATCCTGATTAAACTATTCTAAAATTCCTACAGCAGTGTTTATAATAATATATTGTCGCTGATAGTAAAACAAGTTTTTTTATTCAACTTTATTAACTCACATTCGCTTTAACAATTTGTTTAAACCAATGAATGAGTTAATATTTAAAAAACAGCGAATTTTCCCTAAAGAATTTAGGAATTTGGGATTGAATTATGTGAATTATTATTTCATGATTTTTGTTATGTTTTTCTGAAGAATTACATCAGTGATGTAAGAAATTCATTACAGTGTGAATGATATTTTGTTATATGTGTATGGTCTCTAACATATAATGTAGAGCTTATTATGAAATACTGGAGTTGCACAAAATAATTTGAACACATCTATTTTTACACCTAAGTTAAGCTCTACCTGACAAACATCTAATGAACGGTAACGCTTCCTTTAATTATCTGTCACGTAGCTTAATCGCTGTCGTTAACAGTTGGAAGTATTATTACTGAAAAAAATCCATAACTTTGGAATTATTGTTGTTGATTGTTATTGAATGTATTGCCTAGTGGGAACGTCGGTGATCCTTTTTGCCAATTTGATCGGTATATCGAGATCCACTGTATGCTTGATCACATTTCAGTAAGCAAATACTGGCAAACCATCTGCAGACAGAAGCAGTTGTGATCGAAAATCAAAGCTAGCTGCAAGGTTCTGAAAACACTTCGTCGAATTGTGACAAAAAAACATGAAAGTAAAGCATTGCAAATTACTGCAGAATTGAATGTAAGTGCAAGTGTACTTGTGTCAGAGAGATCTGCCCAGTGTACATTGCGCCAATATAATATCTATGACAGGGCTGGAATAGCCAAAACTTTGTTGATATCACGAAACATTAAAATAGCATTCAGTTGTGCAAATGCCACAGTTAATGGACGCCGAAGGCATGGTAACATATATTATGGTGTGATGGGTCAAGTTTGATTGTTTCCCACTTCAGTCGTGTGTACATCTGGAGATCAGCCCGTGAAACCTACAGAATTAACTAAAACCCACAGTCAAGCACGGTGGAGGTATAGTTTGGGATGACATATCCTGAAACCCATTGAGACTAATACTGGTCCTCGAAGATAGAGCATCAGCCCACAGGTATCTGCAGATTTCACATATCAAATTCTATTCCATGGTACAGACTTTGTTTCCAGATGGTGATACAACCTTCCAGGGCGACAATACTCTAATCCACAGTGCTCAGTGTGTTCGATCTTAGTTTGAGGAGCATGAAACTGAATAAAAGCATCTATCCTTGCCACACCAGTCGCCAGACTTCAAAATTATTAAGCCTGTATGGTATATTCTTCAGAAAATGATTAGGAGTAGATTCCTATCTTCCTAATCTAGTCGCCTGCTTCCATCAAGGAATTAGCATCAGCCTTGCTTGAAGGAAGATACAAAAATGATATTAATGTTGTTCGTGATTCATATTTGTCTATTCCTCGACAAATTTCAGCTACATTATGTGGAAAGGGGTATCCTATCCCTTATTCATATTAAATTTTTTTGTTGGTATTCGAGTGATTTTGTCCAACCTATGTATTATTTCTCTATATTCAAACCTTTTCAGCTATCTCTGATAATCGTGGGGCATTTGCAGCTGCAATGATAATAATAATAAATAGAAAAGATAATTATGGGATATCATAATCTTTTTTCTCTCTGCAGCAATGCTGTTCAGAAATGAGGCATGGTTTATTTCCAAAGTCAATCTATTCAGTTAATTTATAACATTTGAATCATTTCAAAATAGTTAACATAAGACGATTATAAGTAATTCTTGAGAAGTATTTTATTTGAAATGTAAATATTTGCTTTAATTTAGGAAGTTCTTTTTAATTTTTTTAAACATCTTTTACAATAAGCCATTTTTTTATTTATTTACATTTTCTTTTTCACTTTAAAAACATATTTACTAGAACCTGGCAGTGAAGATAAAAGGGTTCCTTCTGAAAAACCAGAAGAGAAAAAAACCATCTAAGGTAATTCATTTTCTCCACATATATCATATATAGTTAATATCAAATACAAGTTGTCTATATACTACCAATATCATTTTGACATTTCAATTTTTTTGTATAAAATGTTCACTGACACCAGTGAATTGATGAAGATGTTTCAATTTACATGATTAGTCTTTCTCTGAATCTGTAAAAATCTTGAAATTCATTTGCCAAAACTGACACACACTGAAATTATTATAATGATTGAAACGACTTTTGTCTTATTCGGTACAAATTCTGTAAAGACAATGGCTGAATCATCTTCTACAATATATATAAATTAGTTCAAAATAAATTATAACAAGAATAATGTTTATCAAGTTTTAAGTTATCTTTATAATTGTGACGTCTCATAGCTCGTCACATGCCCTTCATCTTCTACCCCTTTATCTCTCTTTTCCTCCACACGAGAATCTTCATAACTGTTTTCTATATCCTTCATTTTCGCATTCATTGATTCCAACAATCCATTTGTTTCACCCATCAGGAGTCTTCCAAATGTCTTACAGTGTTCTCTCAAACCTTCTTTTAATCTAAGATCCATTTTGGCTTTACTCTCCCATCTGAGATCCAATTTTAATCGCTTCTCAGTAACCTCTCCCCCCATTTTAGTATTTTATCATTTTCTTTTGTCTCCCTCCTGCCTCTCAGCCTGTGGACAGATGCTTTGTAGACTAGTCAGTACCGCCTGCACCTTAACGACTGTTCGCCCAAGTGACTTCACATCTGAAGACACAGTGAAGAAACAATTACAACGGAGAAGGCACTGTCGACTTTTCGAATGAGAAGGCAGCCGGATACTTTGCTGCCCCTCCGAGATCTCTCCACATTGGAAAGGGAATTGGAGAACCATCCTTGCACCAACAACCAAGCCTTGGCAAGCTTCCACCACTCGGTATTTTGGTTGAACAAGCTTGGCGTACAGAGCCCCAAACACCAGATATCCCTGCGGATATTGCACCACTGAGCTTTCACAAAATCCCCGGCGTCGGTGTACCCTAATCCCTGGGAACACGTCAAGCTGGCTGCTCAGGAAACGATCTGACACAAGCGATTGGCTATAATCGCTGAAGCGGAGGTTCAATCACGGCAACCCTGGGGCCCAAAAATCATCGGGCCACGCCAGAGGAATCCTCCTTCCTTGGCGCTGATAACCCTCTCCTTGTTGCCTAGACAACGCAGCTCGGGCGTCTGAAAACCCTACTACTGCACTTCATGAACTCCTCCGGATAATGAGCGTGTGTGCGTGTGTGACAGCGGGTGAATTATATACTGTTTTGGCACATGAGAATGCCATTGTAATAAAGGAACCTCGTGGCGGGTATTTTAGTTGTGTATTTGTTTAACTCAACTTTATTCAACTCGGAACCCGAGGTAATGTATATCTATTTTATTCGTGTGTGTGCATATATATTACTTTCTATTATGAAACACTTTGGTATTCATAACTTTAGCTATTCTGCATTATTTAATTTATAATTTCTTTATTGACATAATACTTCTATGTCCTGATACAGTGATATCATTTACTGTAGACTATTAGCATAAGACTATTTACTGGCTCCTCATTGATTAGGAGCAAGAGATGACAGCCAAACCGGGTGTGGGCTACCCAAGGCCAGAATCTCCGAATCCGCGGCGACGCCTTTTCCTTTTTTTTCCCTTTTTCTTCCCCTTCCTTATTTAAATGAAAACATCCCTCCTTTTCTAGCTCCCCTGCCTGACGTCGATTTCTCCCCAAATCTTTTCTTTATTTCTATAGTTTATTAACGGAGTATTTTTGGGCCCAGCTGCTCGTATAAACTGTCTACTGCTTGAATATCTCATAACCCTTCCCTTACATGTACGCCTTTGACCCACGGCTAGGCGTTACATAATCAATTTTAAAAATGATCAGTGTTTATTAAGTAAAATTAAAAATTGTCGCATTCTAGAATAGCTAATCCAATTCATAAATAAAATACTACAGATTACCAAATGTCCAATTACCTCTGCCTGATTTCATCACATCGGCGAACTTTTAAATAATTAAAAACTGGGAAGCAATTCCTGATACATTAATTTCCTTAAAAATTCTATCTGGGGGCAAGGCAGTGCCCCCACCAAGACGAGCCGAAGGTAGGAAGGGCACAACGTACCTTTTCTGGAAGCGTTTCGTCGTATTTTCGAACCCTCATAGCTTCGGCCTGGATAATACTAGAGAGCTCAAATTTTCAGGATAAGATGCAGTTAGCAGACTAATGAAATACGCTGAGTTTCATTTATTTAGCTTTCATACTTTGGATTTTATTAATACCTAAAATACATCGATTCCGTCACTGATTCACTCACTCACTCACTGACTGACTGACTCATGATCATCAAAACCTCTAGGGTACTTCCTGAAGTCCTAGAAAGCTGAAAATTGGTATGCAGGCTAGGATTAGCACACAAACAACAACAAAATTAAGAAATCCGTAACTTTCACTCTCCAACCCCTCATAAAGGGGGGGTTCTGGTTATGTATTATCGAACCCTCATAGCTTCGGCCTGGATAATACTAGAGAGCTCAAATTTTCAGGATAAGATGCAGTTATCATACTAATGAAATATGCTAAGTTTCATTTATCTAGCTTTTATACTTTGGATTTTATTAAGATCTGAAATACTTCATATCCTCAATGCTTTGGCCTAAATAATCCTAGAGAGTACACGTTTTCAGGATAAGATGCAGTTAGTATACTAGTGAAATACGTTACGTTTCATTTATCTAGCTTTTATACTTTGGATTTTATTAATATCTAAAATACGTCGATTTCGTCCATAATTCACTGACTGACTGACTGACTGACTCATGATCATCAAAACCTCTAGATTACTTCCTGAAGTCCTAGAAAGCTGACCTTTTGTATAGAGGCTAGGTTTAGCACACAAACAACAAAAAAATTAAGAAATCTGTAACTTCCCCCCCCCCAACCCCTCATAAAGGGGGTTCCGGTTCTTTATTATATAACAATTTCTGATAGGTATATCCCATCCAAAACGTTTCACGTAAAATAAGTTGCCAGACTCATATGCTCATAGGGCCTAACGCTTTCACTGTTAAAAAGTTATCAGATCTTATCTTACAAAAAGAAATGAAATCCCACCCAAAACATTTCATGTAAAATAAGTTGCCGAGACTCACATGCTCATAACGTTTTCACTGTAAAAAGTTATCAGATCTCATCTTACAAAAAGAAATGAAATCCCACCCAAAACATTTCATGTAAAATAAGTTGCCAAGACTCATATGCTCATAATGCTTTCACTGTTAAAAAGATATGAGATCTCATGTAGAGCCAAGCCCCTAACTCTACAAGCCCTAACTCTACAAGCCCCAACTATACAAGCCCCAACTCTAAAAACCCTCTATATTGGTCATAAAGTATGGCTTGGCCGTTTCATGGAACTATTTCATCCCACACAAAACATTTCATGTAAAATATGTTGCCAATATACTCATAACGCTTTCACTGTTAAAAAGTTATCAGATCTTATGTAGAGCCAAGTCCCTCACTCAACAAG
>JAFIDM010001028.1:2282952-2294342 GCA_023159025.1 Thereuonema tuberculata
ATATTCAGACAACTTCCATTTTCCTGTCATTTGTTCTCATTAATAAATAAACTGAAATGCCTCTATTTTTGGGTGTATTATATTCATTTCACAATGTCCCCTAAATTTTGTGAGCAGTGTACAAGATGAAGGTGAAGATTTACGATAAGCAGATGAACAGACAAAAAGAAAATTCTCCAACATTGTTTCAGTGGAACATTTTTCAAGAGAAAAAAACCATAAAAACGCACACAATTAAAGATTCGCTGAAATATTTTTGGAATTTTATTCCAGGAATCTAATATAGACAGTTTCGAGCTTAATAGCTGTCATCAGTAGGGTTCTCCCAGAACTCATAATGTATTTTGTGTATTTTTGTGTTATATTTATATCACATACATTAAAATTTGCTATTATGAAACATTTTTCATAAGCTTTTTTTCAGTGTTTGGGAGTTAATAATAGATATGGAAGTGGAACAACAGAATGGGTGAGATTTGAATTATATCATATCTAATCAAAATACCATAATGGTAATTGAGATCTCCAAGAAAGAGTTGACCAGTCCTGATCAAATTTGGTGAGAGTATAGAATAAATTATTACAATTCAAAGTGATTACATATTTTTTGTGAGAAATACTAGTGAAACATTCAAACTTACATACTAGCTTTGGTACTAGACTATCATAAACTTGGGGGAAACTGATAGATTAGGGAACACTGTTCGTAATTGCCATCGAGTTTGCAGTCATGTGAAATTTTCTTACATCATTTTAATATTTATATCATGTTTATAAGAGAGAGGAACTCTTTTAAAAAAGAGGTAAGTAATACTGTAGTTCACATTTCTCAAGTTTCGAAATAAAATTTTACATGTTCATTACAACATTACAAATTACTGATTTTTTTCTGTGATGATATTACAGGATTATCTTTAGGAATCATACCTTATTAATAATTTGAGTGTGCAGCTTTCATATCAATGAAGATAATCATTAGAATTGCAAAATGATGCCTAGTAGTTTTGGTGTGAAGGGTTATCTTACAAAGTAGATGTCTCCTATTATACGTCTGCTCGATTTCAATCACTATAACGTAGTTTTAAATTTAGTTAACCTTGTATATATAATTTTTTAGACGTTCTCTTTAAAATTTAATTATATGTATATATTACACTAATTTACTAATACACATACATAGCCAATTTTCCTGCTCCACCAATTGTGGGTCTAGGAAGCCAGATTCCAGCCGCCAGGCGGGATCTGGGCGGAACAGAAGCTCTGTTCCGAGAATTTCAAGGGGAGAAAATACTGAGGTGCTTTCCCAGAGCTAACCCTCAGGACGCCATTACGGAATGACGTCAGACCGAAGAGAAAGTGAAGAAGAGACTGACACACAGGAAAGGAAATTTGTGAAACATCCAAGCTCACAACCGGGATTTGAACCCGGGCACCGGCATACTGGCCTCACGGCAGACCGCCGCCTGAGACCGCTCGACCACACCGGCGCGGCTTAATTTACTAATATTTATATATATATATAATATAATACAAAGTTTACTCTTTTTAAAAAAGTTACACAGTGTAAACGTTCACCCAAACATAACACCAAAAAATCACGTTTATCACTTTTCTTAGGCAAGACGGGTCTCAACCAGGGGCCTAAGTGTTGCTAAGGGATTGACGTAAAATGTTCGCAGTGCCAATGATGGCTGTCTTTTGTAATTCAGCTGTTGTTATTGCTGGTGCTCCAAGTCTGGTGTAATAGTCCATAAATTTAGGTGATAGTGTTCCTAGTGCACCAATGATGATTGGCAGCACTGTAGTTGTTTTATTCCATATTCGTGTAATTTCAAGTGCCAGAGCCCTGTATTTGTTGATTTTTTCCAGTTCTTTTTTCTGGACTCTACAGGCCCCAGGGATGGCGATGTCAATTAGGATCACATTTTGTTGTTCAATTAATGTAATATCGGGCATATTAGCTGTTACATGCTGGTCTGTTTGGATACGAAAATCCCAGAGGATTTTAACTTGCCCGTTTTCCAAGACCTTTTCTATACTGTGAAGCCAGGGTTTTTCTGTATGGAATCCAAATTTACGGCATAGTGCCCATTGTATTTTCTTGGCTACATCATCATGTCGCTTTTTATATTCTGTGTGAGCAATTGTAGAGAACTCACAGATTATATGATTTATAGTTTCTTCTCGGTTGTTACACAGTCTGCAGAGGCTGTTGGTGCTTGTGCCTTGTATTTTGGCCTTCAAAACATTGGTCTGAAGGGCCTGTTCCTGTGCAGCATGGAGCAGACCCTCAAACCATAAAACCATAAAAAAACAATTTCAATGCATATAACATGAACATTTTTTTTGTGATAATTCATATTCAGCAGAGTTTACAAAAGAATAAAATAGATATAACTGGATGTCGTCGATCAGTTATAGTTAATCCTGAAGCTGCATAGAATAAGGTAGAGAAATTTCATGTGGAGAAAGAGGAATTTTACTACGCCAAAACATGTACAAATTATTCATCATTAAATCCTTTATAGAATGAGCAAATCCAGTTCGGTGAAAAAATGCAAAGCTTATTAAAAGAATATTTTGAAAATGTTTGTGAATTCTGGTTCTATGTAAATGAAAAATGTTTTAAATACAACAAAAAAACAGAAAACCGGAAAGGAGTCGAGCTATGAACTTTATTTTTAAGGATATGCCCATTATGTAATTCATAACAAATAATTAGCAGCTCATTGTTATATGTACCAGATGCTTCGATATAGCAAATAATCGTTGTGGCCATCTCTGGCATATATCATCTGCTGTAAATGCTGAGGCATCGAATCAAACAATATTTGAATAGTATCCTGTGGAATAATCATCCAGGATGTATTGATTCCATCCAAAGTTCATCAAGAGTTTCTGGTGGATGGTCGTACCGTTTTTGGTGGATGGTCGTACCCATTTCTATGGGTGACAAATCCGGCGATCCAGGCGGCTATGACAGTAGCGGAACATTGTTATCTCTGAAGGTATGTGTTGTCACTGCCACTTGTGGTGTGGCATTGTCCTGCTGAAATAAGTCTCCAGGAAATATCATTAACATAACAGGCGCTCATTATGGTGGTATGCACTCTAACGAGAGGTTTTCGTATCCGATTTCAACCAGGCCATAAAATCTCTTGTTGGTGCATTATGTCTTGTTCAAGTATACTCTTCCCGACGCTTCTCTCCCTGTCATCTTAAGTGTAATTCATCCAAAAACATATTATGCCATCGTCATGCCACTCCATTCTTTTGCTGCATCATTGTAGCATGGCAGTCCGTTGTTGAGGTCCATTGTTAACGTGTCAAAGATAGCCTGAGGAAGGGCTGCCAAGTTCAAATTCTAATAACGGGTGACATTGTTACAGCTGACATAAGAAAATGCACCACAGTTCATTACTGCTACACCAAAAGCGTTGATGATCATGCAAAGACATGCAAAGACATGTCATGGAAAAACATTCTCATGAGATGGAGTTTTTTCCTCGCCATTATCTGTATATGACGTCCAGAACCTTCTCAATGCCTTTCTCTGTCTTATACCTTTCCTACCATTCTCTGAACACAAATTTCACGAAGGTCACACTGTGCTCCACACGATTGGCAATCTCTGGGAGTGAAGAATCGCAGTCTCTTATGCCCATCGTCCGACCTCTGTCGATTTCATTAATCTGACTGCACGGCTGTTTTACACAACAGTGATGAGTCTTTACCAACTGTTGATCAGGGACTGATATGCAGACCTTACCACCCGGAGCTGATGACTGCATTCCCCATGACCCATAAGACTTCAATCCAAAGCTTAAGATCGATTTGCCTAAGATTTGCAAACTTATGGCACTTCAAAGAACTCACGGTATTTCTTAGAATTCTGTTGTTAGTATTAGTTTATGTCATAACTCTGTTGGTTTTAATTGAACTTGATCAAGGAATAGCTTATGACTACTTAGACCGTTTTACTCTCAATATCACATGATCTAATTTGTGGTAGGTTTAAAAGCAATTCGACAATAGCCCACTTACCAGTAAAAAAAATAAATAGTGCTAAATTCGAACTGAAGTCCTGTGTTTGTCCACACCATCCATCACCTTATCTTCTGCCAGTATCTTTTTATTTTCCTGCTTCTTTATCTCTGCTGTGATAAGAGTTAAGAATTAATAGCAAAAATAACGCTGCATATCCAATTTTTTTGTCTCTTTGCTGAATGGTATTTTTAATTGCGATCTCAGGAGATTTGCCATTGCCATTTGTAAAGCGCCAACCTTTTTTTGCAATTGGGAAAGGAAAAAGGTTCTATGTGCTTAGGGTAAGTTTTCGAAAGCATGTAAACCATCCATTAGAAATATATTTTAATTATAGTCAATTATATATATCAACTATTATATATATAGACAATTATATATATTGACTAATTATATATATATATAGTCAATTATATATATAAATTATATATAATGCTTTGATCCTTCCGTTTTAATATAATTGCAGACAACTAGCTAATCAATAAGCCATGAAAACTTACGATATTGCAAGCATATTTGAAGAAGCATTTCCTAAGGGGTTTTATTCTAAAAGCAAATAACAAATAAAAATATACACATTTACAAAAACAACATATTATCTTAAGCCATGATAATATGTTTTTGTGTTATTTTTTAAATGTGTGCAATATTTTTATTTGGTCTATTTTTGACAAATATTCATTCTGCACATAAAGTTGAAATTATAATGGTTAGGTTTTATTATACCTAACATTTAGAATGAATTTGAAAAATAATTATTTCCACCCTCAATACTAGCAAATAAAATTTTATTGACGACTAAAGTTACTGATTAAATATTGAGTAAAACAGTGCTGCAAGGATTACCATTCCCTCGTCTTCAGCATCTTAATTTGAGTGTATTCAGCTACATGTAGGATTCTTTCTCTTGAACAAATAATGCAATTCCGCAGGTTACAGGAAAGAATACATAGATAACAAAATACTTAAATTTGGTTTTCTGTCATAGCCAAGTCAAAATTAAAATTACTACAATAGCAGTTTTTTAAAGGAACAGAAAAAAAAGATTCAGCAAAAGACTGAGAAATGTCTACTGATGAGATCACAACTGATTACTTACAACAGTTATATCTTATATCTGTATTTCTCCTTAAATCTTATATTGCATTCAATAAAAGTTGCATTCCTTTTATACACTCATTTTACACAAACTTAATTTGTTCCTCAATGTGCCATCACATCTTTCTGTATTGTTTTAACTTTTATTGGAAAAGAATAAAGGCAAGTTTCCAAATTTTGTCCTACAATACACAAGCTTGTATATATCTTAAAAATTTTCAAAACTCACCTTCATGAATTACAGCGATGAATACACTCCACTGCCCAAAAATTCTTATTTATTGGTTATATTTCACTATGGATTAGCAACAGCTGCTATAAGTTTAACATTTTTGAAAATCAAATAACAAGTCTTATTTATCAGTGAACGGCATTTCAGTGAATCTAAACAACATCACATTAGGCCGAAGATTGCAGCTGACAAAATAAGTATAGAAAACATATGCTATAACATGAGTCAGATATCTGGCATCATTAGAAAAATTTTCTGTTGTTTTTCATGTTTTTGAAAATTTTGCCCTTACTTTACCTTGATTGTTCTGACGATTCTGGGCTTATACTGTTTTTCTAAGCAGCAATCGGCAATCATATACAGAGTTATTACAAAAGAAATAGATATACCAAATTCTTCAACGATCTTTCTTCTTTCCATCTCGAATATTTTAGGCAAATATAGACTCTTCCAAAGAAATAGATAGTCGAAAGTATTCGTGGCCATCTTCCATGAATGGTCAAGTGTCGTCTCCCGATGTTTACTTCATCATCCAAAACAGTGATAAAAACTTTTCCCTACCAAATCGTGTATAGTTAGTGTGGGTGTCTTAAACTGTTTTTATTTTATACAATATTGAAACTCTACTTTTTTTGTTTTTTAATCATGTTTAGTAAAGATGAAATAAAAAAGTAAAAATAATATCAGCACCTGCCTAAATTAAAATTGCCTCTGTGTTTCAATCATAGAGAAGGAATTGGGAAAGGCCGTTACGTTCTTCTACAGCCCAATCCTGCCTTCCCCGATAACTGAACCACAGAGGCAAGATCAATAAGTGGAGGCCACCGTCCAACCTGGTAGTGGCCCCCCAAAACAGTAAGAAGAAGAATACAGGAAGGAAATTTGATCCCACTTAGGCCTACAATAGGACCACTTCTGACCGATACTCATCGATAATTTGCTGGCGATCATATTGATTGTAGTGTAGCCCAGTGGGGTTCACTGTTGTTCTCTGACGAAATTCGAATTGACTTACATAGCAATGGTAGACGGAATCATGTCTATCGAAGGTTTGATGAACGTTTTACGCAATACTGCTTTCAGGAAACGATCAGTTATGGAAGGAGGCTGCTGCATGCCATGGGCAGGCATTTCACTTGCAGCCAAAACTGACTTGGTGTTTATCGATCCTGGACCCACGGGAGGCGGGTTGACGGATTACCTGCATTGCTGTACACTGGATTCGTCGGAGAAAACCTTCATTTTCATGCATGGCAACGTGAGGTCACACGCCGCTGTTGCTGTTCAGGATTATCTGAATGCAGTTGGCACTGAGTGTATTCGGCGGCTTGAACGTAGTCCTGATCTGAACCCGATCGAACATCATTAGAATCTGCTTAAGAGAAGAGATTTTGGTAGAAATCCAGCTCCAGAAACAATCAAGGAGTTGAAGAGAAATGGAACAATACTGCTCAACATGAGATCATGAATGGGATTTGATCAATTAGATGTAAAATGAAAGTTGTTATAAAAGCTACAGGTGGCAACACCATGTATTTACTTTCAATAAATGCTAAATTCAACTCAATTTGTGGCCTTGTCTTTGTAATGAAATGAACGCTTTTGGTACTACACCTTTCCTATATTACTGTTTTCCTCACATTTTTTTACAAAATGCAATCATCTAAAATGTTCTGCTTGTCATGTGAACGGGATTTGCATATTCTTTATTATTTTGCTACTTGCAATTTTCAATCGATCAAAAATTGCGACAATTTAAAGTTCCCCATTGCGTTTTAGTTTGAGTCGACTTCTTTACACTCGAGTGTATATTTTGAAATAAGTTAATGATGTCTCTTTTTATCATATTTAACAATGCAAATACTCAATTTTAATTGTCTGATTCGTGACTTTATTTGCCGACAGCCAATATTTTCCTTAATCAAGGTTTGCACTGAAATCTAAGAGATTTCATCTTTAGAATCATAACATTTAACGAACTTTCAAAACAATAAAAAAGTAAAAATAAAACCAGCACTTCCCTAAATTAAAATTGCCTCTCTGTTTCAATTATAGGGAGGGAATTGGGAAAGGCCGTTTCGTCCTTATACCGACCCAATCCCGCCTTCCTCGATAACTGAACCAAGAGAAGCTAGATCAATAAATGGAGGCCACCGTCCAACCTGGCAGTGGCAGTGCTAATAATAAATCGGTCATCTCTTGCAGTTGTAGCTCGATGTCTACCAGAACTTGGTCTCCGATGAAAGGCACCAGTGTCCTGCAACCTCCGATATACTCGTGATACAGCTGACTGCAACATATGCAACAGTTGCACGCCATATCATTGAGTGTGGCCCTGCTGTAGTAAGACACCTGCCTGCGATTGTTGTATCCATCTTTGTGGAGTAATGACAATAGGATTCCAATTGAATCTTGATATTCATGAAATGATATGTAAGTCTCGCGTACACAACGATTTCCCAACAATACGCACCGCAACGCACGTGAACTTCATACCCTTTCCCACAATTATATCTAAAAAACTTGTTGTCACATTATCAAAGTTCGGTGTCATGTGAATATGAATTTCATATTGTTTGTTTTTTATTACTTTTAGTTTTCAAACAATCAAAACAAAAATTGGCGAATATTTAAGGTTCACCATTGCGTTTTAATTTGAGTCGATTTCTTTGCACTCGAGTATATTTCTCAAGCTACAAATTCGTTTTTTCCTTTTCTTTCTCTTATTTGTTTTTCTCCTTTCTGATACAAAAAAAAATGGTTTCTCAATAGACTTATTGACACAAATCACTGTAGGCTACCATCTTTGGTTTGGCAGATGACTGATAAGCAGGAGGAGAAATCTTGGCCATCTCAGATATTTAATAAAGAAAAGCACAAAGATTTTATGGACACAATAAACATTATATCTGAGAATCTAGACTGTGACTATTCTTTTATTAATCCTAATTTATCGCTGTATTTTCTGTCAGGAAAGAGAAAAGCCTTCATTTCGGTCTTACAAGAAGCCTGCAGTCTTCTTCATAGTCAATAGTCTATTCAAATACACTGCTGGCCATTAAAATTGCAACGCTATGAAAGACAAGAGCTATCAAAGCCATAATTACTTTACAGATAACTTATGGTACAAGGGTGACATAAGTACAATTACAACTCTGCAGGGCTTTTGGAAAATATACAAATGTTGTAGCCACCTTGGGCGACAATAAAGTCTGGTACACGGCCTGGCATAAAGAGGAAGAGACGTTAAACGTGCGTTTGGGGTATGTTAGTGCATGCAGTTTCGTCACAGTGCCAAAGTTGCTCTGTTGTAGCCGCAGATGGTCTGTGGTGTGCCAGTCGTTTGCGATCATCGACAAGCCTTGTTCAATAGGCGACAGATAGAATGAACACGTAGGCCAAATAAATAAATAAGTTGATCATGGTGGCCAACCAGGAATTGTTGGACGTTGCATGCCACATGAGGTCGCGCATTATTCTGTTGCTCAGTGGCCCCAGACAGACCCTGAAGATAACGAAGAACAACAGGCTCCAACACCTCAGAGATGTAACTGTGGATATTTCTCCGGTCTACCACCTGGCGTTATGGTATGGGATACCATTGGATTCCGCTCATGCCTTGTACACATTCCCGGAACAATAAATAGCCGCCGTTTAAGTTTATTTGGTAAATGTGGGTGGTAGGGAAGCCAAGCAGTAAGACCGGATCTTTATTGTGATGCATACAACGGTGCAGCTAGACACAGATACGACCATTTTGGTGCTGCAGACGGAAGAGAGATTCTTCTGCGAAAATGATTTCTTTCCATTCGTTCTCGAAGCACGACGTTCTGGACACCATTCTGTCCCAGACGCCATGTTGTACAGTCGAAGGTAGCTGAAGCAATGGATGCCTTACAAAAATTCCCTGATACTGTAGACGACTTCGAACCATATGTGACATACCCTAATTCGTGAACTAAAGTTTGTGATGCAGCTGTAGGATCCATAATAGCCAGGTGCACAAGATGTCTGCCCTCTAATTCGGTCATGTGATCTGTCCACTATTATCTTTCGCATAGGTGAGTTCTTTCCTTCTTGACCCATCAACGAGGAGGGTTCCATATTCATATCACTGTGGCCGAGTTTCGTCCAACATGAGCAGCAATTTCTGGAAATGATAATCTGCAGTATCGGGATGCCACAATTCTCCCACAATCAAAGTCGGAAACCTGCTGATATGGGTCCTTTATTCTTCGACGTTATATACTGAAGTCGTCTATGCACAAGATTAGTGATCAAACATAATTTCAGGAGGGTATTACTGGCTCACATTATTTGTATGGATAATACTTTATACTTTGAATTAAGCTATAGATGGTTTATGATACATCTGTTGGATTGATGATACTGTTGTAAAACTTCGAGGATAAAATTTACTTTATTATTTATTACAAAACTTACGTTATTTATTTTTACATTATTTAAGATGTCTTCCGTCTTTGATTCAAGATAGCATCAGAACTCTTACAATACTTGGGCTAGTTCCACACTAACTATTATAGTCCTTGATTTAATGGCGCATCAGAAGTTACCTAAAGCAAAAATAATTATTATGGGGCATATTTTTTACTTTGAATTAAGCTTAGATGGTTTATGCTACATCTGTTAGATGAATGTTGTAAAACTCGAGGATTACTTTGTTAATTATCCAAAGATAGCTGAAGATAATACTAATTAACTTCATTAATTAGTATTCTATAAAAAATTTCTATTTGATAATTAAACTTGTACATAAACTAAAGACTTCAACCAACTAAAATGATATTAGAACTAGTTATTGTAACATTCGATTCCCAAGACTTCATCGACTAGATCATAAAATTAAACCGTTCGTCTCGTTTGGAAATATAATTCTGCCTATATTTCAAATTAATACCAGCTATAATTTCTCGTCTACGTCGAACTCGTCTCGTTTGGTTCTTCTTGTATAAATCCAAAACTAACCCTTAATATCCGTTCTTCTAACATTTAACTGCCTAGATCTTTCTGTACTTTAGCCTGACAAATGTAGTCAAAATTAACTTTACCAAACCACAACGAACAGGAACATCTGAACATCACATAAGAACATAACGTCACCAGTATTGATCTCTTACAATTCCTGTGAACTTGATTGCAATGCCAAAATCGGGGGAAGGTCAGAAAACTAATCGTATCAATGCTTCTTCTTTCTGGGTTTTTTTCTTGCATCCTCAATGAATGCCAAAAACCGTGATTCGCTCACGTCGTTATTAATGTTACTCGTAAAACCGTTGACGTATCCTTCAGCAAACCTTTCGACTAACATTTTTCTTCCACTTCCGATGAAATCCAAAGTCCTAACAAAAAATTTCAATTCGCCAGACCGTTACCAACACATAAAAACAATGTCCACGTTCTTTACTGCAACCAATGCTAAGTGCAATAAACACATTGTTAACAGGGCTCATAGCTTACATTATTGCCAAACACAAGAACTTTACTCTGGTAACCAAACTAAACTTATTCTTGAAATCAACTTTAAAAACAATTTTATTAACATACACTAAATATGATAGATATTTTACTGCATCCATATGTTGAAATATACAACTCGTATATTTCTTGAATTAATTGAATGAAATTAAACAGATATATCATCAGAACCAATTTCGAGCCTGAAAAGCTAATTTAACAATAAAAAACTAACCAAAAAGATAACTTACCCTTTGTTGAAATTATATAGATCTTTGATAGAAATATATCTGAATAATTAAACTTAAATTAAATATCTTATTAATTAAACTGCACTGCTTTTGAGCTGGTGCACTCTTAAATTATAACTGCAATGTCCTTTACTGCAAAATTCGAACTCATCCGTTCTAATGGCTTAATCCTAATCTTGGAACTCATCCGTTCTAATGGCTTAATCCTAATCTTGGAATTCATCCGTTCTAATGGCTTAATCGTAATCTTGGAACTCATCCGTTCTAATGGCTTAATCCTAATCTTGGAA
>JAFIDM010001028.1:2300186-2314607 GCA_023159025.1 Thereuonema tuberculata
ATTTTTGGAGATGGCGGGTTTTGAAACTAAGCTTCTCAAATCCTGTTTGTCGATTCGAAGAAAATGATGGTGTGGATAATATGTAATCAATTGGAGTGTATATCTAAGAAGCCAGAGTTCAGTCATGTGAGTTAGGATGGCAGTTGAAAAATTCAGAACTACACCGACTTCCTATGCCAACATAACAAACTATACGTATATGCTTGAGTGGAAGATGTTTGGAGCAAAGTACAAAGTTTATATAATCACTTTTAACTAAACGACGTAACAGTTCTATTCATCTCTTCTAATACAATATAAAAGAAAAAATGGTGTAAGATGGAGGAAAAGAATACTATAGCCTGTAACATATAGAAGACAAATGACACCACTACCTACAGAGCAGATTTCGGGTCCCCAGCGGACACAACACACAGAAGAAGACGAAAGAAACAACCATGCCACGACCGGGATTCGAACCCAGGTACTGGCGCATTGGACGCCACGGTTGGCCGCCGCCGAGACCACACGACCACGCCAGCACGGTTGAGGAAAAGAATACTGAAAGACATGAGAATACTGAAAGAGATGAATGCCCGGGTTAACGACAAGCACATTAAAATGATCTAAATGTAACCCATAAATATGAAGAGAGGTGGTGCAGAAAATGTGACCACTGCCATAAAGGCATTATGATAACCAAGAGATAAAGGTTGGAAACAAAAGAAAAAAGAGAAAGTGCAATGTACAGATCCATGTTAGACTTGTAAGGTATGAGTTGACTCATTGCAAATATGAAAAGGAAATACAAAATAAAGGGAAAACCCCTTTCCTTGGAGTTTTCCAATCCTTTTTTTTCTTGAGGGCGTGTAGCAGTTCGGGCAAAATGTGAGTACAGTGAATAACATGAAGCAGATCAACAAAGGAGGTGAAGCTGCTGTAATTGAGGAAGGATACGGGAAATGCGAAAAACTGAAGGATGGGGAAAATTAATTGTTGCTGATTTTAAAAAGCTTTACAGTTGTTCAGCAGCACAGCAACGGCTTGAGTGCCCTCTCCACACCTTCCTCCTCTTCACAACTAGCAAAGTGTGAATGCTTCAACATAGTTACTTTGAAAAATAATATATGTACATCAAAATTTCCAAATTCACTTTAATACAAAAACAATTAGAATAACACTGGACAGAACAACAGCTCCATATATCCTTAAAAGGTACTCTGCTTAAAAAGTTTTTCTTTATTGATATGTTGTGTTTTTTAAAATGTAAAAAATAAAAAAAAGAAGTCTCGCTTTTTATGATACCTGTTAAATACAATATTTCTTCACAATTTTCATTTGATGATAATTGAAAATTTTTGATTTGTATAAAACAAATTAATTTCAATCAAATCAAACTCATGCAAAGTCCTCCAAATTCACAAAATTGGTAGGCATTCTTCATTGTGATGCATTTAAAGGGATTTGGCTGAAATAAAATTTTGAAAAAGGGTCCAGTTGACCATGCGATTGTCGAATGTTTGAACTAGATTTCCTGAAAAATGGTAATAGAGGGTTTCGTACTTTTGACGCCATTAGATACACCTTGGAGAATACTTTTTATAAATGTTAAAAGTTGTGATCAACATCCCTGTTTCATCTATTTTGAGAAATAATATATCTTGTTAAAAGAGATAGAAATTCAGTGTTTACTATCAATGAGAATTTGAATTTATTTCTATGGGATTTTTGCAACGTTCATACTAAATCTTTAAAAGTGACCATATGGAGAAATTTTCTAATATAAAGATCTGGTCTGTAACTAGGCATACAAAGTTTCAAGAAATTTCAGTGATTCAGAGGTTATTAGAGGAACGAACAATTTATAAATCTTAGTATCATAATTTGAAATTAGGAAAGAAGACTAAAAATATAAGAGTAAGTCACAAATTAATAAATATTAGATTTATTAGTTAATTGATTTGCTTCTAAAAAGCCTGTGCTGTATTTGAACTACCTTGAGGCTGTCATGTGGTTGTAAGAAATTAATTAAATTGTATAGTATTTAATTAACTGCAATATTTAGTCTTAGACATTATAATGTAATAAAAAAGATACAAATATAATTTTTTGGCTTGCACAAATACTCTCAAGCAGTTACAATAAATTGTAGGTAATGAAATATCTGAATAGAAAACCAGTCATTTATTGCTATATTTTTTACTCATAAGTTTCAGGCTACTGTACTTTTAAGACTATGAATGTCAGTTTAAGTTATCAACATCAAATTCATAATCAGTAGGAAGAGTTGTTAGTTTTAGAGCAACATTTTGACATAGATTTTGCAGACTTTTGTGAAAATAATTATTTGGGAATTTCTGTAAGAGAGGAAGCAATGGTTTTGAATTAAAGCCTAAACTGACCCGGAGCTGGAATGTTAATGTGCTTGTCCAAAGTCTGGCGTAGTTGGCTTCAATTCCAAGAAAAAGTGAGGTATTTTTTTCGTCATTATTTCTTCTATAGAGGAGTTCCAGGATTCAATGAGCCCTCTTGTCAAATTATACTGCTTTCTTACAATACACTAAAGATGGGTGAGCCTCTGACTAGGCGTATGATCTCAAATTTTTCATTTAGGTGTTGATCGAATGAGCTTTACCCCCTCCACTTCCTATTTTCTAATAAAGATGAAAGCTTGATATTTTCCTGTACTTTGATAATAATTTAATAGCAAGCAATAGAGTTGCATCCGTGCCTAGAAATGTTGACATAATTCAACCAAAAAAAAATTTCAATGTGCAGTTAAAATATAATACAACGCCAACTATAAAAGCACATATACAATTTTAAACAAGCACACAGCAAAATACTACGTACATTTCGAATCCCCTTAGTTGGGACTCTTTTTCAAGTTTACCCCCCCCCCCATTCTAAAAATTGATCCTCCTCTATTGGATTCGTTGTTATATTTAAATTAAAAGACAATCTAAAAAGGAAAAAGAAATGGACCTCCGGTGTTAAAGAACCCAACGACTAGACCGAAAAAAACTGTCTGCCACTAAATTCTCTTATTAAACGTCATAATACAATAGTTATTCTAATATATTCACAAATAGAATTATATGTGCACTGTTAATAGTTTACTCACAAAAGATAGCCTGGTTAATATTCAAGAAAGTTCCTTTACAAAAGTTAATTAAATACGACTATAGTTTCTGGCACAGCTGAGCGCCTACTATCCCTATTACAGGGATAATAGGCTAATAATAGAATAATAGACGCTCAGCTGTGCCAGAAACTATAGTTGTACTTAACTAATTTTTGTATTAAAGGAACTTTTTTGAATATTAACCAGGTGCATCATTTGTTAGTATTCTAGTATATTGATGTAAAAAGTGATTTTTTTTTTGTTCCCCGATAATCTAGATTCCATATTCTAGAACATTTATAACCGATAGATTCTGATTGTAGCTTTTAAGAAGTCTAATGATTCCGGATTCGTAAAACCTGCGTAAATAAGTATCTTTTCTATCACCATGGATAATAGGATTGGTGAGGTTAATACGTGCCCATTGTTAATGTAGTGGGATGCGATATTCTATAACATATTTCCCTTTTCTATGGCGCGCGGGTGTTCTTTGAGACGTGTTTCAACCTGTCTTTTGAATTCTCTAATATATAGGCATGAATTTCTGTTGCTGTTTTACAGCTTATTCCATAAATGGCGCCCTGTCTATTTAAACTCTGGTTTACTGTGGGAACGAAGGCTTTTCTTTGCTTTAGGATCTCCTAAGGTATTCCTGGGCTTGCATGCTATCCAATTCCCTTACCACCTAAAATGGGTTTTAACTTTTTTAGCAAAGCTTCATCCTATATGATAGATACATATCTGGTAATGGCTTGTCTTTTATCATTATTGTTATCCTTATTATTTCAGATAGGTTTTATTTGATTCCTTTTTTTAAAGAATTCCCTTTGCATAAAATCCCAAATATACTTGCTCATCGTTGTAATTGGGAAATCATTATTGAGGTATATTTGCTTGATAAATGCCATATCGTTATCCAAGAGTGATTGGTTGGAACAAACTGTAATGGTCCTATCAACAGCCATATATACAGAGTTGCTTTTGTAACTTTCCGGAACCGAACTGGAATAATTGATGGTAATAAGGGCATCAGTTGGTTTCCGGTAGACGGAGGCGTCGTAACCCTTTTTCCGTTTTTTAATTAACATATCCAGGAATGGCTTAACACCATCCACCTCGTCCTCCAAGGCATACTGAATTTTATGGTGAGCACTGTTAAAATCATTTAGGACCGTTTCAATATGATGGCCATTAATAATCAAAAAGGAATCATCTACGTATCTACATATGTAGTGCACAGTATTGAATAGAGAAAATAAATCCCATTTCTCATTCCGCCTTCACCGCCGATGACGGTAACTCCATAAACATTCCGGATGTTTAGACATAAACTCTGTTATTGAATGTAAACATCTGCATATGAAAAAGTAAACAGATTAATTCTGTAACTTCTTATTAAAATACAATCTTCCTTCATTTACTCGAACGTTGTTGTCAAAGATATGTTGTATTGCGTGCATAATTAAAGATGGCGTTAATGCTGTATAAAGGTTGATAACGTCTAATGAGGTCATTCGTGTGTTAGAAGGATTTTTATGAATATACTCCAGTAGGGGTGTAGGATTATTAATGCTATATTTTGAATGGTAATTGAGGAATTGTATTTTTTTTTCTGTGATTTTTGATAATATCATAATTGCTCTTTCTTTACAGTTTATGATAGGCCTAATTTTATATAGTAACTTTTGTTTATAGTGTTTTATTTATAGTGAGATTTAGTTTTGTTTATCTTTATGCACTTTTGGCAAACCTCTAAGTTTAGGAAGGTAAACATTGGTTTTTATAATCTCATTAACCGTTTCCCTTCAAATCCATCCGTATCCGTGCGCTTTTTTAATTTTCCTCTTAATATCTTTGATCGCCTGTTTGTCAGACATGTCAATCAAAACAAAACCCTCCATGTTATGCACAAACTGCTTATACACGTTGATATAGTCTTTCTTATTCAAAATGACCATGGCGCCTCCCTTATCGGCTTCAGTATAGTCTAATTTATCATTATAATTTTTCAGAGTTAATAGTACTTGGTATTGGAGACTATTTAAAGTGGATTTGGAATTTTTTTTTCGTTTAAACCCATTGATTAAATTGCCGACGCTCTTTCTCAAAATGGACCGCTCCTAGTGTCGGGAATACACCTGACTTGAGATTCAATTTTGGTAAGGATTTCCATAATATTAATACTTTCTCCACCAATGTTATATTGCAAACCTTTACTCAAAAGCTCGTTATGCATTGTAGTTAAGCTTATAATGCTGTCATTAATAACCTTATATTTCATTGTGGTGGAATGATCTATTTGGTCATGCGTAGTTTTGCACAATAATCTCCCCAGGTTATCCTCCCCAAAAAAGCGAAATATGTTATACAATACCGCATTCCTCTGCATCAACAATGGGCACGTGTTAGACCTCACCAATTCTATTATCTATGGCCATAGAAAAGATACTTATATACGCAGATTTTACGAATCCGGAATGATTAGACTTCTTAAAAGCTACAATCAGGATGTATCGGTTGTAAATATTCTAGAATATGGAATCTAGATTATTGGGGAACAAAAAAAAATCACTTTTTTAACATCAATATATTAGAATAACCGATGTATTATGATGACTAATAAGAGAATTCAGTGTCAGACAGCTTATTCCAGTCTAGTCATTGGGTTCTTTAACACCAGAGGGAGGTTCATTTCCTTTTTGTTTTTAGATTGTCTTTTAATTTAAATGTAACAACGAGTCCAATAAGGGAAGATCAATTTTTAGGAAAGGGGGGGTGGGGGCACACTTGAAAAAGAATCCCAACCAAGGGGATTCGAAACATACCTAGTATTTTGCTGCGTGCTTTTTTAAAATTGTATATGTGCTTTTATAGTTGGCGTTTTATTAGAATTCAAAACAGTTTAGTTTCAGCCTAAAATAGTTGTAATTATTTTAATTTTATCAAATTTATATAAAATATTTAACAAGTAAGTTATTTCAGATTTATTTTATAAGCTTAGTTACAATGTCCAGTCTTACTAGATTTTGATTTTTTTAGTTACATGGAAGGTGAAAGTTGGATATAGCCATGAAATTGTGCAGAAATTTGAAAAATCAATGACATTAGGCAATAAGCTTTTATATTTAAGAGATAACTAATTGATTGACCAAGCTCTACATTTAAGAGTTTAGTTTGGTCAACCAATTATTTTTCTTTTTTTAATTTTCGATTGCCATGCCCAGAAGACATTCAGAATAACAAACATTCAGAAACAATTTGTCAGCCTTGAGAAATTCAAGTGATTAAAAATAAACATAAAAGATGTATTTATGTCATTTGCATGATTACTTTTGTTTTCCATCATGAGTAATATGGCGAAAATAAAAATTGATGTTACCTTTCTAACAAGTGAATTATTAGCTAAATACAGCTACTTTGTATTGATGTATATATTAGTCATGTCATCCACAAATAATTATCATTCGGATAATGGTGAAATGACTGCAATATCTGTGGCAATGATGTAGTTCAGATTATAGTATTTTGTATAACTTCAAATTTTATTTGGAAACTACCTGCAAGAAAATTTGAAATTTTATTTAATACTGTTTCAAGTCAATGTTATGTTAAGGAAATTTTGAATATGCAACATGAGATATGTTAATGTAAAAGTAACGTTTTTATATCATTTATAATGTTGCTTTTCTCCAATTTTGTCAATGCTGTTTGTTACTCACATTTTCAACATATATCGATTATATTGCCAAAATATAAATTATATTATATTGTGTTGGTAATAAATGCTTCTAACCTCTATGTTGCTAATAATACTTTTTCCAATTGAGGTTTACTTCGTTTTCTACTAGAATAATGTTGAAGATCTGAGATCTGAAATTGTTTATCGATTAATTATTAAAAGTTAGTTGAGTTAGTAATAATGTTTAAAATATAAATATTAAAAAAGAACTTGTACTTGTTATTCTAATTTCAGATTTACTGCCAGTACCGCAGCAAGTTGCTTTCCTGGATTTTCTAAAATGTAAGAAACATTTGAAGAAACCATAGTGTAAATATCTTTAGTATTTTTGAAATTAAATAATTTATATAGATCTAATCTTTTTTTTCTACGAAGATAGGCACTAACTGTGTTTAAAGAAGACTATTGAATATAAGCAAGATGCCTGTATTTCATAGAAATAGTATTTGTTTAAATTCAAAACATGTACAATGTTTTTATTTACTTTGTTTTTATGAACTGTGTGGTCAAGCAATTAAATCAAACTCCTGAAATTAATTTCTTGATGTCTTTACTAATTAAAAAAAATAATAATTTATCTAGAGCTATGACTGTTTTTCAGGATAAATTATTGCTCAGTTATTATTTATGGCAGATTTATAATAGTTAGTATAGTCATTTAATAAAGCTTTAGAAGTTAATAAAAAGATGTTGATTCCGAATTTCCTTGTTTTTAAAATATGATTATATTTTATTCAATAATCAACAAATTTCTTTCAGTTTATCTGTTACATATTCGCCATCATCAGTCTTTTGGTAAGTAAAATATTGAGAATTGCTACTTTATTAGTGGAATGCTATTATCTTCTTAATATTGTTAATATTTGGGTCAGGAAAAAAGTTCGTGGCTTTTTTTTAGTAAAATTCAGCTAGTTTTCTTATAGTGTGAAAATAATTTATTTAAACCAAATATGCTTCATTATTATCGACAATGTTTCGCCATTTTTCGCCTAATGGGTAGAGCCATGATGCCGTAGGTGAAGAACTTCTGTGGTTTCCGGTTGCAAAACTGAATCAAGTGGTTTTCACAGGCTTCTTTTTTAAGCAGTTTTTTTTTCCATTGAGAGAGTTCTGTAGAGGTCTCAACAAGTGATAGTCAGACGGTGCTATGTCTGAACTATACGGTGGATGCATCAAAAGTTCCCAACCAAGCTCTCGTAATATTTGCCGGGTCATCAAAGAAGTGGGTAGTCGGATGTTGTCATGATGAAAGAGAACACCTTTCCTGTTATTCAATTCGGACCGTTTTCATTTAATTGTCTGGCGTAATCTCTCTAGTTGTGCACAGTAGAGTTGAGAATCAATCGTCTGACCAACTGGAAGTAGCTCATGGTGAACGATTCCCTTCCAATCCCACCACACACACAGCAGCACCTTTCTGAGCGTCAATCCTGGCTTCGCGTGCGCTTGTGACGGCTCAACATTCCCTGGTCCACGATCTTTGACTCTTCCGATTGTCCTACGTGATCCATTCTTCATCACCGGTTATGACACGTTTCAGAAATGGCTCGATTTCATTGCGTTTCAGCAGCGCATCGCAGATGTTAATTCGGTTTATCAGGTTTTTCTCGCTCAACTCATGAGGAACCCAGACATCGAGCTTTTTTTTTTAGCCAATTTTGTGTAAATGGTTTAAAACAGTTTTATGATCAATTCCTAGCTGGGTTATTCCATGTGAAATCAACCAAAAAAATAATAATTTTGGACCTTAGTGTTTCAGATTTTGATATCTTTCCTCACATCAACTTACCTACTAAAAAGTATAAAAAATGCAAATTTTCACATTTTTTGGGCTTATAATTTTTGGGTTATTGAATTTCAAAAACTAAAAATGGTTTGATTTTGGTCCTGTTTTGAAATTTTCAAAACACTGAAACTTAAGAACCGTTTAACCTACAGAGCTGAAACTGGTGTTATTTTGTTCATTTTTTAATGGCCTTTAATTTGATATACAACAAAAGTATCTTAATTTCAAATTAAAATTTTTCAAAATTTTCAAAAACCGGTTTTAAAAAAAACTCAAAAACACCCCTTTTGATTTTTTTTGAAAAAAATATATGTTATTTATATTGTTAATATCTATTTGTGTGCCAAATTTCATAATGGGACAGCCAGGGGATCATATGGAAATAAAATTTGAAGTGTCATAGTCCAGGAAAAAAATGAGAAAAAATGCGACTAACAACCAGAGTAAGTTCTTATCGTTCATTGCGTATCGAACTTTAAATCAAATATAGTTGATGAAAGACAATCGTTCTGAGTATATCTATAGTTTGTGTATGATCAGTAAACCTACATGGTTTCATCCATGTAATATAATTAAATTAAATAAATCAAAATATAAATTACAATTATATTAACAAATTATAAAAATAAATTTCAAATTAATAATAATAGTAATAATAACAACAGCATGAATTTAGAGGCATATTCTCATCAATCACATCAGCGGTTAATAAAGTTCTAACATTTTTAATACTTTTTACTGTTTCAGAATTATATTTTTCCCAATTACTTTGACTGAATAATTTATATTTTATATAGTTTTCCAATCTTAGACTAAAATTATTCTGCAATTTATTGATTTGAAAGATTTTTAACCAATTGTATCGAGTTATTTTTTCATTATTTTGATTTTTTTTTTCCTATTAACATTCTAAATGTTAACATATTAAAATTTGAGACCAATGTTCATCTGATATCTCAAGACAAGCCTGTTTCACGCTTATTAGGCGATCATCAGTTGAGAGTAGTCAGAATGAACATCGCAGGTCTCATAACGGAGGTGACTTGGAAGTTGTATAAGAAGAGCAGTGGAACCTCCATGGCTATAAACTAAATACATGCTGTCATTATTATTATTATTATTATGAATTTCTTTTGTTTCAATTGTTTTCTTTGTAATTGTAAATCCTGTTTGTAATATCTCATTTAAGTATTTTGTTCAATTTACTTCCAATGTCCTTAATATTTATTGTTACTAGTTCTTACTGTATTCGACAAAAATAAGCTAAACATAGATAACTTTAATATACATATGTAATATATATTTAATATACTTTAATATACATTTGTCATTCCTAACGGGACTGTAACTTTTGTATTTAGGATCATAAAAAAAAAAATATTATTATTATTAATTTGAAATTTATTTATATAATTTGTTAATATAATTGTAAATTATATTTTGATTTTTTAATTTAATTATATTACATAGATGAAACCATGTAGGTTTACTGATCATACACAAACTATAGGTATACTGTACTATAGGTATAGATTGTCTTTCATCAACTATATTTGATTTAAAGTCCGACATGCAACGAACGATAAGAACTTACTCTGGTTGCTAGTCGCATTCTCATTTTTTTCATGGACTATGATACTTCAAATTTTATTTCCATATGATCCCCTGGCTGTCCCATTACGAAATTTGGCACAAAAATAGGTATTATCAATATAAATAACATATATTTTTTTCCAAAAAATCAAAAGGGGTGTTTTTGAATTTTTTTAAAAACCAGTTTTTGAAAATTTTGAAAAATTTTAATTTGAAATCAAGGTACTTTTGTTGCATATCAAATTAAAGGCCATTAAAAACTGAACAAAGTGACACCAATTTCAGCTCTGTAGGTTGAACGGTTCGTGAGTTGCAGTGTTTTGAAAATTTCAAAACACGGCTAAAATCAAGCCATTTTTAGTTTTTGAAATTCAATAACTCAAAAACTGTTAGTCCAAAACACCTGAAAATTTGCATTTTTTATACTCTCTATAGATATTATCAGTGTGCAAAAAATCATCAGTTTCTGAGGCATCAAGGTTCAAACCATTGGTTGATTTGACATGGAATGACCCAGCTCCATACCAATATCGACACTGCTGATATGCTTATCTTGCTGGGCTTTTTCAAGAATTTAATCTGCTTTTTCCATGAGTGGAAGACCAGACAGTGCCGCATCTTTCACATCAAGATTACCAGATAGAAAGCGAGCGAACCATTTCCGCGGAGCAGATTTTGATAAAATACATTCCCCATACATAGCACAAATTTTTTCACAAGCCTGCGCAGCGTTCTTTCCTTTATCGCAATAAAATTGAAAAATATGGTGAAATTTTTCATTATTTTTCTCCATTTTCAAACGCAAATAACTTTTCACCCACTGCACCAATTTCAATGTTTATACACTCAAAGTATAAACTGAGTGTATAAACATTGTTTACACACTCAGTTTAGTATGTATAAACTGAGTTTTCCAGCTGGAAGTGTCACCTTTCTAAAGAGCGTTTAGTGGTGTCGCTGCGACCTGTGTATCCGGCGCTATTTGCAATTGATGCCATCTATCGGGAAAAACGGCACGAACTTTTTCTCTGACCTAATAGATACTGTAGACTACAATTAACATCGAAATTTATAGTGTTAGTTCAATATTATACAGATTCTCCCAATAAATGAGTAATCATTCTCCTTGTCCATGTAGTTATATAGTAAAATAATTATGTAATAATACTTGAAAATTCTTATCGAAGATTTATTGCAAACATATCGAAGATTTTGTCATGCTACATTATCCAAGTCAACTTCACAAAATATCAATGTGCATGCATCTTTCATTTTCACTGTGACAATTGAGGAATTAAACCTATATTGAAAGAAACCAAAGACAATAATAAAGATTTACAAGGAGACAACACACCGTGTATCTTTCAAAAGTGAGTGCCCTTTTGTGAGATGAAAGTACAAATGAAGTACTTCAAACATATACAGACATATTGGGGCCCCGTAGATTTCGAGATATTCGGCGTTATTTTCGTCGATTTTCAAGTATTCCCTTATTAGCTTCTTGCTATCTCAATAAAGCAATTGGTTCGTTGGTGTAATGGTATCTCCCCGACCTTTAGATCCAACGTTTCCCGGTTCCGTGCGGGATGTTAGAGACTTCTTTTTTTTTTTAATTTTATTTTTACTTTCTTTTTTGGTTTTTTCTCTTTTTTTATTTTTATTTTATTTTTTTTTGCCTTCTTTCTTTATGATAATGTAATTTTTTTTCCGTTTATGTTATGAATATTACACAGAAAACCAATTTAAGAATAGAAGTAAATAAATAATATTCTCGTTAACTTTGGTTTTTAATTAATTAGTTACTTAATTAACTAAACTTTTTTTTTCTTATCATGTTATGATGATACTCTTTTACTATTTGTAATTCAAATTAATTCAGTTCTGCTTTTATTTTAGGAAAAATTTATGTAAGAGTTTTAAATGTAATACTTCAGTGACAGAATTTTTTTTTTATTATAAAAAAAACAAAGTTAATGTTCTCATTAATTTTGGTTTTTAATTAGAAGTACTTTCCTTCAGAAAAATGAAATAAAACATATACTGTATATAATTACTTAAGCATCTAAACTTTTTTTTAATACTCATATCATAAGAAAAAAAAATCTTATATTATAAAAGCGTTATTCTGTCTGTCATAAGACTTTACGTTTTTCCAATTTTGTGAACAAACTATAAGAGATAGATTGGTCATGTAAATGGATAAAATGTAGATCTTTTTGAGACAAACAAAATGTTACAAAAATCTATCGAAAAAAGTTTTTGGTTTCCAAGATGTCGCCTTTTAAACGGTCAAATTTTGACTTTTTTTGAATTTAAACGAAAAGTGTAAAAGATGGAAGTGAACATTATATTGAGAAAATGTTGTTATTTGAAAGTTCTATCGAACGATGTATCACTTATTCACAAACGCTTCAGCGTTTGAAAGAAACCTGCAAAAATGTGAATTTTCGGTGTGTGAATCCGACCCGCAACACATCCGAGTTATCCGGAGAAGCCACAACGGGCTGGAAAGTCGTATATTACGACTCCGACGATCGCAACATTAATTTGCTAAATAAATAAAGTTTTTTTTTTTAATGCTATATATGCAAGGGTTCCGGAACGAAGCGAGGGTACCCGGCTATTATTATTATACATTATAAAAACGTATATTATAAAAAAGGTTATTCTGTCTGTCATTCTGTAAGCAAAATGTTAAATTACAAATTACTAAAACGTCGGAGCAAGGAAATCTTTTGGAAAATGATTCAAGAATTTTCACAAAACACGTTACGTATCATGAAGTTTTGTGATAAAACCTAATATGTTTCGTTACCAAAACTGTGTTTGTGTTATCAAACACAAAATATTAACATTTTAGCCATATATAAAACAAAGAACCACTAAGAAAGGTAAATTTACTGAAGAATTAGTGAATCTGTTCATAAAAAATAAAAATATATTAAACAACTGTCCAACTATACTAATTAGCGATGTAAATATAGATCTTTTTAAAATGATTAAAACAATGCAGTACAGAAATACCTAAAACTTAGGTGCAATAATGATTTCAAAAATTGTCTTTACGGAACAACAAAAAACAACTGTACAATTCATGGAAATACGAAAACAAATGTAGATCATATTTTCATAAATAAGCATGATATCGAAACACCAGGAATAATATCTAAAGAACGAATCTCGGATAATAAAAGTTGAGAAAGAGAAAATAACAGATCCAAATATAATCTATGAAGAACTAATCAATGAGTTTAACAAAACAAAATTCATAAAAATCTACCTATATACACTCATGGACAAAAAAATTACCGCACCAAGAAATAATTGCGGGATCGTAACGAAACTTGCAATGAAGGTACATGTCGGGGAGATATGCAAATGATTAGAAATGCAGCGTGATTGCGCATTTCGTATAGCCGGTAGAGGGCGTTGAACACCGTACTCTGTGGAGTATAAAACAGGTAACCAAAGCTTGTTTGAGTGTGCTGAATCATTTACAAAGGAAGAGCTGAGGTAGACATGCCATTACGCCATGTTCGAAGACAGTATACGCAGTTGTCGCAGTTTGAGAGAGGGAGAATCGTCGGGATGATGGAAGCTGGTTGGTCAGCTAGGCGAATAGCTCGTCAATTAGGCCGCTCTGATTGTGTTGTGAGGAGGTGTTGGGACCAGTGGACCCGAGAGATGTCATGTACACGAAGACCAGGCTCAGGACGCCCTCGACAGACCAGTCGTCGTGAAGACCGCCACATAGTCAGAAATGCACGCGCACAGCCAACTGCTTCATCGGCCGCCATCCAGGCACAGGTAGCACCTTCACTAGGGGCCGCTGTGTCTTCTCGAACCATACGAAGGCGCCTGGCGGAAGGACAGTTGGTATCGCGGCGCCCATTACGTGTGCTGCCCTTGACGCCCACCCATCGACGCCTCCGTTTGGAGTTTTGCCGCGCACGAGGAAACTGTACTGCAGCGGAATGGAACCAGGTCGTCTTTAGCGACGAATCCAGATTCAATCTCGGCACTGATGAGAATCGTGTTCGTGTGTGGAGAGCCCGTGGTGAACGCTTCAATCCTGCCTTTGCTGTACAGCGACACACCGCTCCCACAGCTGGTGTGATGGTATAGGGTGCCATTGCCTACAATTCACGGTCACCCCTAGTATTGTTCCGTGGCACCATGACAGCCCAGCGATATGTTCAT
>JAFIDM010001028.1:2314707-2331387 GCA_023159025.1 Thereuonema tuberculata
AATTGAATTCAATTAAGTTTATATCAAATATTTTGAAACCCTCGCCCCAAAACCCATATAAATTTCTTAAGTACTTCATGTATACTTTTATATAACAAAAGGATATTAAATTCCATGATATAAAGATATGTGTCATCTCCCTGTAAGATTCGATGAAACTGTTTTCTTGCAACTTGTACATATAAATTATAACTTCTATATCGGAACTGACACATACCAAAAGACAATCTACGGAGATTAAGAGCTAAACCAATTTAAACATGATCAGTAACAGAAAATTCTTAAAAATATTTTGTTCAATTCCATTATACTTAAACATTATAAGCTCTGTTCAAAAGAAAAAATATTTAAAACCAAGTTTTGTTCGAACATTCAGTATTGGTAAAAAAATACTATCTTCAATACTTATTTCTTAAGCAAATGTAGGACTATTTATGGGCCTGTCTTCTTCTGTTATCATTGCTGAATGTGTCATGATTTTCATTGAGGAACTCGCTTGGTCGTATAAAGATGTTTACAGCAATACCTTACATCATCAACAAGCAGAAGCAGGATGTTGTTTTGAGTATCTTCAACAGCATTTACAGCAACATTGACCTTAGTATGGAGAAAGAGCAGGAGGGTTAGTTGCCGTTTCTGGATCTTTTAGTGATTAGGGAACATCAAAAAGTAAGTACTCGGTTTACAGAAGTCCACCGCATCTGGCATTACTGTCAATTTCACTTCGGCTGTGCCGCATTCCTACAAATTTAATGTGATCAACATGTTGATACAACGAGCTACCTCCATTTGCTCTTCTGATCACTTACTGAACAATGAAATCAAAACTATTCACCAATTGTTACTACAAATGGGTATCCTATGTCGTTTATTAAGAAATGCATCGAGCGATCCATAAGATCAAAAAAGCCCTCTTCAGCTATGGACGATGACCACACCACAAAGAAAGACAGCTCACTGAGATTTGTAAGCTTACCATTTTATGAGGAGTTACACAAACAACTCAATCCAATCTTAGCTAATTCTAACATCAGAATAGCATGCAAAGCTGGTAATACCCTGACCCATATACTCAACAACAACAGCCGCGGGAAGAAGACACCACAGCAATGCGCGGAGAAGGCTGGGGTGGTCTACGAAATCTCTTGCAAAGATAGTACGGATAACCGATGCCTCTACGTAGAAGAAACGAAGGGCAAGCTTAAAATTCGCCTCGCTGAGCACGCTGCTGTAGTTAAGAAGCTAAATCAGCAATATATGACGGCTATGCATTGTCGTAGCCAAGGACACTCTCTGGATCTGGACAATTCTATCTTGTTTGGCAAGGAAAAGGATTCCTACTTGCCTAAATTCATAGAGACTTTGGTGATCAAGTCCACACCTTGTTACAATAGTGACATTTCTGTAACGAACGCCTTACAGTATGTTAGACTCATTTTCCAGATCATTCATGCCCACGCACATCCATGACCGGCCCATGTGATAGACCAGTCCCTTTTTATTACATTTTTTTTCTTAACTTATTTATATTTTCCCTGTTTCATTATTCATTTTTTTTTGTTCCAATGTTATGAAGACATCCTGGCTGATTTTGTTGAAAACACTTTTTTTCCTTCTCCCGTCACTCTTTTATGCGCTCCAACTACTCTTGTTTTCTTTTTTTCCTTTTTTTTTCTCTATTAACATGCATATCTTCATTGCTTTTATTTTTTCATTACGGCATCCCCTGTTTTTATTTATTTATTTATTTATTTATTTATTTATTTATTTATTTATTTATTTATTTAGGTGTTTATTTATTTTTGTATTCACAGGACTCCAGCAATGTAAGTACTACACAATTATCAGGGAAAATGATCTTTAATGAAGCTCTGAATAAAATAAGAGAAATCTGTATGGGAGTAATAAATAAAAGGCCTATAAACCAAGCAGAAGCTTTGCAACTTGAACAAATGTGCTGTAATGTCTTAGAAGAATATATTACAGTATTAGAACAAAATATAAACTTGCAAAATGGCTTACAAGAGGTAAAAAGAGAATGAGAAATGCAGATTCAAACTGAGAGTAAAAAATACTCAGACTGCTTAAAATCAGTTGCCCAACCAACATATAACCAAAGTCAAACCAACCTACTGTCACGAACACTATTCGTGCCCCGAGCTTCGCTCATCTCCCTAACATATTTTTCATATTTTTAATATTTCTAATTCATTTTTCTTTTCCATTTCTAACCTCACATATCTCTCTCTCGCCTTCTCAGTCCTTGGCGTCTGTAAGTCTGAAAAAGTCTGAAAGTCCCCGACAACTCGGCACCAAGAAACTTTAAAACAATGGTTTAACGACTTCGGGAAGGGCCCGAGAAAGCTCCTCAAAACGGTCCACAAAGGCTATCAGACCATGAAGCCTATTGTTCACCGTTAAAAGCTTTCTCCCAACTTTCTCCCTTTTGCTATGTGCATCGGGAACCCGGGAAAACAAAGGGCCTGATGTCACAACAACGAGTGGTGTTGCCACAAGCGGTGATGGGGACAGAAATGTCTCGCCACCCCTCCCAGGAATATAACGGCGACCACCGAGAGTATCGGGGCAATATCGGAGCAGTATCCGAGCAGTAGCCGAGCAGTATCCGGAGAGCAGGGGCCGAGAGCAGGAAGTGAGGTTTGGGGAAGGCGACACAGTCCCGCGGACAGCGGCTCCAGTCGCCAAGAACCCCACCCGCATTTTCCCTGCCCGGAGTTGATCCACGACGGAAGCAAGCAGCGTTTGAGAAGGCGTGGCGCCCGAAGTTCACGCGGCAAGCGTGCACAGTCGTCGCAGAAAACCTGCCCGCTTTCATTTTCACTTGGAGCTCACCCCCTAAAGAAGGTCGACGGCAGTGCATATGCGGAAAGGCGGACACCAGAGGAGACATCGCGGACTCGTTCAGAAATACGCTCCCGCCAGTCTCTAACCCAGCCGCCTGTCCGCTGTCGACATCTCCGGAGATACGGAGACCGAATTCAGTGCTCGTAAGTGTGCCTCCGCTGTGCCCAAAGGATGCCTCCGAGACCGTCTCAGCCGCTCATCCCCGTTAGCGAAGGATCTCGTCACTGTGCCACCCATGAGAACTTTACCAGACCAGGACTGAACATAACGTACAATTTGAGAGTGAATATGTGACTTATCTTTGCTTGTTATCTTGTATTTTTTTTGTATTAGTTTATTTCCTAAATAAAATCTTTCATTTAATCCTTTATCTGAGTTCTGCCCATTCTCTTTCATCCGAAAGGCGCGGCGCTTCTGATAAATCCCCGGTCGCTAGGCTGGCTTTCCACGGCACCTCCCCCCTTTTTCCCATCCATGCACCTCACTCCCACCTTACACACCTCTCCCCCCTTGTCCCGTAGTCGTGGTTTGCTTAGGGATGCGTTAGATGGCGAGCGCCCCTAAAACAACATGTAACACTACAATAAAAAAATAAAAAACAATCACAGTTTTTGTTGACGCAATTGCCGTAGCTACTGGTCTTTTTGGGGATTAAATTTGGGGAAAGTACAATAGACCTGGTCGCGGTGCTAGGTATATTTACCACCCATCTTCCACATTACATTATTGTTGACGCCATTGATAAAGAACAAAAGGAAGATCATCGCGAGAAATTAATCAAAAACATTGAGCTGAAAGTAAACAAAAATCAAATTCCAAAATGCCGAGTTTTGAAAACTGGCGGTGTCATTTTAGATGTCTCAGATTCTGAAACAAACAGAAAATTGTTGACATCATTAAAAAAAGTGAATCAAAATATAACATTCATGAATTTCATAAAAAAAGTCCATTAATGCAAATTAAACATGTGCAAGATTGTCTTGACAAAGAAACATTATTTTAATTTCTTATAGAGCAAAATGAATGCATTGCTAATGCAATAGAAAATGAAAATGAGGAATTTCAACTTCTTTTTCCAATTAAAGCTATATGGTAACACAAAGAATGAAAGAACATGGCTAGTAAGAGTTTTGCCAAATTTACGACACAATTTGAAAAACAGGACAGAGTCTATATCGAAGTTAGCCCATTTCTAATACAAGAGAGAATTAATCTTCTACAATGTTATAATTTTGCAAAATTAGATCATTTAGCAAAAAACTGCCAACCGAAATCTCCTGCATATCGATGGCTTAGCGCAAAAGTAGCGAATATCCAGTAAAATACAAAATTAGTTTTTTGTGGCGAATAGGTGTCTTAAAGAGCCTTCTTGTAGGGCAAAACTAGCAAATCCTTCAAAATGGCATATTTCCTGTGATTTTAAGACCTAAACAAGCGAAAAAGTACCCTTTTTTAAAAACTTTAATGGCAATAGAAGCGAATGTGCATATTCGCTACTTTGACCGTTTCATCTCTGCTGGCTGAACACTTTTCTGTGATAAAACTAGCGAATGTGCCTGTATTCGCTAGTTTGTCCCTAGATGACGCCTCATGGTCATTGTCACCTTCTCACCTTCTCTAACCTTCTCATCTTGGATAAATTGTTAATTGAAAAATGTTAGCTTAAAATTACACTATCAAAAATTAAGATTATTCTAATCAATTTCTAGTTTAAAATGTCACAAATTGCATGTTTCTATCTGTTTTTGTTCCAAAGTAATTGAACAATGAAGTTTCAAAGCGATTTACCGCTTTGGTTTGGCCAAAATGTAAAGAACGGTATCCGCTTCGATTTCAGATCCGATACCGTATGGATATTAGCTGATACTGATGCTAATATTAGTCAATCCCTAACAATGAACGTAACTAATAGTGTAGTTCGATAGTTTGGTCAAGCACTTAAGGAGATTGTGATGAATTTTAATAAGGATAGAAGTGGCGAATCTGCACATTCGCTACTTCTTCCTTAGCTATCTCAATGGCACAAACTTTCTGTAAGATCCAAACTGTCGAATCGACCAAAACTGCTTAAAAAATGCAACAATCAAATTTTTAACCCCATGCCATTGTAGTATACCCCAATGACAATATCTGTACCGAATATGAGACTTCCAGGAATTGTTCCTGAGATTTGAATGACATTTCTCAATAAATTAGCTTTTTCTCAAAACTTGCATCTTGGATATTCGCTACTTTTGCGCTAAGCCATCGATATCTACACTGCGGTGTAAAGAACACTGTTACCGGGACTGCAAAGACAGAAATGGTGTAAATGCAAATTGCATGAATTGTATAAGATATAATGAACGCTTTAATACTTCAAGAGAAGTAGATCGTAAAGCATCAACTGCCCGATTGGAATTAGAACAAGACAACAAATCATAGACAAAACAAATTATGGCGAACATGGATACTGATAAGTTAAAAATTATTCAGTTAAATTTACACCACTCAAATGCTGCAACCAAAGCTTTAATCTACTTCATGAACATCAAAGACATAGACATAGCGTTAGTTCAATAACCATATACGATTAATAAGAAAACAGCAGGCATATCTAGAAATTATCAAATACTGTGTATTGACACTTCTAAACCCTTAGCATGCATTATTATTAGAAAACCTCATTTGCCAATTTTACACAGATCTGATCAGACTACAGCATGGTGTGTATTGGCAACATTAGAAATAGGCACTTCAATACTGCTTGCCTAAGTTTACTGTCACCCTTCCAGACAGATGGAAGAAAATTTAGAAGAATTAGAGACGATTTTAAACAATATCTCAAAAAACAAATTATTAATGGGAATAGACTAAGACGCAAGAAGTCCTTTGTGACATGATGAACTAGAAAACGAAAGAGGCAGAGTTTTTGACGAATTTATTGTCATCAGTAATTTAATAATATGCAACTAGTTGCGATCCGTGAAATATTCACGGAAGTAAAACAAATTCCACATTTTTGAAAAACAAAAGATTGAAAAATATGTTCTAAGCTAATTGTTTGAGAAGCCATGACTTCCACAACAGCCCATATGTAATTTGAATATCGGCTTATTTGTTAAAATAATATTATAATATTGTTAAAATAAAACAAATAAATTGATTTACCACTTTCGTAGTAGCCAGTGCTGCAGTTTGTCATTACGAAACATGATGGCAACCTGCTGCCCTAAAAGAATAGGCTCGTCGAAATTGAGGCAATATTAACGGAAGTAAAACAAATGCCACATTTTTGAAATACCCTGAAATTTTTGAAAAACACAAGATTGAAAGAGATGTTCTAAGCTCATTTACCGCAACAGCCCACATATAATTTGAATGACTAAGCCAAATTTTGTTAAAATAAAAGAAAATAAAAAATTGATTTACCAGTTTCAACAACAACAATAACAATAACAATGCCCAACGCTCAATACCAATAATCCTGTCTGGACAACAATGATGGCACGTGCTTCGTCATTGTCCCCTACTTGTTGATCAGTGAGAGTGTGGCTACAGAGCCGAAATTATATAAAAATCGAGGTTTTACAACTATCTGATAAATTTTGACGCATAAACTTCATGCATTTCAGTGTAAACTTCATTTATACGGGAAAGAAAATTTCAATATGCTGATAATAATTGTGTAATCGCGATCCGTCGCGCTGTAGTGAGAATAATATTCGAGACGCCATGTTTAAACATGGGCATGACGTCATGCCTGACGTGTTCCAACGCTGCACTGTGATTGGTTATTTCAATTACAAAGATACAAATTTACTAAGATCCGTACAATTTTGCCCATTAACAGGATGTAGAGCAGAGTGATCCAACTTATCAATCAATATTAGAAAGGAACTGGATAGACATTACTATAGCAGGCATAGATATTACAAATGAGATACGCAATTGGCATATTTCAAATAAAGAAACTTGCTCTGATCATCGAGCAATTCGTTTTGATATCACGACAGATAAGAATTTTATCAACTCCAATGACAACAGATATAATATCAAACTAGCAAACGGGGATAAAATCAACCCAATGCAAAGTATTAGTCTATATGGAATGATTCCCGTCAAACTTGTTACCCAAGAAGAAATAGAAACTTACTGTCAACAATTATCGTTGATACTACTTATCAATGCATTCCAAAGAAATTACCGGGAAAGAAAGTGGTACCATGGTGGACACCACAACTAACGTCTTTAAGAAAGACCACTAATAGACTGCGAAGAATTTTCAGAGAGAGATGTCAGATAAAACACTTAGAGATAAAACAAGAATATTACGATGCCCAAAAACAGTCATGATATGTCTTCTTATAAAGCCAGGTAACAACACAGGAACTAAAGCAAATCGACCCATAAGTCTTTTACCAACTCTTGGAAAGATTTTTGAAAAAAATTCATATACTAGGCTCAATTAGAGTCACATCTTTAAAGTGGTTGAGTGAAAACCAGTTTGGCTTCATAAGAGGCAAATCTTAAGAAAAAGCCAATTATCAATTGTCAAATATTATACATGAAGGCCTCAAAAAGAAGATTTATTGTGCTATCTTTTTTATTGACGTAACAGCAGCTTTTGATAATACCTGGCACCCTTCAATCACCTTACAATTATATAAAAAGAAATATTCCATATATCGCGTCAATTACAAGCAGTGTTAAGAGTGTGATTTTGATGTTCATTACTAAACACCAATTCTTTGTTGAAGCGTGTGTTTTGGATTATTAAATGTTAGTTGTGGAAGAAACTTCATCCTGTGCCATCGTGGAAGAGCGTCAGAGTTGTGAGCACGTGCGCCCGCTCAATCACCGTCTCCTTGATGCCACAGGAAAGTCACCCAAAATGCTTCCCCCTGAATGCAGACCTCATGGTGAACTTATCATGCAATTCAGATGTTCATTTAGGCAAGACAACGTCTCTGTGTGTTATGCAGTGTGAGAATCACTGGCGGACACCTTTAGTGTTTCTGTGTAGATTAATTATCAACTAGTGCTCCGAACGTAGTGCCACGAAGTTGGACTCCCAGGTACAATCGCGAGCAGCGATGAGAAACTACAAGTGACTAATTTTCATAGGCCTATAATCTACCTTGTGTGCTTGCTAGCAATCAAGTTTTATTTTTCCCTTATCTGTGTTTTCTCCACAAAAGAGACTTTCGAACTATAATGAAGAACTTTCCCAGGAAAACCTGTTCAGAATTATTCCTTTATTTGATCAACATTATTTTTATATTTTAGAAACTTATTAAAAGAAGAACCCCGGCGTAATGATTTACAAGAAGAGGTCATGAGTTGTACGACACAGAAATTCATGCCCTTTTGGGAGATGAAAGTACTCATGAAGTACTTCAAAAATAAATCAGGTTTTAGGGTCCAACACTCAAGCGTTTTGGAGATATTTGATGATTTTTGGAGTGTTTTTGCCGTTTCAACGTAAAAGCTTCTTGCCTCATCTTTTTTTGATCCATGTCTTATATGTTAATGCAGTTTCTTTTCTTTTTTTTTCTTTTTTTAATTTTTCTTTTCTTTTTTTTTAAATTTTCTTCTCTTTTTTTTACCTTCTTTTTTGCTTCTGCTTCTTTATTTTATTTTCGCGTCTTTTCTAATAGGCAGAAATAAAAATAAAATTAAAAATATATAAATCTATTAACTTTTATAATTTAAGTTACTTTCAGTTTAGAAAAATAATATCTGCATATCAATATATTTTTTTTTGACTGCAAAACAGTTCGTTTCTTCTGCAGACAGGAAGACAAATAAGTTCACTGAAGAATGCACTAAAAATACATTCAATTATATATTTTCAGTTGTCTGCATCAATATTCAAAGCAATGATACAATATACTTGGTTTGCTTCCAAATTAATAAGTGAAAGAGAGATTTTTTTATAATATAAATGAAATTTGTTTTCCTGATGAGCTGCCAAAGAATCTGTGTGATTGTAAAGAATCTGCTTTTGTAAGATGTGCTTTGTGTCAGAAAAAAATGTTTTGTTTGTTTTTACGATAAATACCATAAATAACAATGGTGAAAATAAGTGTAATAATATGTTGGTAATACAAAGAATCATTGGTGCAGGTCTGATTTAGGAGAGGCAAGGTGAATCGCCGGTCCGGGCAGCATGTTTAGTGAAGGGGCAGCAATTTTTTATTTTAACACAGAAGCCTGGGAAGTAATGATGTCATAAACAGATATCTGAAGATGGTCAAGGACTGCGATACAAAAGGCAGAAGGGAGGGCTAAAAGGAATGGATACATAAAAACATATCCTCTCAAAACATATCCTTGATCTGGAAAACACAACTATATTAAAGAAAAAAATTTATTCAGAAGATTATGTTATGAATCATATTTCATAATCAAATGCGATTCATATAATCAATCCCTCCCAATATCTATTATCAGAAAATATTTTATTACTCAACACCATTCCAGAATCGCAACCCCAACAAACTATTCCCAATAATTAAATAATTTTCCTTCCCTTCAACCATTGAGAAATGGTTTACTAATAGCTTCCCAACCAACGGCGATTCACTTTGCCTAAATCAGACCTGCAACATTGATTCTTTGCATTATCAACATATTTGATACATTATTACACTGATTTTAAACATTGTTAATTATGGTATTTATTGTGAAAACAAACAAAACTTTTTTTTCTGACACAAAGCACATTGTACAAAAGCAGATTCTGTATAGTCACAAAGATTCTTTTGCAGTTCATCAGGAAAACAAATTTCATTTACATTATAAAAAAAACTTTCTTTCACTTATTAATTTGGAAGAAAACCAAGTATATTGTATCATTGCTTTGAATATTGGTGCAGACAACTGAAAATTTATAATTGAATGTATTTTAAGTGCATTCTCCCTTGAACTTATTTATCTTCCTGTCTGCAGAAGAAACGAACTGTTTTCCAGCCAAAAAAAAATACATTGATATGCAGATTTTATTTTTCTAAACTGAAAGTAACTTAAATTATAAAAGTTAATAGATTTATATATTTTGTATTTTATTTTTATTTCTGCCTATTAGAAAAGACACGAAAAAGAAATAAAGAAGCAGAAGCAAAAAAGGAAGGTAAAATAAGAGAAGAAAATTTAAAAAAAAAAAGAAAAGAAAAATTTAAAAAAGAAAAAAAAAGAAAACAAACTACATTAACATATAATACATGGATTAAAAAAAGAAGGAAAAAAAAGGTTTAAAAAAAATTTCATCAGATAGCTGACTTGAATCAACGACCTCGAGCTTCAGAATCCAACAGATTACGACAGAGCCATCACTGGACTTTTTGGACTTCCTCGATTTATGAGGCAAGAAGCTTTTAAGTTTAAACAGCAAAAACACTCCAAAAATCATCAAATATCTTCAAAACACTTCAGTGCTGGACCCTAAAACCTCGTATATTTTTGAAGTACTTCATGAATATATGAGAGCCGACTACTTTGGCACTAAAAAATTCCCAAATTTACAAAAATTAAAATAACATGTGTGATGCACGTTTCCGAACCTCTATGAATCGTGTTCCATTTCCAAGCATTAAAAATCCCGTACGTTATAAATAATAAAAATATATCCCCTTTTTTTATCGGGAGTCGTCGTTCATGAGAAAACCACGACTCCTTTCTCTAGCACATGTGCATCGCGCATGTTATTTTAATTTTTATAAATTTGGGAATTTTTAATGACAAAGTAGTCGGCTCTCATATAGTATTGTATAAGGCACATTAAACATTTTTAATTAATACTTCATGAGTACTGTCATGTCCCAAAAGAGCATGAATTTCTGTGTCATACAACCAGTGACCTCTCCTTGTTAGTGTGGATTAGGCTAAACGTTGGTTCTTTCCATTCTGTATTTTTTTAATGTATTTCAATGTAAGCTTTATTGATTATAAATCTTATTTGTTCTATTTAATCCTTTGTTTTGAATTAGTTTATTTTTATTTGTTTTTGTTTATTTTTATCAAAAATAAACTGGTAGCAGAGTGCTGTGTATTTATATTACCTGTTTCGATTCATTGAGTAATTTCTAAAAGACACATTCATGAGTAGATTATTTATTTTATTAATTAAATAAACATTTCTCCGTGTCAATGTCCACAATAATACGCCATGACGAATTTTGGTGCAACATTTTCGTGTGATTTTCATGTGAATTTATCTAGTGATTGGAACGAAGTAGAATTATTCCGGAATATATATCTTTAAGGATAAGCAAATAGGTCAATCTTTTATTTTGTTTATACGAAGAAACAAGAAAACAATTTAAAAGAACTCCATTTAGGGATACACCTAGTTGAAACGAATGCAGTAAATTTAACTGAACGAATAGGATTTTAAAGAAAGTTAACTGAACATTGAAACTGATTATCTCAAGGGAACTATCTAATAAATTAGCGAAGACTTTCTTTGTGAAATGTTATGACCCGAAGTTACGAATGGTTTAGCGCAGACACTATTAAAGAACTTATAAACTTAGAAGTTAATTACAAAAATAACGAAATAATTCACTACTCCTTAGTTTCTTCATAAATTCTAATTCTATATTTCAACCCAATTAAGGAACTTCTTCAGGAAAAATATAAATAAAAATACATAAATGAGAAAAAGAAAAACTTTCTCTTTCTCTTCAAATCATAATCGAATAGATACAAAGCAATAATCAAAAAGATACAAAGCAAAATACAATAATTAAACTTTATAACATCTAACATCCAATAATCATATTCGAAAAAAACAATTGATAACAAATGAATTATAACCAAAACTTAATAACAATCAATAACAAATAAAACAATTGACAGTAAATGATCAAGATATGGGCTCATTTTAAAATCAAGAAATCTCTAATCCTCTTGTTATGTAATAAAGATTTCTTAAAAATACTTAAAGAAACCGCATTTACTTTAAGTGATTTATCTTTGTTGATGCATATACAACTATTAATAAGACAGGATTCCAATTTGAAGCGCTTAACTTCATCTTTAGCATTGAACACGTTATGCACTATGGGATCAGGGCAATGGTTGTTTCTCATGCAATGTCACGCCCATTCTGAAATTTTGTCATCTCTGTTTTGATACGCATTGGTGTGCTCGTTGACCCGTTCTCTCAACGTCCGGCCTGTGCTTCCAATGTATATGTCCTTACAATCTCTGCATTGTAGTGCGTATATTACCCCCATTCTACTTAATTGTGAATTTTCTTTTCTAATTCTCGTTTTTTTAAACAAAGTGTTCTCTTTGTGGAATATTATATTAGTCTCGTTACTTCTACATACATCTTTGACATGTTTTTTTATTTTTAACCCTACTGGTAAATTTATACATTTCACAAAATTCTTTTTAACTTTCACTTGAAACTAAGGAGAAACTAAGGAGTAGTGAATTATTTCGTTATTTTTGTATTTTCGAAGATATTTATGAAAGTTATTATGATTAGAAGTTAATTAAATAAATATAGGAAACAAGTGCAATTAAGAGTGTTTAGCAGTAAACTATATTTATTGGGAGAATTAAAATTATTGTCGAAATTCGATAAAAGATAAATTGCAGAACAAGTGAACTTTCGATGATAAAGACTGTTCGAAATAAGTAATAGCTTATAAGAAGGCATTTAAGAAACAGGTTGTATTATTTGTGGAAAGCTATCTTGGGTATTCAAATTTCATATCACTGTCCGGCTTTTTATAGGTTTAGTAGTATAAGTTAATTTTTATTCTTATATTCTATACTTTCTGAATTCAAAAATGCAAATGATTGATTAAAATCTTTGCTTTATGAAACTTGAAGGAGATTGGCTTCAAGTTTGGTGTATATATTGTAACATAACGCATAATTTTCTAAATACAGGAGTTGGAAATAGTTTTAAGATTTAAAGTTAACGTTAAAAAAAATAAAAAAAAAATAATATTTTTTTTCTTTATGTTTGTTAATCTTAAGAATATTTAGAAAAGGTTGTAAAGTACGAAAGCTTTAGAGTTTAATTAAGCGAGAAATAGAATTTAGCTTAGATTTAGTTATTTAATTAATTTTTAAGTTTTATGAAATGCGATGGTTTGTATGACTCATTCGCACCTGCAGAGAGACAGTTTCAAGGAATTCTAAAGGTCAGCGCTTCCATAAAAGGAGATGTCCAAACGCCGTGATTTCATTGACAGATGAGCGATTACGTCATGTCAAAGCGATAACCCATTTGACAATACGTCATTTTCCATATTTGGAAAGGTTTTAATTTCCTTAATTGTGATTCGTTGAAAAAAAAGAAAAATAAAAGAACTTGTGATTACATCACAATGGATATAAAACGCCGTGCAGAGCTATTATCTGTCTCTTATTGCCGGCATTCACTACATTGACCATGGAAGGTAGCTTAGGCTATGTTAAAGCAAGAGTTATTATAGCTTAGATGGGCAACCGTTTGGATAGCCCTACATTAACCGTCGCCTGCAGCCAAGTCTGTCAGAAAGGTAAATCCTCCCATGCGAATCTCCGAAGCGGTTATTTCAAACCTTAGATATCTGCTAGCCACGAGACTTAGCCAGATTAGTTCCCAGTGTTAATTATTAGTAACAATAATTCAACAGTACTACGAGTAGTATTAGTGCCTAGGAACAGGGATTTGGAATTTACTTCGCTGCAAAACGCGAGTGCCTCTTTGCATTTAGTAATTGGATTGCCCTGAAAAGATTATATTCAACCCTAACGTTAAAGTGCCGCCATAGCGATAGTGCATAAAAAGAATTAAAATTAAAAGAAAATTTTTACTAAGTTCTTTGTGATGACGACGTAGTGGAAAAGTATCAGCGGAGTCGAGTAAACTAATTTGACACAGAGCTTTCATATTATTAGTCAGCGTTTTCAATTAATAACTACGCTACTGTAATTCTTTAGTTCAAATTTAATTAGAGCGAGCGAAGAGATGTCCCTCAATTATGTTTTAAGTTAAGTGAATAAACTTTATTATTGTTGAATTTCGACTGTGTGTAATTTTGTGTGAGTGAACTCGCTATGATGTGTAGACACCACGAACAAGGGAGAACTGAGCTAATACCAGGAATTGCGAGGGCAAAGGAGCGACAGGTTGCAACGGGAGTGTAAAACTTTATCGTTAAGTCGATTGGCGCCCAACATAAAATTAATAGATAGAAATATAATAGTTTTCCTACATCCGTTGCTATTTCCTGCGCTCGACGGGACAAGTAATATCCCGTTCCGTCATAATATATGTGTGTGTATGTGTGTGTGTTTACAAGTTGAATTAGTTATATAAATATGAATATTTATATACCACTTTGGAGGTTCTGTTTATTTATGATTCAAATGTTTGTGAGGCTCTGAACTATAAAAGGAACTCAATCAGAAGAAGTTTTTGCAATTTGTTAGCTCTGTTTTAAAAGTTAAGATCTGAAATCTAGTTTCGTTTAAAAAAAATATCAGCAAAACTATACAATCTACATTTTCACCCACAGGCTTTAAACACCTATTCTTTAATTATGTATTGTTATATATTGTTTTAATGTTGTGTTTCAATTCTATTTCATTTGAAAATATAGTAAAATTGCTACTATAGACGTTGTGATTTATATTAAATAATTGTTATTGACCCAATTATTTTGTTTCGATTGATATTTATTATTGATGGATTCCTTTTAATTATTAGGCCTACGTTATAAATATAATTTCTCTAAATTATAGTGAAGTTAAAAGGATATAAAGGGATAAAAGCGCGCAACAATCACTGAGCTGCTTTCAATCAATAGTTATTCCTTCAGAAGCTAGAAGTTGACTAGCGGGGTTAACTAATTGCTTTTTTTTTAAATTTTTTATTTATTTTTAATATTTCTGTTATATGAGGGGACACTCTTATTTTTATTTGTCTTTTGTTTATATTTTCTTTGATATCACTGAGCTCATCTAAAAAAAGGCTGTCTTGGATTCCAGGTGTCAAATATTCGAAAAGCAGCTGAGTGATTGTTGTTTATTGTGTGGCTTTATCCTCCTTTATCCCTTTTTATCCCTTTTTTTATTTAATTCTTAATACGCATTAAAAATTTCCATTTTATTGCTAAATTATTTTACTTAGGACAAAAACTTTCTAATTTTTTTTTCTGTAACTATTCATAGTTCCTTAGTATGGAGAAAATCTTTCATTGCCCTTTAAGATCTTTTAATATCATTTAGCAAAATCTTTTTTTTTGTTTCTGAAATTTTCCTTCTAAATAACATCATCTTTTTTTACTTTTATTATATCTTAACAATTTTTATAATAATTCGAAAAATTTATGTAAAAATATCCAAATATAGTTCTGAATTTAATGATTTTTTTTTATCAAAAAATGACTACTTACTGTTAAACATGGAGAAAAAGGAGGACTGTGGCTGCTGCTGCTGTTGTGTTCGCATCAAACCTACAAAAAATAGTAATAGAAAATAAGGGTCGACATTTTTACTTATTTCAAAGCAAGAATTTTTTCTTTTCATTATATTTATCTCAGAAATAAGAATATCTTACTTTGTAATAACGCCATATTGGAAAATTCATTCTGTGTTCTCAAATCTAGAAAGTAACAATAAAAATTAATTAATAAGTAAAAAATATATTATTATTACCACGTTTTCATTAACTCGCTTTCTTGTCTGTCTGTTTGTTTGTTTGTTTCTTCGGTACAAATTTTGCAGTTGGTTGTAAACTAACTTTCCGATGAACTAGAGACTTGAAACTTTAAACATAGCTCAGAACTGGATGACAATGCAATATTAACCCTTTATCTCCCCTTGTCCACTTAAATGAACATTTTTAAAAACAGTTTCCTAATAAATCTACAGTAATAAAATTCCTGAAGCGTCATCTGTAAAAAAAATAGTGAAGTTAACATTTTTGCCGGTAGATGCCAATGATATTGAAACAATAGGCGACCTCACCATTGACCACCAGCGCCATTTTGTCCATGGCTTCGACTGAATCGAAGGTTATTATGAATTAAGTATCACAGTGAGAAGACTATCTTTCGAAAATAAACAGTATTTTTACTGAAATAAATCAATTCTATGCGTCAGAATGTGCAGATGTCAACTTTTTAAAGAGAATTTCTATTTCTTACTCAAGCTTTGTCACTCTCGCATAGGATTGGGGGATTGTCGCTTTTCGGTAATTAGCATCATTAGCTTTAACAATGAATAGTGTAGTCCAGGGTTTTTTTAGATTTAATGGATAGGTAATATATAATATTTAATAATTTATAATATCAGTTCAAGATAGTAGATTTATCATAAAAATGAATATTCCACTATTTATGAAAATACGAAGAGAGTTCATTTACTTTTTGATGAAAATTTTATGTTTTTTAAACAACTAACTGATACGTATTTACTTAATCTCATCAAACTGTTTAAAATCGGTTTAAAAATATCATAAACACAAGACTAAAAAGCAAAAAATAATTAATTATAAAAATAGTTCTTTGAATATACCACGTTTTTAAAACGAATAAAAAGTATAAAATATTTTTTCCTAGCCCCATACAGATTCCTAATTCCATATAGATAGTCCTGAAAATTTGTGATTGTACAGTTTTAAAATACTTGTAAGATTTAAAGCGAAAAACGTGGGGCGCAAGATAATATACACTCCATCCATACAATCTCAAAAATAAATTACAATATACACTCCATCCATACAATCTCAATTATCTATTGCAAGATAATATACACTCCATCCATATCATCTCAATTATTATCTATTGCAAGATAATATTCACTCCATCCATACAATCTCAA
>JAFIDM010001028.1:2337399-2365284 GCA_023159025.1 Thereuonema tuberculata
TATTTTGCTTCAGATTCCAACAAACCTAACCCCAATCCTATCATTAAAATTGTTCACAAACGCATAAATGAACAGGATATGTATCTTATTGAGTCATGTTTTATAAATTGTAAAATTTGTTTTAATAGTGATAGGTCATTAAAAGTCAATGATATTTCTTTAAATTAATTTCAGAAATATATGGAAATTAAGAATATTTGAATTTTATTTTTGTTTTTTACTTTTTTTTATTTTTTAAAATTTCAGATTGTTCATATATTGTTCATATTCGTCATTCCGAACGAAAATTGCTATCAAATTCGACATTTATTTCTTATCAGACTCAACGTTATTCATGTTGTTAAATTGTTGTTATATTATTATCAGACTCAAGTTATTCCGTGTTATATTATTATTATCCTCAATGTTCTTATGTGATATAATTCAATTGTTATCATTTTCGATGTTATTCCATGTTTTTTTGATTTAAGGAGAGGAAACTTATTTGGTTTCACTTCGTAATGTATCTGAAGAAGAAAACAGTTTATGTTTTTGAAATATAGTAAGTTAATCTAGAAGAAGAAAGAGTTTGTAGCATCTTTAATTTGCCAACATTCAACAGAAAAAACCATAGTCCAGACTTTGAAAACACAGTAATATTACAAAGACAAAAAAAGAAAACAAATAGAGAAGCGATAGAGTCTTACTTCATTTCCACATTTGAATCCGAACAATAATAAGATGCCAAATACTAATATCAATTTATATTTGAGTAATTCTAGATCAGAACAAAAATTCGACAAAGACAAAAAAGGATTACTAAAGACATAAAAAAAACAAAACAAAAAACAACAGGTTCACCATTGGAAACTAAAAGATACAGCATTGAAGTAGAAAGGATTACGATGAGGAAAAAGAAATTGACGAAGTTTCACGCCAGATTCTGACGACGTCACAGCCAAATCCCGTCAGCTGAAGAAACCAGAGAACACTATCCGTAATTAGAATCTGTATTAGGATTGGTTGATGACAGTAAATGTATTTAACTAAAGACAATTTTATCATGAAAATGTCATTCTGAAAACCGGTTCCTTGGAAGCATATTTTTTAACATGTAAAACCTTTAAAAAAAATGAAATTTTAATTGTGAGTTGTGGGTTATTTTATTTACTTATTAATATAGTTGGCACACGTAAACTTAATTCCTCATGTATTATTAGTACTAGTAGTAATATCTATACTGAACGGTCTAAGAATTTGGTTGATATCAAAAAACAACCTCGCAATATAGAGAATGGAGACATGTAAAAATAGTTTATTCTTTTGTTGACTATCATCTGGATTATAGATGCCCCTAAGAGTTTTTCTTATGTAATGCCAAATAAATTTATAAGAGTAACCATTGTCAACAGTAATGATGACAATCTTTTTTTTTTTCAGCATTAAACAACAATTCAGAAGAGCATAAAAGAAAAGCTCTTTTTACAGCTATAGTTATAATGTTTCTTTTAAATGTCTTAGGAATACTAGAATCGAATGCGTATGATTTGATTCCCGTCTTTATAAAAATGAATTCCTCCTTTTGTGTGTATATTAGATCAATTTTGTTACTTACCTTCCTATACAAACATGAAACATTTCCTACTGAAAAGCCTAATTTGAAAATGCCAAAGTGTTCCCTAAACAACAAGATTGTTTGCTCAACAGAGACGTGCGATTGATTGTTAAACAATAGCGTCATGTGTGAGTTAAATTAGTTGTTGTGCTTTCGATGTTGTGCAGATTCTATGAGAGTTCGTTCATGGATCTTGATGAACAACGATTCATCAAAGGAGAAAAATATATCTCGATTATCTGGGCTTAATTCATGAGAAAATCCAAAATGATTTTCCAGATAGACCTTCAGATTTACAACTAAGTGATTAATGTATTTCCATGTGAAAGATGCTACTTCGAATTTCGTGTTCCATATTTTATGGCAAGACGATGCCATATTAGTTTGTGCTTCGATTCACAACCTATCGGCATAATTCCAAGTGCAGTTGATTCTACAAGACAGCTGGAAGCATCCACTAGTGCAGAAACTATGAAGGAAGATACTGTGAGTATGTCGTTTCATATTCCTAACTATGCATTGATTCCGAAAGAATCTCGATGCGAATGGAACATTGTAAACTAGGGTTGGTTACTCGTCACAGTTAAATGATTTGCTCAACTAGTGAAGAAGATAGAATTCAGATGAAGTTGTCGAGAATTAGAATCGAACTTTTGAACATTATTTACTCGAAATTTCATGAGTAACTTACCATTACAATCTTCGAACATTGATGTGAAACTAGAACTCTCGTTAGTTTGCCTTGAACGAGCATTCCAATTCGTAGATAAAGAAGAGATAACAATAGCTTAAAGCTAGTCTGTAAAATTATAGTTTTAGAATAAGACATTAAATGTTTTATTTCCACCGTTATCTTAATTCCTTCCTTGTTTGAACCTTACTATTAATTTAAATTTGGGATTATTTTGCTATCTTATACATCTGCTGGGAAAAAGAAATTAACAATTCATTTTACACTCGTCTATTAATTTCTCACAATTTGTCATTGGGGTTTTCTTTTCTTTCAACCTTTAATTGACTTGCTTCTTCAGTCCCAGGAAGGCCACCGAAAGAACTGGCCCGAAAACCCATTAGCCTTTTTATTCTTTGTTTTTATTTATTTATTTTTTAAAAATTTAAATTTAAGTGTGTTCGTTGAAATAATGTTTGTTAAGGTTCATTAACACACGTTAAATTTGTGTTTTTAAACAATTGCAAATTATTTACATCGGCAACATAGTGACTATAAGTTACAGCTTGGCAGCTTTGCAGTAGAGTTACAATATCTGATTTATTGATGTCAATAAATTGGAGAAACGGGACAAGCACTGGGAACACAAATACGGGAGCACGTCAGAGTACTGAATAGGAGTGAAATTTTTAAATTATTTTAACGTGCTAAATTCTATTTAAACTTCCAATAATTAAAGCACTAATTACATCAAAACATTAAAAACTCTTAAAAATGATAAAAACGTATGTATTTGAACCTCCTTACTACTGGCTTCTTTATCAAGTTTTTTTCCCCCCGTGTTAAAAATTGTTCCTTCCGTCTGAAAGTCGTCAGTGCAAATGATATTTAGCGGGATATGAGAGAAGGAGATTGGGATTCCCTCTAGCGTGAAACTTATGCGATATCCACGTCGTCTGCTATTTTTTATTTTTAGTTCCACTATTGTAAGATGATGCCCTTATTCAACATCGGTTAAATTCCAATTTCCAAGACATTACAAGTAGATAATTCCTGGTTTTAACTTCTTTGGGTTCTGATCATAGCAGATTCATGAAATGTGCATAAGCAATCGTCTTTAAAATTCCCCCAAAACAATAGGATGCGGCGTATCCAACTCATAGATTTTTCTAAACAATCGCCGGCCGTGCAATATGCGATATTGCCTTTTTTGACAGCATACTCGTGCTCTGTAAGTCGTGTTTCCAAGATTCTTTTAGTCTGTTCAATATAAAGACATTGGTTACAATTTTGATTAGATTTACACCTTATTCGATACACGGTGTTTTGTTTTTTCAATAACTCCTGATAATTCTTTTTTTCGGTTGAGAAACGTTGCAACATTATTAGTGGGCTTATATGCTAAACTTATATTACATTTTTGAAGCATAAGTTTTTATGCATCATTTCATCATAAGTGAGTACCGCATATCGGTTTATGTCCTTATCTGTCTTATTTTCCGTGTTTTCCCTATTACTGCTGCTGTTTCTGTTACTACTGTTGGAATGATTATTAACATCCTAATTGGATATTGGGTTGATATTGTTACCGTTCGATTTGGTCACTCCCCCGCGTCCAGAATCGCCTCGTCCAACCCGGCTCCCCTGTTCGAAGTTAACCGGTCCGGAGGTTGGAACGAGGCAGCTGACGGCCTTAAAACAAGCAGCAGAGCTGTGGAAAGTCAGTCAGTCGGGTGGCAGAGGCCACAACAGGTTCTCCAGTCTCGGAGAAATTAGAAGGAAGTCTGACAGTTGGTCGGGTGGCAGGAGCCACAACACTATCTCCAGTCCCGAAGATAAGAGGAGTACGTTTTGCAGTCAGTCGGGTGGCGAAGGCCACAGAACAGACTCCGGTCCCGGAGAAAGGAGCGAATCGTTTGATAATTCAACTGTGGGCAACCGCCCAGCTAGGAAGATCTCCAATTGTGCAGGTCGTTCAAGAACAGGTCGTGGACAGAAGATCTGGAAAAAGGTAGCTACTCGAAGCTAGAGGGAAGTTACAGTTTGGTGGATTCCAGCCACTAGAGGATCTCCGGCCAGGAGATAGAAGAGAAGCAGAAGAGGTTCGTTAGGCAACCGACCTCGAGTGAAATCTGTTAGAATCCGGAGGTGATCGCAAATCGTTAGAGGGGCATCGTGGAAGACAACCGACGCCCAATCCGAGCACCCGTTCCCCGTAGAACCCTGAGGTGATCGCAGATCGTTAGAGGGGCATCGTGGAAGACAACCGACGCCTAATCCGAGCATCCGTTCCCGGTAGAACCCTGAGGCGACCGCCAAACGTTCGAAAGGCATCGTGGAAGACAACAGACGCCGGCATCACAGTACCTGTCCCCGGAAGAATCCTGAGACGTCCGCTGAGCGTCAGAAGACTAGGAGAAGTCAGCCTATCCGAAGGACATTTTCGTTATTCGAATTTATCTGTATCACTTCACTGACTATTAGTTAATAAAAGACACTTTGGTTTTAAAGCTCTGGCTCTCGTCGCATTCCGTTACCCCCCGCCACCGACCGAGTCCCAAACGGTCGGTAGCAATATTCTGGATAGACTTTGCCTTCATAGCTTTCTTATATTTTACTGTTCGAAAATTCTTCCTAATGTAACCATTAACAATGTTAACTGGAAATCCATTGTTTATAAAGATGTGCTTTATTTTATTTATTTCCTGTTCTAATAATGAATCATTGGAGCAAATATTATTTGCCCTTTCACATACCATATTAAAAGAGTTCCGTTTATAGCTAATGGGAACCGCACTTTTATAATTTATAGTTAGCATGGCGTCAGTGACCTTTCTGAATACCGTGGTGTTGAAACCCCTACTGTGTTTCTCAATGTGAACATCCAGAAACGCTTTTTAACATGAGTGAGTTCGTTAACCTCTTAGCCCTCCTTTTTCAATTACAAATGTTTTCATTCAATAACTTAATTTATACACAAACGTCAGGAACGTTCATGGAGTTACCATCCTCAGCGGTTTTGGCGGAGTGTGTAATGAATTTTATTGAATTTAAAACATTTTAACCAGACAGAGTGATAAATAATGTACATTACGTATGTAGATATGTCGCTGATTCGTTTTTAGTCATAAATGACCCTGATGTTGATTTCGTTCTTACGGATTTTAATAGTATTGGCCGACATATACAAAAAACCACACAGGAAGAGGTTGATGACAATATTCCGTTTTTGGATGTTCAGTTTGAGAAAAGTAGACAGATTAGATCACTTCATCGAATGGTTGATCACTAACCTCCGTCCCTGGCCACTTCGGTTATCTCACATTGGGATTTTAGAAATATGGCCACAGCGTGTGGTTGACAACATTTGAACTACAACTTGAATGTTGTCGCTTTACGAATATGGTAGTCCAAATAGAAAATACTTGCCTTAGAAACCCTGGAGATCTAATACCCTGTATGACAATGTAACTTTACCGTTTCATTAATACATTTAATTATCAATAATATTAACTGTAGCTATTAAATTTAATGTGACTTTATTACATGTAATATGTTATTAAATTGAGGTTATAAAATTTTTTTTTAAAAATTGTAAATAATGTTATTTTCTGACCTCCAAAGGAACCGCTTTGAATTTGCCGATCCGAATATTCTGAAAAAAAAAATAATAAATAAAGATTTCAATTAATATGTGGCAGAATTACAGAAAGTTTAGTAAGGAGGAGAAAAAAAAACACAGAATAAAACAAAAGAACAAAACTTGTTCCCATTTATTTGTGTAAATCTTGACAAAAGCAATTCTTATTATTCATGCAGATGTTAAACCATTGACTTCAGTTAATCTTACAAAGTATCTTCTATTTTTAGAAATTTTGAAGGATTTTTAGAAAAAGAAAAATCTATTGACCATTTGTAGAGATATTTTAAAAATAGTGATTTGAAACTGTATTTTTTGTATTGTTTTTATTTCTGATAAATAACTACAACTATTCTTATATTTATAGTAATGGTTTAAAGGTTAGACAGAAACTCCTTCAAATAAAACAGCATAGAAAGCTTTCAATGGAACAAATCGTTACCCAAATAGTTTACATTTAACCTGAAATTAATTACATTCATTATATTTTGGGAAGTATCACCCATTAAAACCTTGTTTTATGTAAATATTATATTATTAAAGAATTGCCAATTTTGTAGAACATTAAGTGAGTGGGTGTATAACTATTTTGAAGGATGTTCTTACTTTCAACGGTATGAGACGATTCCTGTTTCTCCTTCGAAATAAATCTATCAGTAAATTCTGAAAAAAAATAAGATAAAGCAAGGAATATCAGAAATATTATTTGGAAATGAGAGAAAAAACAATGAAATACCATTCACATTCTGACTGTTTTAAACATCAGTATTGATTTAGGAAAATGTAAACTATCAGATTTAAAATTTATTGATTTACTAAAACCACAAGGAGTTATTAGTTTATTTCATCAGTTACTGACTGACATTTCACGCATCTTTATTCACAGATGGATTGAAAAACAATTCAAACTGTCATTTTAACAAATAATTATAAATTTGATTTTATACGTTATTTAAAACAAACGAAGTGAAATTGTTTGAATTGGAACCTTTATATTGTTTCTCAATAACCAATTAACCATTTCTGGAAGCGTTTCATCAAGATAAACAGATTTTCGGGAAGTTTGACAACATTTTTCAAGCCTTCGGTGATGCAAATTTTTAATGATAAAGTACATTCTAATTTATCACTGTAATAAATTAATTTCAATCATAATTGCTTGCAATAACATTGTTCTTCTAGTTAAATTCATTTTTCTTCTACTTCTAATTTTATAATTCGAAATATCTTTACAAAAATTCTGTTAAAAATAATTTAATCTCTGAAGTAATTAATGAAATTAAATGGAAATATTTTATAAAGAAAAGATTTTACGTGAAAGGAAACGGTCGAAACATTCCATCGTAGGAGAAAAGCCTGAAACACAAACAGATGTATTCATTTATTAGGATTAAATATAATGTTAAATAATCAACAAACTGAATTATGAATAGCTTAAAGATATAATTTTATTCTTTTTAAAAAAATATTCTTTTAAAAAATAAGTGCTTTAGTAGTTCCTGAAGAGTTCTGAAAACATGTTAATTACTTTCATTCTACTTGATTCATTCTGATTAGTTCCTATGTTATTTCAAAATCACTTCCATATTTTTACTGGCAAGAGAGTCATTGGTAATGATTTTATTAAAGATATATCTATTGTTACTGTAAACATGAGATTCTTAAAAATGCTTATTTGTTAAGCCGATGAAGCTGTATAATAATTCAGATCTAAGTCAAATCTATAAAGGCAGAAAAGATATCAACAAATATCAATATGTTGTGAATAAGAACTAAAAGGATTAGATTGTCAATATAATAAATTATCTACTATAATACAACCCTTATACAATCCAAAATAGCATAAAAATTAAACATATTCTAATGCAATATGGCATTGGCATCTCATCAAACTCTACTAACAGACTTGTTCAGTTCATTAACAAAAGAGGGTTTAATGATCAGAAAGTTGATTTTTATAAGAATAATTGCATATATGGAGATGTATTGGATCTTATTCCATATTTGCAATTATTCTAATAACTATCAACTTTTTGATCACTAAACTGTTTTTTGATAATAAATCCAAATAAATAAAGTGTGATAGTATTCGTATGTATGTTCTTAGGGGAGATCATTATGTATACGGATGAAAGAGCTTATGCTTATTAATGAGTTGTAAGATTGACTTTGCTTACAACTTTCCTGTTCAAGTAATAGGATACTTTACTTGACACCAGTAATCTCATCGTCTTTGGTGACGAAGATGATGAATACCTTCGGAAATTTAGTGAATCCATCCTGATTTTAATAAAACGTCCGTTTAATATAACGATTTATTTAAAACGTCTATTTTAATATAACTATCGGATTTCTATTGATTCTGCATATGAATATTCCCAGCAGTTGCAATCGACAAAACCCTCCCCTGTGGTTCGGTTTTCTAAAGATTGCTTCCAGTTTAATCCCCATATTTAATGGATTTGCCCAATCCTCATTGGCTGTTTACTTGACAATTTCTTTATAAGGCAGCACTTGTCTTGATTTCATAACGTCTGAGGAAGATCCCAGAAATGTTGGATAGAAACTAGTAACGTGCTTTATCCTGTCGTTTTTCAATATTTTGTGTTTTTAAATTTGCACTCTTTGAGATTTTATATTGTCAACACAAGTTAAACCTTTTAATGTTATTAGTTATAAAATAATCATTTAAGTAAGTACTGTTGTAAATAAGTTTATGAAAGTAATATAAAAAGCTTTAAGTAACTTCTGTAAATCATTGTAAAGGTTGCTGTAGAATGAGAGAATCATTTCAAATAGAGATATCTATAGAAGTAGCATCTAAAATATTGTTCTTAAGCCGAAACCTTAATATGCTAAATCCTTTTTTCATTAAACAATCGGAACTGAAAAAAAATATTAAATTAAAAAATATCTTACCTCTTCTATCTTCAGGATAGTAAGGATAATCAGGATGGTAAGGATGACCATAGTATGGACGTCCATGGTACGGGCGACCATGATATGGACGACCATAGTATGGATATCCATGGTATGGGCGACCGTAGTATGGATAATCATCGTATGGATGTCCATGATACGGATAACCATGATAGCCTTCGTATGGATGTCCATGATGTGGATAACCATGATAGCCTTCGTATGGATGTCCATGATACGGATAACCATGATAGCCTTCGTATGGATGTCCGTGATGTGGATAACCATGATAGCCATCGTAATGGTACGGATGACGATGATGATGGTGATGGTGATGACGATGACCTCGAGGCAGATCTAAAAACAAAAGAAACTTATTACACTCACTTCCAAAAGTTAAACACGGAGCGGTAAATGCGAAAAAATGGACAAGTAGCCTATTGCTTCGATTGACATGAAATGCTGCAAGTTAGTAGCTCTATGTTTATTCATGAAACAAAACAAAAAATTATATACAGAGATAAACAAAATATTGAATTTTCATAAATTATAAGATGACGACAGAATTTTCGTCATTAACAAAAAGATGTTTAAATTCAAAACAAACAATAAAAACCGACATTAATAGGGAATGTGAGCACCCTCATCTGCATACAAAGTTTTACAGCGTGTGATCATGCTTGTTATGAAGTAATCAGCCACCGCAGAGTCACGTAATAGCCATTCCTCCTGTAGGGCTGTTTCTAAAGCTGTGAGAGTGGCTGGAGGTGGGAAACGTCGACATACAGCACGGCCGAGGGCATCCCAAAGATTTTCAATTGGATTAAGGTCCGGCGAGTAAGCCGGCCACTCCATATGCACAATCCCCTCACTCTCCAGAAAGTCGTCAGCGGTGGCAGCTCTATGGGGACACGCATTATCGTCCGTTAAAACGAAAGAAGGGCCAACTGCTGCAGCGTACAGTTTCACAATAGGGTCTAGGACTTCATCTCGATACAGTACAGCCGTCCCAAAACCTCGCCTTTAGATGTGCAGGTCGGTGCGATATACCAATAAAATCCCTGCCCAGACCATGATGCTTCCACCTTGAAATGCGTGATGTTCGGTGATGTTCTGGGGCCGATTGCGTGTGTCTTGTTCCCTCCAGACCCTTACACGCTTATCATTGGGTTGTAGGGCAAATCTGGACTCATCTGTGAACATAATCGTTACCCCAATCAGACATAGTCCAATTCACATGCTGGCGGCACCATTGTAATCGTGCCCCTCTGTATTGGACGGATAAAGGAACACAAACTCGGGTACCCGGGCGAACAGACCATTCATGTGTAGCCTTCGACGAACAGTAGAGGCAGATATCGTCTTACCAATGGCCGCTACTACCATAGATGTCACACGTGTGGAGGTCGATCTAAGATTCCGCTTGACTACAGCAGCAATCTATCGATCCTCCGCGGGGGTCGTAACCCTTGGACGACCGGCTACAGGTCTTCGGACAACTGTCTTGGCTGGTTTGGAATTGTTTCCATAATCGTGAAATGACGGAATGATGAACGCCGAAGAAACGAGCAACATCTGTAATGGCCTGTCCTGCTTCAATGCGTCCGAAAGCCCGCCAGCGCTCAGAATCTTCCATTCGTCTTCTGGAAGCCATAGAAATACGTCTAGCATGAAAATAAATCGTACGAATGTTCTAAACACTTTCATCAGCACTTACATGCAACTCCTGTAACCCTTTATAATGCCGGCTTCTTATACGACTGCCTGTTTTGCATATTTTTCGACGCGAAACCGTGATTGGCTGTTACCTATATAATTTGCAAACTTCCTTTTTCCTTTGCAACAAATTTCGCCTTCTATAATTCAGATCTCTTACGGAAATTTATATTTTTCCTCTGCGTGCTTAACTTTTGGAAGTGAATGTATAAGAATTTTAATAGTAAAGTAAAACATGAAATTAGAATTGAAATAGATAACTGTCCAAACCTTGAACCACAATAACTGATGGAAGATTATCATCTACATAGTCATCATCGTAGTCCACATCTACAAATAAAAACAATATATTAGTAAACCTGGTTTAACTTAACAATAATTTCCTAAGATCGGAGAATCGAAATTATGTTTTCTGCTGGATCTACAGCATTTGAGAAAAATATTCGGGGTTAGTTAAATAATATCTTGATAATGTTTGCATTTTGAATTTGATCTAACAAAATTAAAGAAAAAAAATTAAAAGAAATAAAATGCTCTTTTTCTGGATATTTCACAAAAAAACAAAAATTTATTCTACCAAATGCATTCAAGTTAACATTTAAGAAGTTCTAGTTATTTCAAAAATTGACTCAAAAATGATAATAGTTTTTAATCTAATTGCTTAAAGTTAAATCCAACATCTTCCAAAATATCATAATTCCGTTTCTCATTTAAGAAATTCTTTATTCATGTGAAAAAGTTAAATTACTAACTATTCTGTATCTACTTATTTAATTATCAAATGCTATAGATGAAAATCTGTAGAACTCATTCTATTGCAATTTACAATGCAATAAGAAATAATTATTAAAATACCAAAATTTTAACTTGATTATCTTGCAATAATATTTGAGAAATGTAATTATATGTTAATATTAACGATTTAAAGTTCAATATGTGTTAAAATACCTTAAAAATTACCAAAGAGTATTATAATAGGTTAGGATTGCTTATGATTTAAATACTGAAAGGATTTCATTTAGAAGCGGAGAATTTTCATTGACAGCATTCAATGGAAATATAGAATACTATATGCTGAACTTATATAGAATGCTTATACATTCATCAGAAGTATAAACTTATTAATATATTATATAACTGGAAATGAAACATACCATAATGGGCGTAATGCCGATCTGTTAGAAAAAATGAAGACAACATAAACTTTTAAAATACTTTTGAACATAAAGAATTTAGGTAACTTTATTTAAGTAACTTAAAATTTTATTTTGATTGATGGTAAATAAGTTAGAAGAAATATAGTTTGCTATCAATTATCCGGGATAGAAATTACTCTGTATTGTCTTATACAATAATTTTAGAAAGGTGATTTCAATAATTTTATATTGACTAAATGATTCCTAATATAACTGTCAACGATCCCCAATATTCTTCGTACAGCAATTAGTGTATCATTAATTTTCGAAATCACTTATTAGCTAACTTTCATTTTTAAATTCTATTACTTTAGGAGAGATGAAGGCTATTAATAATATGTCTTGTGAATACGTCGGAGGACTTCATATTCCAATTGGTCTTTTTTCCGCAATTTTTATTCTTTAGAGTAATTGAAGAGCAACATTTTTCCATATCAGACTGTTTTTGCTGTAGTTTCTATTCATAATCAGTACAGAAGTTCTCCGAAGTTCTGATCTTCCCAGTGCACAAAAATGAATGATCTGTTGTTTCATTTCAAGACCCTCAAACAGTCAAGATAACATTGATAGGTTGAAGATTAGACTTAAATACAGTTAATGAATAGAAGCAGATAACCTCTTTGGCAGCTTATCTCCTTCTAGTCATTGTCTGTATTTCAATTATTGGATTTTTAAGATTTTATTTTTCGTCATAAATTACAATTCAATAAAGAAAGGAATCTGCATCTCTAAATAGCAAATCCTGATGATTCTTTGAGTGAGTTTTCATAAGTATTAGCTTCTTAAGCCTAGCCAAGCATATTTATCAAAGACTGACGAAGAAGGCATTCTTAATTTTTCAGCAATTTGCCGAATAGTTTATCTACGATTCAACTCAATTAACATTGATCTGTTTTGACAAAAGGGCTGATGTTTTCAATCGATTTTGTTCTCACAGTTTCACTTTATCTAAAATCTAATTCATTGATATCATTGACTGCCTCCAACTAAATCTGTCTCAACAAAATTTGAATTTGAAGAGAATTGTTCGTGCCTGATTAGATCAAGAAATAGGTAGAAAACGACGGCACAAAGCTAAAGGAAGGAAATCGCATCCTGAGCTGCCACCGGGAAGAGACTGGGACGGACCGATTCGTTCTTTTTAAGACTCATCAGCCAGCCAGTCTCTTCCCGGTATCAGCTCAGGTTGCGAATTCCTTCCTTTAGCGTTGTGCCGTCGTTTTTTTACCTATTTCATACATTTGAATATGAATAATATTTCTATGAATTTGGTTATTTTTCATTCTTAACTAATCTCTTTACACATCACAGCAAATTACGAGCAAAAGTGAATATGATATTTAAAAAGGTAGACAACTATTTGTAGATATGTATTATTATTCTGTGTTAAATTCTCCCGAAACTCATTTAAATTCTCCGTAAATTTTGTAGCGAACTTCTTATGTAAAAATCTATCATTTCCAGATAACCTATTGTCTTGCAGAAGTTAAAAAACAAAATGAATTGAAGTCTTAATCTATATCTATAAAAGGCAAAACCCACTCACACACACACTCATCAAAGTACAGCCAAAACTGCTGGACCAGTGAAGTTGAAATTTTTGGAATCGACAATTGGAAGTACAACAAATATTGTTGTGCTTAATAGCGCCATGCATTAACCTGGTAGCAATAATTGGAACCAAAATATTGTAGTGCATTATGTTGCAGTATTATTATATTAACCTGGAAGCAAAAACTAAAACTGTGGGGTGTAAACGAGAATGTGTATAGATGGTCAACCATTGTTGAAGGATACTTCTATAGGGTTTTCGGGATAGATATGGATTTGTAATGATCTTTAATGATCTGTAATGATTTTTATGACTTGAGAAAGATTTGAAGTAATATGGGGGTCGGAAGGGATGAAATCTTATATTAGCCGATCTCTGTATTAATTTCATATCTCAGGATCTCTAGTTACAAAATTCAAATATAAAATTACTTGGTAGCAATCACGTGATTTTTGAATCAACTGAAAATGTTTCGAAGTGATCTCACAATTTCAAATACTTTCTCGTCCCACGAGAAGAACGGGTATTTTGCTAGTGAATAACTAAAACAGTTTCCTTTAATATTAAATCCTTTTGAGGATCGTGCTAATGCAAATATATCTTTTTAAAGCGAGGCATTTTCCAAATGTAATCAACGGAAACCCCTTCTCTTGAATTCAACCCATTCCAACGTATTTCTCAAATACCTAAATTATTCTTTCTCCTAATCAATATTAAAAAAAAGCCCAAAAAGTTTTAAAGGTTGTAAAATCCCTCCAATTATACGTAATTTATTTAATCTAACATTTAAAACCAACAAGCATTAATTTTCAGTTCATAACGATTAATGGAATAAAAAAATAAAATAAAAATACTGAAGAGGTGCAAATAAGGAAACTGTCACATATCTTATATTTTAATGGTCAATCATTTCACTACTACGTATAAATCTATCAAACTTAGAAGAACATAAAGAGTTATCTAGAATTTAGTCATATGACTAATGTTTTGTAAATTACGAAATTCCAAGGATCAAATGCAATGCTATCAAAGGTATTCTCAAAATAGGTCCTGAAATGAAAATTAAGTAGGTATTGGCAATTTGAAAACGAATTTTTTTCCTAAAATTTTGCCATAAACTTCACTAATGGAATTGCTCCGCTTTTTTAGAAGAATTATAAATTTTAATAATTGAGAGCAAATGTAGTGTTGTGATTGCAATTTAGGAGACAAAAGGATTTTAAATTGAGACATTAATTTAAACCGTTTAAATTAGAAAAAGAAAATAATAAAATTTCAAATGCCTCCATAATTCCTGAATTAAGTTACTGGAACATTTAATATATACTGTTCTAGACTTAACAGGCAACCTAGAAATCGTTTTCTTTGAGTTTATTAAAAATGATAGCCAAACTGTCTCCAGGACTTCAATAACCTCCCAGTAAATCAATGGGAAAACAGATGAAGAGCCAATCTTCAGGATAATTTTACAGAAAGAATAATTCAATGAAGATCCAAAGTATGATGAAAAAGTATGAAAAGCACAATGATATTAAATGAAGAAAATTATCAATTTTATTTCTTGTGTTTCTTGTACTGGCTAAGTCTACGAGCCAGCCAAAATATTGACATAATTTGGGGGTACTAAGTTTCGTTTATATCACAGATATATGGGTTTGTAAGGATAGCAAAAAACCATGATTGCCATCTGAAAGTGATGGCTAATAGAAATGGCGGCAAATCCAAGATGGCGGATATTAACTTTTGAAAAAAGGACTATATCTCCGAAAGTAATGGTCCGATTTCTTTTCTTTAAATAAATGCTTAAAATGTGACCTATATTTGAGGGTATCTTAGTTTTTTCGATATGAGCAACCGTTAATTAGTAAATCACGGGATTAGTAAAACAATTTCGTAATTTTTATAAATAATTTTTGGTAATTTACCAAAAACCCTAGGCATCTGAGAAGAAAGTTCTTCAAACAAATATTGCAGCGTAAACACTTATCATTAATTGGATGTGTTACACTTATTTGTTTTAGCCATAAAATGCTTGCTAATCCGAGATGACAGATGTTGACTCTGGACTTCAGATTTTAATTTTTTTTTCTTTATATATATGTTTTTAAGTCCAAGCTTGAAATGTGGTCCATGATAAATAATGGTAATTAATGGAATAAAATCGATGATTGAAAAGAATTTTTAAAGATTTTATAATTTTTAATAGCACTTATTTTAAAACTTTTCTAGACTCGGGGGATATTAATGAATTAATGAACAAGTTACAATAGATTAAATTATAATGTAATCATGATGTGCATAAATTTAAAAAAAATATAATTAATAATTTTTCATAGTGTAGCATTTTCACAAAAGTTTCATAAATCATCTTCCCAACATTCATAAAAGCTTCTATCTTGTACACTTTCATTGGGCGACTTCATGTAATCACACTTAGTCAGTCTACATGCATTTGTAAATTTTAGCTGATTTCTCATACAAGTGCATTCTGGTAGTTGGCACAACGTCGCACAAGAACAATCAGAAGCTCCAACACTGCTTAAGGTGCTGCTGGTCCTGTCATCAATTTGATGCAAAGCATTCTATCTTTGCCTATCATCCACGCATGATCTTCTGGTTCTGGAACTTCAGGAAACTTTTCCAGAGATCTTTTCCAAATTGTTGCTTGATTGTTAGCTCGTTGCGAATGTTGACAAAGACAGCCTTCGTATGGAAGAAGTTGTGCTGATTCAACTTCACTTTTAAAAGCAAAGAAAACAAGAGCAGCACTTAAATAAACAAAACAAAAGCAAATCGACTTTCTGATTCATTTATGGGGAGGGAATTGGGAACAGCTGTTTCGTGCTTCTGAGCACTCATCACTCCAAACCCCGCCCTCCCCGAAAAAGGAATCAGAAAGGAGAGATCCCTTTGGTGAAGGCCACCGCCAATCGGGCAGTGACCTCCCAAACAAGAAAAGGCAAGAAAATAAAAGGGTACGTCACTTTGGGTTAGCGTCTAGCGACGTGCCCTATTATTTTCTTGCCTTTTCTTGTTTGGGAGGTCACTGCCCGATTGGCGGTGGCCTTCACCGAGGGGATCTCTCCTTTCTGGTTCCTTTATCGGGGAGGGCGAGGTTTGATGAGTGCACAGAAGCACGAAACAGATGTTCCCAATTCCATCCCCATAAATTGAATCAGAAAGGCGATTTCCTTTTGTTTTGTTTATTTAAGTGCTGCTCTTGTTTTCTTTGCTTTTCAAAATTTTCCACAGCACGTTAAATGTTTTGTTTATCAACTTCGCTTTGTCGCTTCAAAATATTTGTTAACTCAGTTCATTTATGTTTTCTGCTGTAGTTTTTCTTTAATATAACTGACTTGGAAACCTTTGGATCAAACAGTGGTCGTTGTTGGTTAATGCAAACAGGCTTCCCATATATGATAACAATGAAAGGAACTCCTCATTAGTTTGTAGAAGTTCCAGAACTTTGAGCTTCCTTTGTCCAAAAAACACAACGATTGAGTCGTAACCTTCTCATGCATGTATACTAGGTAATGCTAATTTAGCACGTGAGCCAACCGCAGATGCAAGTTTCTTGATGTCTATTAACCACTAATGTCCATTATCTAGTGCTAGACTACCACCTTTACCGCGTTTGATGTACAGGTTGCGCTCCCGATTAATTTCAGAAGATATATAAAGAGCTAAAACCAAAACGTCAGCGTCACAACATTTGAGTATTCCATAGCAGCATCCCTTATATTATCATCATCTGGCTTTCTGCTTCTTCTTGCAAAGAATCAAGATTTTTCCACTTCGTGGAAACCACTAGCACTTATTTTGATGCATTTATTACAGTAAGTAGCATATAATGTCTTATCACCAACCTTTTTCCATTTGTTTTCTTCTTGCTAACTTTCAGCAAGAAAATTTGTTAGTTTATTCTTGCTATCACCTCTTTGCAGAAGACGTCTCCATTTGTTAATTCTGTGACCACTTTTGATATTCTTTAAGAAAATTCCTTCATCTGAACATCTGCTGAGACGTTCAGAAGATTTGAATGATTTGTTGTTGTAAGTATCAAACAATATATCGATTCTGTTATAATAACCAGTATTGAAGACCTGATTGAGGATTATACTAGATAATTCATCAAATGCCCTATTTTCTCCATGCAGTTTTTGAATTATTGCCTTCTCATCAATTACAGTAGCTGAAAAAGAAATATTTCCATCTTCAGCAGTTATATAGTATTTCATGCTAACTGAATCCATTAGTACCTTTTAAAGTTTATGTATCATGTTGATCTTTCTTCTCCAAAGTTACAGGTATGCGAAAAAATGGGTTTCGCGATCCCAGTAGAACGGAAAATCCTCCATGTAATTTAAAGTATTAACTAATTCAGATTGAGTTTTGTCCAAATTAGACATTTCTACAAAGTTTACCAACATGATATCGTGCATAGTTAATTTTATCCATAGCAAAACACAAGAGATCATTTGCTGGATATATGACAGGAAAGTAGCCAGTTTCGTTCTTCGGATTAATCCAAACAATAGATTAATACTAAATCTATGTATCTCATCCAGAATGATGAGAGGTCCATTGTCATTCTTTAAGAAATTTAAGTAACCATCAAATATGACCATGACATTTATCATGGTGGGATTTTCTATTTGCACTTGTGAACGTTTCATTGCACATACTGTCACAGAATTGTTGTCTCAATTCATTAATAGCAGTCTCCATTTTTGAAAAAAAACAAACAAACAGGAAAATTCGATTTCAAGCGATCTAGAAATTGTCAGGAGATGATTCGCATGAGTTCCTCATATATATACTTAAACGAATGGGACGGTTGTCTTAAGTCCCTTGAAGAACATTTCTGATGGGATCCTGTGGAATAGCCCCAGTTCCCAAGTCGAAAAAGTGAAATTGAATCAGCACAATTTCATGTATATAAAGTCTGTCTTTATCAATATTCTACACGATTAAACTATCAAGCAGCAATTTGAAAAAGATGTCTGGAAAATTTTCCCAGAAGTTCCAGAAGATCATGAGTGGATGATAGACAAAGATAGAATGCTTTGCAATAAATCGATGACAGGACCAGCAGCCCCTGAAGCAATATTGAGCTTCTGAGTTCTTCTGCGAGGTCGTGTATTAGAAATCAGTTAAAATGAAGCAACGCATATAGGCTGACTAAGTGTGATAACATGAATGAGAACGAGAAATTATATTTTATTTACTTTATTTTTTTAAATTTATTCACATGATTAAAAAAATAAAATTATATTTCACCAATTATAACATTGGTCGTTGTTTGATAAATAAAAAAATTTTGAAATAAGTGCTACTAAAAATTATAAAATCTTAGAAATTAGTTTCAATTATTAATTTTATTCCATTGATTACCATTATTTATAATGGACCAAATTTCAAGCTTGGACTTAAAAAATTCGGCAGTCCATAGTCAACATCCGTCATCTTGGATTAGCAAGCATTTTAAGAGCAGAACAAACAAGTATAATAAATCAAAGTATAAGCGTTGACGCTGTAATATTTGTTCTCAGAAGTGTTTGGTAAATTAATGATCAACCAAAGATTATTTGCAAAAATTACGAAATTGATTTACAAATCCTTGATTTACTAATGAACGGTTGCTCATATCGCAAGAACTAAGATACCCTTAAATATAGGTCACATTAAGCATTCCTTTAAAAAAAAAGAATCTTGAAATCGGACCATTACTCTCAAAGATTAGGTCCTTGAAAAAAGTCAACATCCTCCATCTTGGATTGGCCGCCATTTCTATTAGTTACTACTTTCAGACGGCAATCATGCTTTTTTGCTTTCCTTACACATCCACATACCTGTGGTATAAAAAAAAATTGTATCCCCAAATTATACGAAATACTGTAATATTCCAGTTGGCCCATTGATTACTCAGACATGGGGAGGGAGGCAAGCACTGAATTCTCTATACGATAACAGAGAAGGTGTTACTTGTCAGTGAATAAAATCAGCATATTTGGTGAAAGATATCGAATACAGATGGACAGTTGTCTCACTCTGACTAGAGAATAGCATCATTTTGGAAAGAAGCACTGAAAGGAGCAGAAGGTCCTGGAATATCATGACGGTTGGGAAGAAAAACTCCTCTTATTAGTCGCAATTGCTCTGTACAGATTATCTTTTTTTTTAAGTAAATTGAATCAGTTTCTTTAATGTTTTCCAGAAGAAGTTGTGGTATTCATAAGAAAGGAACGAAATTTCCGAATTCGTGATGCCTACCTAGCGACATTACACCAGAACACAAACGGAAGATACGAGATTTAGCTAGCCTCAAATCTTTCCAGACTAAGTGGGTGACCAACCCAAAGCTATCAAATTAGAAGGAGGCCCTCAGCCGATTAATGTTAGGAAACGGATGCTGCAAGACTTCTCCTTGAGTAGAAGCAGAGGCAAAAGTAGTATATATTTCAACAAGCAGCAAGGCAACAAAAAAAAGGAACAATTCCTTAATTGCCAGATTACTCTTTTCTTAGAAGACAGGTCTTCACGGTCGAATTTTAAGAGGATAGCTATGGAAAAGGTAGTTATTGAAACTTGAAATGCTTGCTAATGAAAAACGATTAGTCACTGAAATATTTAGAAAAGATTAGCAAAACTTAATAAAAGTTCCTTTCCCGACTTGCGAAAAGAAACAGATAAATAAGATAACATAAAAAAAGAAATGTCCTGGGAAAATAATACAATCAAAATAAATTTTAACTGAACATTTCAAAATATTCAAAACCTCAAAGCTGAGAAAAAGAGAGAATCTATCAACATCTGTACTATAAACTAAGGATGTTTTGGCTGCAAAGAAAAAAGAATAAATTGACAGTCAATTGTTGAATAATTATATTTACTATTCGGCTACCCGTCGCTTCGCTCCGGAAGCCTCGCGTATGTAACGGAAAACAATTTGTTATTTATTAAAAAAACACACACACACAAATTACATCAAGTAAAATAAAACTAAAATTTTTTTAAAGTTTTTTTTTATTTTAATTTTTGATGTATATATTCTCTCAATTCACGACTGCTTTTAGAATCAGCGTGTGAATCATATATCTGTGATATATTTTTATTTTTTATAGAGATTAGAATGTAATCCTTGTGGTCTAATGCTTAAGACGTCTAACTTCGGAGCAGAAGGTTGCATGTTGGATTCCAGTAGATAACTTGTAGAAATTATTTCTATTTTTGTAAATTACAATAATTGCACCAGACCGAAAGAGAAATAAAAGATTTTCGTAATATAGATACAATTTTCAGTCGCTTTTGAGCTACAAATAGCTTTCAGTATTCTACTTAATAGAAATAGTGCTTCTTTCTTTTTTGAGTCTCTTTTTTTTATTTCCATTGAGACTTTACAGTGGTTTTTGAGTTACAAATAGTGAAAATTATCTATATCTATTAGCTAGGCCATCAGATTGTTAGATATAGATATTTGAAGAAGAGATTTCAGATGGACGTTAGTTGATATAGATGATAAATGAAGATCATAGCTTGTATACGAAATTCTTCACAACAAATTGATTGTGAGTATTCTTTAGAGTGAAGATAACCAAATTCTGTTGAATTGTGACTCAAAGACCTAAAGTTGTATGTGAGTTTAGACAACGTTTTCCAATTATATGGCAACTTTATTTACAGTTTGTCCTTGAGCTTTATTGATAAATATCAAATAAGAAGGTCTGATCGGAAATTGTTTTCTTGTGAAAGTGAATGAAAGTAGATTACCGCATGGTTCCATAGACATCCTATGGATGAAAACAAAATCTGCTTTGTGAGTTCTGTTATAATTTCGGTTTCTATGAGATCATTATCGAATGAACAGCATTTAGGTTGAGTTCCATTGCAGTATGCAAACTTGGGATTGATGTTTCGCAACAATATTATTGGAGATCCAATCTTCAATGACAAACGATGTTGAGGAATTCCGCTGAGATTCAATGCGTTCAGACACTCGGGCATATAAAGATGTTCGTGTGGTGGATTATCAGAAGTGTCAATTTTATTCGCACTTGTATTGTATACTCTGTAGTCTCTCCTTTTATTCTTAGACTTATCATTCGATTGATGTTATCGACACTCTCGTTCATCTCGTTTATCCAATTCCAATTGATACTTTTCAGTGGTTTTTAAGTTACAAATACTGATTTCTCAGTATTCTACCTAATGACGTACTGCGTCTTTCTTTTTTGACTTTCTTTTTAATTACATATGTTACTTTTCAGTCAAAGTCAGTTCAGTTTTGACAGATAAGTCAAAAATGCAATATGGAGAGAGTTGAAGTTCCCATGGCCTAATGGGTAAGATGTCTGACTTCGGATCAGAAGGTTGCAGGTTCGATTCCTGTCGCGGATGTTTCATTGAAAAAATTCTTTCTATTTTTCATTCTCAATGAAAACTTCGCCGGACAGACACACAGGCAGACAGACAGAGAAATAAAAGATTTTAGTAATATAGATTAAAATTAGCACATTATTTATTTTAATATACAGGCGTTTTAAATAGATACTATTTTATCAAAAAAGATATTCTAAGATTTTTGGAATTACAGAAAAAAAATAAAAGCGACAAAGACCGCGATTAAATTCAATTACATTTGCAAAAGAGATGAATTAACACCTCATGGATGCCGAATTAACACTAGGAAATTAAAAATAAAAAAAAATTGGCAACGACGCTACAAAAGGTGTTAATAGCGGAAAGGATTAATGATGCGTATGTAAAAAAAGGAACAGCTCATATCTAACTTAAAGCGATTATCAAATTTCCTTAAAGAAAGATAAAGTAAAGAGGATTTCGTGTTCGTCCTAATAAAAGGGGCAAAAAAGCAGGTTATGCACGCCTGTAGAAAAAATTGGGAAAGCTCATGAACGAGAAAAGGAATTTATTGTTTATATCAATACCAACAAATTAATGAAAGTAAAATCATAATTGATAGTCGGTTAGAAATTAATGTAATATAGAAGAGTAGCCTATATTAAGTAGAGAGTTGAAATATAATATCGGGAAGGAAAAACTTCGAGCTTTTGATATTTTAACAAATTTGAAACCCAAATTAGGTTCGTCAGTAATAATAATGAACGAACCATGCTTAGAAATAAGGTAGGGAATATAGTTAGAGGCCAGAAGGCCAAAAAAAGCACGAGTTCTACCCTCAGTAAAATGGAATATATGGATTTATTGAAATTAAAAGAAAAAGGGGAGGAGGTTATGTTCATAGAAACGGATAAAGGAGAGCGACGATTATATTGGAAAAGTCCGATTATATAAAAATGTGTGAGCGGTTTATACAAGTAAAGATAACAAATATTTTTGCGCAATTTGACAAACTGAAAAACAAATTATTAAGGAAATATATTTTAATTCCGAATTTAAATCAAATTTACATCGGGTGTATCGGTCTACTATTGTTAGCTGGTATCGGTAACCTTGAGAGCACGGAAGCGGACCTACTAGATCGAGATGGATGTGAAGAAATCGTCCTTGTGGAACAGCAAACGCTTGTAAAGGAGCAGAGTTGTGTCTACTGACCTTGGAACGTTGACAATCTTGACAGGTACGATTCCACAGACTAACATCTTTTCTCAGACACGGCCAGACGTAACGCTTGGCGACAAGCTTTGATGTTGATCGTATACTGGGATGAGCTTGACTGTGAAGGCGTTCAAAAACTAAATGATGAAAATCGATTGGAAGATATGGACGGTCTTGTTCAGTTGACTTATCGCACCAAAGTTTATATTCCGTTCCGAAAATGCATACTTCTTGAAAGTCTAGACTGCAGGATCCAGAGCGTAAGCTATGGAGTTCCTGATCTGTCGTCTGAGCTAGTGCCAATTTGATATAAAAATCAGTGTGTGTGAGTGACAATGCCGCAATAGCAGTGATTCGAGATAAGGCATCAGCGACAGTATTTTTGTCTCCTGGAATGTATCGAATGTCTGTAGTGAATTGACAAATAAAGTCTAGATGTCTTTGTTGCCGAGGTGACGAACAATTAAGATTTTAGTCAAATGCATGGCTGAGTGAACGATGATCCGTAAAAACTGTGAACGTTCGTCCTTCTACCAATGGTCGGAAATACTATACTGTAGAGTATATCGCAAGTAATTCTCTATCGTAGGTCGAGTACTGTCTTTGAGCAGGGGTAAGTCCGCAAGAGAAGAATGCCAAAGGAACAAGGCGTTGTTCCTGTTGTTGTTGAAGAGCTGCTCCAATTGCAGTAAGGTAGGCATCCACTGACAAGAGGAGACGTTGCACTGGATCCGGATGTGCCAGGAGGGTTGTCTTTGCCAGCTCTTTTTTAAGTCGCTGAAAGGCTGCAAGTGTGGTCTCAGTCCATTGAATGGGTCTCTTGTTCTTCTTTTTATTACCAGGTACAAGATTAACAAGTTCACTTTGCGTGGCTGCTGTGTGTGGCATGCTCCGCCTACAAAAATTAATAAGGCCTAGAAAGAGTCTTAAGTCTTGAATGGTCTTTAGGGTTGGGTAATCACGGCCGTTTTGTACTCGGTCACGTTGTGGTTTAATGCCCTCTTGATTGACGGTCTATCCTAATAAATCAAACTCTGCATCTCCAAAAGTAGATTTGGATACATTGATAGTTACTCCATATTTTTGGAGGACGGTAAAGAGCTGACGCAAATGCTGTCGATGCTCTGTCTCGTCGTGTGATGCTACGAGGATATCATCTAAATATGCAAAGGCAAAGTCTAGGTCTTGTAAAATGTGGTGCATAAATCTCATAAATGTTTGGGCTGCATTGCGTAAAGCAAGAGGAAGGTGAAGGAATTCGAAGAGGCCGAATGGTGTGACAACGGCTGTCTTCGGAATATCTTCTTCCGCAACTGGAATGACATAATAGGCTCGAACTAGATCAATCTTGCTGAACACTTGTCGTCCATAGATTCCAGCATTGAAATCTTGGATGTTAGGTACAGGGTAGCGATCTGGAATAGTCTGCCTATTAAGGGCTCTGTAAATCCCCGCATGGTCTCCAGCTGCCGTCCTTTTTACGAACCAAGTCAAGTGGTAAATCGGTGTATATAACAATAGTAGACCAAGTGAAGTTCGGAGAATATTAAGAAAGATGCGGAAAGAAAATTAAGAGAGAACCAAAAGATGCTGTAAAAAAGCATGTTAATAAGCTACTTAAAGAAGAAGAAATTGTGAACAGAAGGATTAAGAAAAGGTTAGAATATAAGGATTAAGAACTGGTTATGCTTTGGAATCATAAACATTATAGGAAAATATAGAAAAAAGCTAAAGATAGAAAAATAAAGAAGATTAATAACAAGAAATTTGAGGATAATAAAAATTATGTGGTTAATATGAGAAAGTTCAACAAAAAAGAATTAGAACTCTTAAATAAAGTACTGGACAATGTTTATGATAAAAACGAAATTTTAAACTTGAAGACTTTAGCAAAATTGCAAATAGCTGCTGAGAGAATGGAACAAGGTAAGAAGGATGAAGTCTTGAAAGAAATTGGAACTTTAAGAATAACTTTAAAGAAGTAAAATTAAACTTAAATGAAGAAGAATTAAACATATTAAGAAGGATTGGAAAAGATAAAAATTTACATATAGCTAAATCTGATAATGGGAACAAGTTAATAATTATGAACAAGCAAGAATATGTTGAGAAGCTTGATAAATTAGTAGAAGATGGACATTATGTAAGCATAGCGGAAGATCCGACTGTGTGTTTATAAAACAAAGTCAAGTTGAAATTGAAGGAATTACAAGAGAATGGGACGATAATTTTTTGGCAAAAAGAAAAAATTTTAAAGGAGGCGTGTAGAACTCCAACATTGGATGGAAGAGTTAAAATTCATAAAATTAATAGCCCAATTAAACCGGTAATAAATGCTTATGGGAACCCAGTTCGGAACATAGCAAGATTCTTTAATAGGATAGTGAAGAATTTTAAATTACCTAGGGAAGAAATAATCATCAAAAATACATAAGACTTAGAAAGTAAATTGAAACAAAGTCCACTAACCCTTAACTAAGCGGCTAAAAGAGCACAATTATGCTATAAAAACGAATAATCTCGCGTACCATACGGCTGTCCACTGTATTACATTTCGACATGAATTAGATGTAGAAAATCCACTAATCTATGGAAACTATAAAGATGAATTAAATCTATCTATCTAACAGCCTTTAGCAGCCCACTGCTGGACGAAGGCCTCCCCCAGACAGCTCACTGTCTCGGGGGGATGAAAGTGTAATCTCCCACACTGACTTTCAACTGCGGGTTGGGAGATGCATTTGAACCCTAACTGCCAGGGTACAGAAACGGGAACGGACAGAAGGAGAAATAGAAGAAGAAAGAAGCATCCATGCCACGACCGGGATTCGAGCCCGGGAACTGGCACACTGGCCGCAACGGTAGACCTGCCGTCTAGACCGCAAGGCCACGCCAGCACGGTCTAAAGATGAATATCTTTGCAAATTTTACGAATCTGCAATGATAATAATGCATAAAAGTTACAATCAGGACTTATCCACAGTCAACGTTTTAGAATATTGCATATAATTATCTCGTGTTTGTTAATCAATACATTTTAAAAAAAGAATTAGGCTATAACCGAATCATCCAACGACGCTTCTATATTGTAGCAGACAACTGTTTCCGAAATAATTAAAAAAAATCACCAATAGGGAGATAATACATTGATTTCCGCTTGTATTCCAAAGATCATTAATCATAACGAATTCAGACATGGAGCGCACTTTTTAGTTTTCTTGATAATAAACATTATCACAAGCAGAGGATTTGAAACATCGTGAGTTTTAGATTAATTATCTTAGCTTTCTTGAGATGGTGCTCGTCATAGTTGGCAATTTTTAAAGTTTATTTCGTTTTCAAATATTTACATCTAAAAAATAAACTTATTGAGTTTTTGAAGGAAATGACTGTTTAAAAAATATATATATTTCAATTATACAGGATGGGCCTTAAATTCAGTGTGCTCATTTTTTTATACAGTGTGCTATAAAATAAAGAAATTCTGAAATCAATTGAAAAACTTTAAGAAACTCAAGAGGATACATTTAAGTAATGAGAATATGGCAATAATAATGGCAATGCTAGTGTCATTGCAGCCCTCGGTGATTTGATCGCTATTTTTCGCTGACAGTTGAAGTCGTCACCTTGTTTGTCTGCTTGCTCGCCGGAGTGGTTTGGGATCATTATGAAAATGCAGTGAATCTCTCCTTGTAATCTGCAACAAAGTTCATGCGAATCACACCACGCTTTTCCTTGACGTAGGACCTAAACCAGTTGTCGCACGTTGTCAGGTCATTTGAGAGATGTAACTCCTTCGATTCACACTGGAAAATGGGTGCTCATTCACTCTTGAAAGACAGTACAGTATTGTTCTTGAGCCCCATCCTGTTTGAGGACAACTCTGTCTAGTTCTGAAGCAGCTAGTGCCTCAACATGTCGAGGTATGATGCACTAGTCGTAGGCATCTTGAAACAACAATGGTCCAATGATAGTTTCAATGGTAACCCTAACCCATATCATAACATGAGAGGGGGCATTGAATTTCTTCAAAGAAATGAATATTGTTCTTGATCCAGAAATAAGCATTCTGAGAATGTGAGCTGAAATATTACCCACTTATCTGCCATCATATCACTATAACGAGCATGTAAGATGCGAAATACAGCTAGTGACGTTCCATATACCTCCAATAGCATAGGATGGGAATCCAACTGTGCTTGGAAAATGATGGTGAAAACACGGAGAAGTGAAGCCTTCAACTACACTAGTAGGAACGTTGTTATTGTCATATTCTCGTTACTTAATGTACCTTCTCAAGTTTCAGAATGGTTTTGAATTGATTTTCCCATTTCATTATTTTGTACAGCACCATAGAAAATATTCGATCGTTTCTTACGGTCCATCCTGTACAGCTGAGAGGTGAATTAAAGCTTCCGAGATGAAATGTTCAACTGTTGAATATATCGTAACTAGGATTCTGAATTTGTTGTACGGCTTGGGGCAAGATCCCCTTTTGTCACCAATCTCAGTAAAGGAATTTGTCATGTAGTTTCTTGTTATATATTTCATTTAGGTTTTATATCCAAAAACTTCATATTCTGAAAACTATTTCTGCTGTCGTATATTCTGTTTAAAATAATGTCTTGAAATTCTTATAAAAGCAATTTAAGTAAACTGGATTGGGGGGGGGGGGGGGCAGTCTTAGGGCTTAACGAATTTCAAATACCTTCCATGAATTTTCAATATATAATTGGCCTTTTATATATCTCTTCGAGAAAATAAAATTACAAATTACCTTCTATTAATTATATTTAACAATTTACAAAACCTTTAATTCATTTAGTTTAAGTTAAGTTTCTTAATTCTTGTAATGTAATGAACGGTGCCTCAAAGGTATTACTGATGTTACTGTGCGCGCATTTAATGAAAAAAAGTTTGTCTTTTTATTGTTTGGGCTCATTTTCATTCTTGAGAAATCATGAATCTATTTTTCAATACATAGGTTGAGAAGAACAAAAGAACAACAATCTAATATATAGG
>JAFIDM010001028.1:2365294-2406881 GCA_023159025.1 Thereuonema tuberculata
AACAATCTAATATATAGGTTGAGAAGAACAAAAGAACAACAATCTAAAGACAGATTCAGAATCAATGCAAATGTTTCATTCCCCAAATCAACTACATTCTTTATAAGCCAACGATCACCAAACAGAAGAAATCAATAATAAATTATTAGAAATATTAATAATCCGAAATAAGGAATTTTCTTATAATTTAACGTAAGTGAATTTCTAAGAATTAATCTGTTTTTAAATTTTTAGATTAAATTAAAAGTTAATTTTAAAATAGATAAAATTGTAAAATAATGTAATTAATTACTGTAGTTACAGTAAAATATAATTATAATAAAAATATATATTAATTATAATAATAATAATACTATTACTACTAATTCTACTACTACTAATAATAATGATAATAAAAATAATAATAATAATTTTCTAAGTACCCAAAAATTATAAAAAATAGTATAAAATTAATTTTTTGTTTAAATCGTAGTTTTAATCTTATCCAAATTTTAATTAGAAATTTTTATTGATTATTTGCTTTTAAACAAATTTAAATCGCTTTGAATTTTTTATATAAGAATTATTTAAAATAATTTACCAATTTATACCTGAGGCATCGTAATCTTGGGAACCTTTTAAAAACTCTAAAAAAAAACGAAAAAGTAAAAAAAAATATATAATAATAAATATACAAATTTTATAATTAGGTTTTAAATCTTTTTTTTTACAACAGTGTTTATTAAATTTAAGTTATCTAATAATATTAATAATTAATTAATCTAGGACCGGTTTGAAACAAAAATTAAAATGAATTAGTAACTTTTACCAGTTAAAGTCATTGGAATTGATACTGGAACTGTCTGTTTACCAACTGAGATTTCTAGCAATGATTTCTGTAGCAAAACCTGCACCCAACCCTTAACTTCCTTCCAATGAAATACATCTAAGCATTTCATTTGAAATCAGTCTGTTATAAAGCAAAATCCAATTTAAATATTAGATTTCGAATTCAATTCAAATTTTTGACTTACCAAAAATTAGACCTAACAAAATAAATTGTTACTGTGGGTGATAAATAACATTAGAGCAAATAAGAAATAAAATTATACTATTGGGTCGTCCGCAACGTTCGTGCCGATTTTCTGTAGGTCGCATAAGGACACCCCTCAATATATCAGAATGATTGAAAACTGTTGGAATAGACAAAACGTCATTCTTAGTGCGCATGTGCGGGAAGAAGATGAATCCGGATTTCCTGGAGACGTTGCTGTGTATTGTTAAGTAACCAAGTTTTCGATGTACGCTTATCGTATGAATACAAGTAGGTTTTTTTACTTACCTTTCGTTTGTCATAATTACTGCTTAAATACACTTATCACAACAACAAAAACAAATGACAAGCGCACATATTCGAAACGGGTCCTTGGGCTACCCAGTCCTCCGTATAATGGTTACCGGGTTTCTTTCCCGGGAGTTTAAGGCAGGCATGCCTTGGGCTGACTCCCAACCTCAGCCTCGTCTCGTTGGTCAAGAAACGCCGAGAGCCTTACCTCCCTGGAGCCACTGGGCCTGTTGTGGCGATCCTTAACTTTTAACATATTCTAAAACACGGTACTTCAGGCATATTTGGAAAAGATTTCGATTGCAATGCGTTAATTTTTGTCAGTTGTGTACGCCTTTGAATATGGAAGCAGTACATTATAGGCATTTAATGCTTTTCTTTTACCGGAAAAGTAAAAATACCATACAAGTAGCAAACAAGATATGAGCGAAGGTGCTGTAGCTGAAACAACTGTGCGGAAGTGGTTTGCTAGGTTTAAAGCTGGTTATTTCAACTTTGAAGATCAAGAACGGCCGGGTAGGCCCTCCACCACAGATGAAGATCAGATTAAAACACTGATCGAGAATAATCCACGCTGTATGACACGTGAATTAGCAGAAATGTTAAAAATATCAAAATCCATCATCCACGAGCATTTTCTGAAGCTTGGCTACACAAACTGTTTCGATGTTCCTCGCGATTAAAGAAACATCTGATGGATCTCACTTTTCATTTGCGACTCGCTCTACAAACGCATCGAGAAGATACCATTTTTGAAGCAAGTAGTGACGGGGGATGAAAAATGAATCCTTTATAATAATGTAAAGCGAAAAAGGTCTTGGGGAAAGCGGAAGGAACCACCTTTAGCCACCCCAAAAGCCGGTTTCATCCTAAGAATGTCATGCTCTGTATCTGGTGGGATCGGAAAGGAATCCTGCATTATGAGCTTTTACCAAGAGACGATAAATTCTGAGAAGTATTGCTCCTCATTAGACATATTACAGACAGCAATTGAACAAAAACGTCCAGAATTAGCGAATCGGAAAGGCGTCGTGTTTCATCAGGACAATGTGCGGCCTCATGCATCTTAGACAACTCGTTGTTGGAGTTCGGTTGAGATGTTCTAACCCATCCACCATATTCACCAGATCTCGCACCCTCAGATTTCCATCTATTTCGATCATTACCAAATTCCCTTAATGGAAAAACTTCAACTTTTGGTCGAGATAAAAAATCATTCAGAAAGGTATTTCGCCAAAAAACCTGAGAGGTTCTGGAAGGACGGAATTTTCATGTTGCCTGAACAATGGAGAAAGGTTGCGGAACAGAATGGCACCTATATAATTTAACAAATGCATTTCAAAATTTAAATGTGCTGCGTTTCAATTTTCCTTCAAACTCGGCACGAACGTTCGGGACGACCCAATAATTACACTAGTCGAAAATCAAAAATTAACACCCTGAAGTCAGGCCCAGGAGAATGAAATTTTATTCACACATTTTATAGATCGTAAACTATATATGATCTTGAAAACGGGACAATACATCTATATACAGAGGCTACAATGTGAGTCAAAAGACCATGTCAGTACTCAGTGTGCCCTCCCCCAGCAGCCATGAAGGCCTGCACTCTCGCATGAGACGATCGGAGAGGTGCTGAATGTCATCTTAGGGAATGGAGGTCGATGCGCATTCCACCTGGTGGCGCAGTTGATGAAGTTGCAGACTGGGCCAGATGCCGTCCAATAGAATCCTACACATCCTCAATGAGGGTCAGGTTTGGTGATCATGCTGGTCGGGGGAGATGATGAACGCCTTGGAGACCTCGTTGGGTTACATGAGCAGTGTGTGGGCGGGCATTGTCCTGTTGGAAGAGCACATCTCCCTGATGTTGCAGAAATGGCAACAGAACTAGTTGGATATACACTGCACACCTCAATATTCCCTAAACGACAACCAGAGGCAAACGATCATTATGCGACTATCAGTCTCTCATTATGATCCAGGCGTTGGTCTATGTGTTGCTGCCATATACACTATGGCAGGTTCAGGTCACCTGGTCGCAACCGACTCAGATCACTCGGAAACGACTGTCACTAGCGCCGAGGCAGAACCTTTTTTTCATCGCTAAACACAACGCTGTGCCATTTATTCCTTCAGGTGCTGCTTTCGCTAAACCACTGGAGGCGCCTGCATGGTGGAGAGGATTGAGGGAAGTCTGGCGAGCAGCATCCATGATCGTAGCTCAGCTTTCAGCAAACGGTTGCAGATGGTTCTAACTGACATCCGGGGTGCAACACAAGTCCTTATCTGTGCTGTGTTCGCCGTGCGATCAGCCGTGGCTGCTCGTTTGATGCAGCGGTTCTGGCGTGCATCCGTGAGCTGCTGTTGTTCGTAACCATGCTGACGAGCATCTACTCTTTCCTCAAATTCGTCCGTAAAGTAGAGTCATAAAATTGTGAAAAGCTAATAGTCAGATTTAGATATTGCCAATTTTACAACTAATATTTTTGTGGTTATGTTATCTGTTGATTGTGGATAGAAGGGAAGCCAAACACTGCATTCGGAGACAACCTAAAATTTACTACAACTTCATGTTAGAGTAAATGATGCAAAGCATTGAAGAAAGAACTTAATATTAAGTCATTTTGTATATTAAGTTTAAAATATAGTTTGTATTTCGAAGAGAATTTAGTAATAATTATTATTGTTTTTTTTGCTACAAAGATTCAGAAATAGAAATAAAAAATACATTATTCCTATCAAACTCGCTTCTATTCAGTAGACTATTAATGTTTATTAAGGTCTATTAATGATTGTAGGAATTTTTCTGAAGTTCATTTATCTATATTATATAAAAATGAATGTATCTTTCTTTCTTTCTTTCTTTGTTTCTTTGTCCTTTATACACTCTTATGCCCTTTGACCTATCTGGACCAAACTTTGCAGAATTACTCTTTAGGACACTCCGGAAAAGATAGGCTACCTTAGAACCCGGACCCCCCCCCCCAAGGGGTTGAAAAGGGGTAAAATCCCTGAAAAACCCAAAATCCACATGGTGGTGAAAATGAGAACTACCCAATTATTGTGTAAAGTGAAAAATTCGCTCTCCTACTTGGGGCAGGGATACCACACTTGGGTGGGAGGAAGGCAACACAAAGGCTAAAGTGTCCCACCTCCGACCGACACCGGGACCTTATATTTAGGGCCCCTTCTCGGGCCCCCCAAGTCAATTGCAAATAAGGAAAAATTCGCTCTCCTATGGGGGGCAGGGACACCCCACTTGGGTGGGGGGATGGCGACACAAGGGCCTGAGTGTCCCACCGCCGATCGACACCGGGACCTTATATTTAGGGCCCCTTCTCGGGCCCCCCCAAGTCAATTGCAAAAAAGGGAAAAATTCGCTCTCCTATTTGGGGCAGGGACACCACACTTGGGTGGGAGGAAGCCAACACAAAGGCTGAAGTGTCCCACCCCCGACCGACACCGGGACCTTATATTTACGGCCCCTTTTCACCGAGCCCTTTCTTTTTTTGAGTGGCATTGCAACGCATGCCGGGTACAGCTAGTCTTCAATAATAATAAATAAGGAAGAAAGTTTGACATAAAGTAAAATAGAAGAATCCACAGTATATTATTTTCACTCCTTGAGCTATCATGGACGGGAATCTGGAACAGCTGTTTTCTTTTCTTAGGGCTCATCAGCCACATTCATTCTCGTTAATAAGCTTAGAATCACCCACGCCGGGAAGCGTAAGAAGGATCCATAGCTTTTTTTGCGTTTTCTAAGCTTATCATCAAAGGATAAATCTGATTGATAAGTCCTGACTAGAATGAAACAACTGTCACAGATTTCCGTCGAGGACAGCTCAAGGAGGTATTTTCAATATCCCGTTGTTTGTTTATTTCTTCTTATTACATAAATAATGCAGGGGTAATAGCATTCTACACTTATTCTACTCGAGTACTATGAAATTAAGCAATTAATCTGTGTGAGACATTTCGATAATTCAGTACAATATTATTTTACTTACATTTAAAGATAAAAGAATAATAATTAAAAATTTAAGTATTAAAATAAATAAATAAATAATTAAATAATGTGCTAATTATAAACTTTAAAAATTACAATCATAACGAACCCTGACATGGAGGATACGTTTTAGTGTACTTGATAATAAACCCTATTAGAAGCGGACGGTTTGAAACGTCGTAAGTTTTAGATTAATTATTTTAGTTTTATTCAGATTGCGCTCGTCGTAGTTGGCAATTTTTAAAAATTTAAGTATTTATAAATTTTTGTCTTTTCATGGACAGTGCTCAAACCAGGACATAAGTCCACTCCAATAATTGCATTCTAATTCATTTGAAAGCAAACCCGGTTTTTGATATCATCCTATTAATAGGCAAAAGTTGTCCTGATCTTTGTAAATTTGTAAATTTGAAGTAACCAATCACAGTGCAGCGTTGGAACACGTCAGGCATGACGTCATGCCCATGTTCAAAGATGGTGTCTTTACTATTTTCTCCACTTCACCACGACGGATCGCGATTACAGAATTGTTATCAGCGTAGTGAGATTTTCTTTCCCACATAAATGAAGTTTACACTGAAATGCATGAAGTTCATGCGTCAAAATTTATCAGAGATTTTGTAAAACCTCGGTTTTTACATAATTTCGGCTGTGCAGTCGCTCTCTCAATACTCAACAAGTAGGAGATAATGACGATGCACGTGCCCTCATTAATGCCCAGACAGGGTTATTGGTATTGGCTGTTGGACATTCGTTATTGTTACTGTTATTGTTGAAACTGGTAAATCATTTTTTTATTTTCTTTTATTTTAACAAAATTTGGCTTACTCATTCAAACTAGTTGCGACCCGTGAAATATTCACGGAAGTAAAACAAATTCCACATTTTTGGAAAACACAAGATTGAAATAGATGTTCTAAACTGATTTTTTTGGAAGCCATGACTTCCACAACAGCCCATATGTAATTCGAATATCGGCTTATTTGTTAAAATAATATCATAATATTGTTAAAATAAAAAAAATAAAAAATTGATTTATTACTTTCGTAGTAGAGGTTTCTCATTACGAAATATAATGGCAACCTTCTGCCCTAAAAGAATAGGTCCGTCGAATTGAGGCAGTATTAACAGAAATAAAACAAATGCCATATTTTTGAATATCCTGAAATTTTTGAAAAACACAAGATTGAAAAAGATGTTGTAAGCTCATTTTTTAAAAGCCATGACTTCCGCAACAGCCCTCATGTAATTTGAATGAGTAAGCCAAATTTTGTTAAAATAAAATAAAATAAAAAAATAATTTACCAGTTTCAACAATAACAATTACGAATGTCCAACAGCCAATACCAATAATCCTGTCTGGGCAACAATGAGGGCACGTGCATCGTCATTATCTCCTACTAGTTGAGTATTGAGAGAGCGGGACACAGCCGAAATTATGTAGAAATCGAGGTTTTACAAACTCTGATAAATTTTGACGCATGAACTTCATGCATTTCAGTGTAAACTTCCTTTATGTGGGAAATAAAATCTCAATACGCTGATAATAATTGTGTAATCGCGATTCGTTGGGGTGAAGTTGAGAAAATAGTAGAGACGCCATCTTTAAACATGGGCGTAACGTGTTCCAACGCTGCACTGTGATTGGTTATTTCAAATTACAAATTTACAAATTTTACAAATTTACAAATTTACAAATAAGATCCGTACAACTTTCGCCTTTTAATGGGATGATTATATGTGGGCTGCTGCAGAAGTCATGGCTTTTAAAAAATGAGCTTAGAACATCTTTTTCAATGTTGTGTTTTCAAAAATGTGGAATTTGTTTCACTTCCGTGAATATTTCGTGAATATTTCCGGTCGCAACTAGTATTATTAATTTCAATTTACTATTAAGTTGTCTCCGAGAAGATATTTCGATAGTATTTTGTGAATTCTTGTTTCTCTTCTAATCAATAGGAACTTTCAGAATTTAATGAAAAAATAGTCAATAGCATCTGCTTCTTTTTCTTTTACAATAGGGTCATTCCATGGCAAGTGGTCTAAAATTAAAAAAAGTTCCCGCCATCATGTCTCCAGTTTTGTTCAAAGTTTAACTATAGCACCAGTAAGGTGTTAAACTAAGTTCCCGAAAATTTGACGTCCCAAGCTTTAATAGTTGTTGATCTAGACTCCTTATCTGAAGGGTAATCGGTCCAAGTTCGCGCAACACTGAACAAAATGCCACTTTTGGAGTCTAATAAAATTGAAATTAACTTATAAAAATGGCTAAAAATTTGAGATCCTGTACAATTTTTCCTGCTGATTCCAATAAAATTAATTTTAACATTATGGATGCAAAATTCAGTCAAACAAGTTGACTCAAAGTGTGCATAAAAATTTGTTGTGACTTCCCGCCACAAAATTTGACAATATTTAGACTCCAACAACTTCCAGGCAAAAACAGGTATGGACTTGAAATTTTGAACAAGGAGGTGATTGTAATAATAATTGGCAGAAAATGTGGAATCTCCAAGAATAAAATAAAAAATAAGAAATACATACTAAAAATAAAATACAGACAATTAATGTGCCAGTATCCACTGGCCTATATCAATTTTTAATGCGCAATTAAATAATACATTTTAATGTGTTACAATTTTTTAGGCGCTTTATTTAATTGCGCATAAAAAATTCATAGAGGCCAGCGGAGACTGCCACATGAAATTTTGTATGTTTATTTTTAATTTTTTTATTTTATTCTTAGAGGTTCCATATTTTCTGCCAATTACAGTGTTACCTTACGGACCGCAAGTTTTGTCCGTTATTGGAAGGTGTCCGCTATTGGAAGGACTGTTTTTTTTTTTTTTTTTTTTTTTTTTTTAGCTTATAGCATGTCATTTAATGAAAAATTACGTGCAATCTTAATTAAATTCTACAATTATCATTGCGATATGAGAGAATATGAACAATTGCAAATTATTTACTATATTCCTTTTTAAATGAGAGCTAATCCGTTTGTCTTACTTAAAATAATGATAAAATTAATTACAGTATATAGAAAATTAATTTCTAGCCATCCATTTCATGCCTTAAACGTGTCCAATCCTCAAGTTTGACCGACTTCTCTGACTTTTTCTTGAAGGAAAACACCGCTTATAGGAATGTTCTTTGCACGAGCAAAGCGGAACCATTTTAACTCCATTTCGTCGATTTTGCTTTTAGTTTCAGTTTTACAAAACTTTAAATTCTTCGAATTTTCGTTTGAATTCACCATCCACATTTTTCTAATCTCATCTTTGTCCTTCAAAAGTTCACTTATCTGAGTTTTTCCAACTTGAATACTTTCAGCAAGACAACACGCACTCAGCTTTTCTTTTTCAGCAACTTCAAGAACATCAATTTTTTCTTTCAGTGCCAATCTCTTCCTTTTTGACGCCATTTTAATTCGCACTAAATTTATTCAACACGTTTCTAGGGAATGACATTTGTAAAGCAATTGCAGTGGAAAAAAAGGGCCTCAGATTCCTGCATTGAATCTTGGGACACCGATACAGTATATCAATGTACGGGAAACCGATGTAAATACAACCATAATGTGTTTGTCGGAATGTTAATCAAAAAAAAAAAAAATTTTTCAGTTAAAATAACTGTCCGCTATTCAGAGTGTCCGCTATTCGGAGTGGATAACATGGAATGTCCTATTTTAAGGGAATGGGACCCGCAACAATGTCCGCTAATGAGAGGTGTCCGCAATTCGGAGTGGATAACATGGAATGTCCTATTGTAAGGGAATGGGACCCGCAACAATGTCCGCTAATGAGAGGTGTCCGCAATTCGGAGTGTCCGTTGAAGGAGATTACACTGTATAAATAAAAAAAGCTTTTTCAAATTATTTTCTGATGCGTTTTCATTATAACTTCCGAACCACTCACAATTCGGCAAATATTGCTATTACATAAAATGTGAGACGTTTCATTCATTTTCCATTGATACCCCACAATAGCTGTTTGGGCAAGCGACTTTATTGAAAAGTACGGGAACTACGGAAGTAGCACGCTCGTTGTGTCGGCTCCTCGTTCATAACCTGCCCGCGTTTCCTACGATAGGTCTCTCCGTTCATATTGATTTTCATTGTTGTTGTACTTTATATTTTTAAGTGTACAGTTGTTTCCTAAGATAGTATAGAAATAGTTTTGATGTCATAAAACGTTTTTTGCTAAGAATTTTTACAAAGATATAGTTTTTTTTAAGAACCAGCAAAATGTTCTGACCCCCAAGTCATTATAAAGTTTACAAATTACGATTGCACCACTGCCTGGCTCCGTGTTGCAGATTTCATCCCATTGCACAGTGTTTCAAAACGCCTGAAAACATGGCCAAAAATACTAAATGCAATTTTAACACGAATATTTCGACTTTTCTTTTTTAAATACAAGACAAATAACACAATAACATTAAATAGGAGTTATTTGCTTAACAATTTGCTTAACAAACTGAATCTTTATAGGGCGGCAATACAAAGTTGATGATGGACGAGGATTTTGCCACAGAACACTTTTCTCTTCATTTTCATCCACACGAAAGAGTTGCACAGGAACCATGGAAGTGAAGAAAATATAGGAATCAGAAAAGCTTTCTTCTGCCCTTTGTTTGTAAAAGGAATGCCCACTGCTACCATCACAGCCCCACTTCGATATCAATGTCATAGAAATTTTGTCATCTTTCATTCTGACAATTAACGGTTCTTGTGACATTATAATGCGGCTGGGAGTATGATTTAAAAGATCCTGAAGTTTCACTTCTGCAATAGATTCGGTGACTTATAGAGACTCTGGATAACACATTTTCTTGGCATTTAAAATTCTCTTGTAAGAAGGATATATATCCGCATTCAAATCTTTTGCGCCTTGTCTCATCACTTTATACTGGTGCGTAGTCATATCACCATCCAGAAAAATTGCTAATGCTTCATCATCATTATATCTTCTCTTTACAGAGCTGTTGGTTGATGCAATCGTCCAAGATCTTTATATCTTTAAAGGTCTTGTTAGTGATTTTTCCATTTCTTCTAACAGCTTGGCGTGTTCTACGTTACCAGATTCGCGATGTTTCATTTTCGCTGCGAAAGCTAAACTTTCCGCACTTTCTGCCGACTTCATTAGAGTTTCAGTTTTTCTGCGCTTAGACCTAGTACTGCTCTCTCCAAAGTCTGTTTGTGGTCTTTCTATTTTCCCAAGTGGAGTTTTCACAAAATTCACATCACGCACAACTCCTATCCAACCATTCTTCATTGTTTTTCAAAAACCTGTCGATGATTCTATTTGACTTATCAAGTCTCCGAAATAATTCACTACAAAACCGAGATACTTGTTTTTCTAATAATTTAAATTTATCATGTGAGGCTTGTACGTCAACTTTTGTTGCAATATGTTTAACTAAAGAGTTTTTTTGTATTTGACGACCGCCCTTTTCTTCCTGCAAATTATGAAATAACTCTATCCGTGTACAACGGCATTTCATTCTGAAAAGAAAATAAACTATAAAACTATGTGATTTGTAGTATATCTTCTTATTGTTATTATTTAACTCTGAATAATCATAGTTTTGCCCCTAAGAAAATTATTTGATATTGTTAATATATAGGTACATTTAATAAATTGACAATTTGTAATTATACAAGCAAATATGTTTGTTTAAATTATAACAAATGGAACTTGTATGAGCAATTTATTTCTTTGTGGCTTCAAAGTAGACATGTTAGGGAACATGATAAGTAAAAATATAACCTTGGGCAACATCAGGCATTTTTTGTAGGCCTCTTTGAAAATTAAATTTATGCAGTTGCCAAATCACATTACATAACGTAAGAAAAAGCGTTCTCAGACTATCATGTTATCACATAAATTAATAAATATTATATTTTCAGAATACCAAAATATAGTTGTACAGAATTAATATTAACACCACCTTTAAATCAACAAATGGAGTATAAAAAAAACCACTTGAAATACAGGTTAAAAACACTCGATCACAACAACACATACTATGCAACTCCAACCACTCACTTTCAAGGTTCAACAACAACTAAATAAAAGTAGATCAGCAATGAGGGTTGAAGCTTTATGACCACCAGGCATTCTGGAACAAAATGGCACATTGTAAAAATAATTAAAAGGAACTTGAAAAATGCATTTTTGGCCAGGTTTTAAGGCTTTTGGAAACACTGTGCATTGGTTGCGTAAGGACTTTTTCCATGTTTTCTGTAACGATTGTTACAGGAGTTGGTGCAGACATGGCATTACAGCAGACAATTATTCTATCTCAAAAAATTTCTTCCGGAATAATAGGAAGAACAAAACAAAAACATTTTGTAGGAGAGTGGGAGATAACCCATTTAATCTTGCGTCTAATGATATCAAATCTGTTTATGGAAATAACAGACTCTAATGATTCAGTTGAAGACTTAAACATCCACCATGACTCATGTTAACAGAAAACTGAGAGAATAGAGGAAGGCAAAATAAATGTTCTAATTTGTTCTACGAAAAGGAAACCCAATTGTCTTGCAACCCAATTCATTATGTAATCTAGTTACAAATGAAGTTGTTTCACAGAACGCAAAGGGAAAAAATTTTAAGCATATTTGAAAAAGGAGACGATCTGTATAATGCACTGCGCAAAACAAGATTTGATGACAAACTAGAATCTCAAGTACTATCTGCAAAGTAATATTAACCGACCAGCAAACCAGCAAACCGAGCAGCTCCACTGATTGATTGAACGACAGATATTGATCAATCTTGGGGGTTTGACATGGAGGAACTATTCCGATACAACGTAACTGATAACTGCACATTGTTTGATCAACAAGGGTTATTAACTAAATCACGAAAAAAGCTTAAAAGAAATAAGAGACATCTCATTACATTGTCCATATCAAATCAGATGGTTGATAGTAAGCTGCCTTCAAATTGAGCAGTTCTCACTGTGTTGTTTTACAACTTAATTACTTTGTCCTTTCTTTGTACTTTATATTTTTTGTTATGTATAATATTTCTTTATTTATTTTCAACTTGTTAATATCGATTATATTTAGTTTTTATCTTTGCAACATAGCATTTTTTTCAATTATTTCGTAATATATATCTTTTTTATCTATTATTACATTCTTTTAGTAAACCTATAAAGAAAGAATTGTTCTGGTGCGTTGCCTGATAGTTTTCTAACATATTCTAAACTCCTATTTCCTGTTCCGTATTTTATATCTTCCAGTAACTTTTAGAATTTTACTTAATAACTATACTAATACTTTATAACTTCATACTATCATTCTATTCAACATTATTATTTTCCCTTCCCTTCAATATCTAGAGCCAAACCGTAAACTACATATGTAAATAATGAACCTAATTATTTTGTAATCTCCTTCCTTTCTTCTCCACAACATGTCATTACTCAATGACTCATCTCTGGATAATTCTCCTGATTCTCTTTTCTTTTTATCCCAAAATATTCGCAGTATCAATGCAAATTGGGATCTTTTAATTTATAACTTAGAAACACTTAAAAAATTTCCAGATTTCTTTCTTCTCACTGAAACTTGGGCTACGAGTCCACAAATATTATCTAATATGAAACATTATTCTCTAGTCTCGGTTTATAGAACTGATGAAATAGGTGAGGGTGTGGCTTTCTATTATAAAGATAACTTTAATATCACGTTATTAACGAATTCTCCTTTATCAATATAGACTTAGAGTGTATTTGCTGTTCAATTAATGAAGATGTTATATTGGTAGGCATCTACAGACCCCCTTCAGGAAATATTCTTCATTTCCATAAGTATATTGATTCGGTTACACAATTTATTAATCCAAATCACAAAAGAGGAGTATTTATGGGCGATTTTATATATGGTTTGAAACTTTTTCGATATAATAATCATAAAATAAATAAGCAACGAACAGATGGCTGACGAGTGGTGAGCTGTTTGGGGAAACCGAAGGGTTCATGATCGCGATACAGGACCAAGTCATCCCCACACGCAACTACAAGAAACACATTCTACACGACGGAAACACACGCGATGACAGATGCAGGAAATGCCACACTACACATGAGACGATCGACCACATAATATCAGGGTGTCCCCTTCTGTCCCAAACAGACTACCTCCACCGACACAATCAGGTAGCGTCGATTGTTCATCAACAGCTAGCAAACAAACACTCACTTATTAAGAACACGGTCCCATACTACAAGTACACACCACAAAGCGTAATAGAGTCAACCTCACATAAGCTGTACTGAGACCGCCCCATTCACAGAGAAAACCATACATCACAACAGACCTGACATCACACTTGTTGATAAGGTCAACAAACAGACCTATCTTATTGATATTGCAGTGCTATCAGCCTTTTGTTTATGTGGTGAATGTGGTGGCAGGATAATAAAGCCAAGCACTGCAACCAGAGATTTATTGTATTAACCCACAGAAGTAACGACGCATGGAGAGAACAACTGAGAAAGTGCAGGAGAAACGGGAGAATCCCGAGAAAAACTGCCCAGCGCAAATCGTCCACCATCACCAAACCCATATGAGAACCGAACCCTGATTAAGAGGTGAGAGGCCGATGTCACAGCGACAACGCCAACCCCTCGACCTTATTCTTGTAGTTACTTCCACTTTCAGTTTCTGCTCTGATTTGGTAGAATATTACGAAATGCTTGTGAATGTTAACATCTGCTTAAATTCTCTCTCTAATTAGTAGTTTTCCGAAAATTAATCTTTGTAACACTTTATTGTAATGTTCAACTGACCAATCAACTCAACTGCCATTACAGTTCACAAAATACGCTTTAAATGTGATCACAAAATTAACTACTGAAAGGTCTCAAACTATATACAAAGTACTTCTCCTTAGGCCAACATTTTAGAAAGATATTTCGATTACTCTCTCCTAGGTTAGCTTAATAATGAAGTTTCAAAGTTTTTGGCTACCACAACATTTATTGAATCCTATCCATCTTCATAATTCTTACGTTGATATTATTTAGTAATTATAAAAACAAACATGCAGCCAATACACTGGCAGCAACAAAACTATGCCTTTAGTTTGAGAGTGGTAGTTTTTAACTATCTGCAGCAGATCAGGATTTAGTTTGTCAAGGCCGATGAACAGTTTACTTTAACTTTTTATATACACTAAATAAAAGTTTTTCAATTTGTTTTCTAATAATATTTATTGATTTATGTTATTCAAATAATCATCTAATTGTTTTAAATAAAATAAGTATTACTCTGCAATCTTCATTTATCCATTCCTTTCTAATATAAAATACCACTTTGAACTTTACTTACCGTAGCTGTTATGTCGCTGGTCTGTTAAAAAAATAAGAAGGAATCGACAATAATTTTTAATGTAAATTAATTAACAACTTTTCAATTAACTAATTAAACTTTTAATTTTTTAGGTAACAATCGTAAATCTTCATGTAGTTAACTTTAAAAATAATTAACATTTATTCAAGAATAGTTTGACAAAACCAATGCAGTTAATTTATCCCCTGTAGATACAGAAGTTCATGGTTTAATTGGTTGTTGTTTCTGTGAATGGCAATATTAACTGATCTTAAGACATCTTCTTTGTTGTTGAAGCTTAAAAAAGAAATTCATTTTTTATTATGTAAAATCTCTAAAGTATTTCTGAATAATATGAACCATAATTTGTTATTGGTGAATTCGTTGTCGAGTGATATAGGTACTGGAAAGGGATAAACTGGTTCAATTCCATGTGGAGGTCATGGATTTTTTGCTATTTATTTCTTCTGCTAACAGGTCGTTCACACCTTATCTCTAAAAGACAAATATTTGGATTATTTATCGGGAGATAAAGGCGGCCAAGCTTGGGTTCACCAAACATCTCAACTGATCCCCATTTGCCATAGATACGTCACAGTGTAAACTTCCAAGAGCCAAAATCTCTTGGAAACCACATGTTTTCAAGCTATAGACAAAAACTTAAAAAGAGCGGAAAATAATAAAGAAACACTACATACAATTACAAAGGAAGAGAAAAAAAAGGAAAACAAAGCTTAGAATCAATTGAGAGTCAGTATGCTTAGCTAATTGTAATTCTCACTTAAGATTCTCAATTTTCTTGGCTCTAATAAATGGTGCTTTCTTAGAAAGTGTCGATCTCATCTTTTAAAATCGATAGGAAACTCAGAAGAAAGCTAGACGAAGGAATTTATAGAAATATAATCTTTATTAGAATTTCAGGAATGATTATTGATAAGAAGAAGCTTCCTGTACTTTAAAAACAGAATTATGAACACTGTACTCACGGAGATATTTGAAAGCATCCTCAGCTGTCAAAAGTCGAGGTGTTCTATCTGCAAAAAATAACGGAATTACATAAAGAAACATAATTGACCTCACTTTTAAAATAGCTTTGAACATTTCTGATTCTTCTTCCTATGGTTAGTTCCAAATTGATTTACTGTCTATAATTTCTATATTAAGTCGTTTTTAAACAAATTATATTTTATTTTCACTGTGTTTCAAGAGATTTCAACCTATAGTTATAATTTTAAAATTTATCTGCTAAGATTCATTCAACCCCAAATTAAATTAAAGGAGGCTGTGTCATCAACGTTAATTTCTTCCAATTGTTCGGAAACCCGTGTGTGTCTCCATCTTCCATGGCTAGTTGAAACTATTCGGAAGCTTGTAAGCGATTGTAATAAGAATACTTGCTAAAAATATTACAGGCAGAAATTAGTAAGAGTTTAATTTAGTTTCAAACTTCCAATATTAAAAACACGTGGAATCATTTGCAAAAAGATTCCATTTATTACAGGTTAGAAAAGTGAATAGAAGTAATATCAGGATCCATCAAGCAACTGAGGAAAGAAAAATAGGAGTTGGAAGGAAATAAGCATTTGGTTGTGGTCAAGCATTTTTTCTGACATATTAGCTGTCTTATCAGACTATGTCTAAGAATATTGAAAATTCGGAGAAAAATATTTAAATTGTAGCCGATATCACTCATTCAAACATCTTCTGTTTTATCAAGTGACATTAACATTCAAAACCCAAAATATAGTGCAAATGATGAACTGCCATTTCATATTATTGTTTCCTTATTCTTCTGTGAGTCTTTCTCATTCTCTCTAACCTCAAAATCATTTTTACAGTGGGTTGTTCATCTACAATATAATCTTTCATTAAGCATTTATTATTGCAATTTATGAAACTTACATTTCTTGTCACTTGATGCACAAGACGAATAACGTTTACTGTAGTTGCTTTCATGCGCTGTTATAAGTTTGAAGAGTTGGCGTTTGAAAAATAACAAAAGAAATGCCTTTGTTTCACTCTTATATATAAGTCGATATAGGCTATAGCTTAAAAATATACTAATTTAAAAAAAAATATTAAAAAAGCTAAAAGAGGTATGCAAGTTATCATTCAAAAATTTGAAAATTTACATATACACAGATTAGAAGAATAGAATGGTTTGAATCTATGAGGAGAAATTAGCTCTTAAAAGGCAATATACCTTCAAAGGTATAGGAATTGAAACATTTCAGTTTTATTGGCTTAGCAAGCAAAATTGATTTAGTTAAAATTAATTGATGAAGATAAGTTCAACTAAGATTTATAAATTTAAGATTCCTTCGAATTTAGTCTCTGATCTATAGGACTGAAAGAAATTACGAAATAATTTCATTTAATGATGTGAACGGTTATACAGCAATGCAACATTTTTTCATCGTTATATAATTATCTCGAATTAAAATGTTTTGTAGTTATTCAGCCACAAACTTTAGAATCTAAATAAGTTAGTTCTTAAAATTCAGTGTAAGCAATCAAAATCCAGTAAAACCTCACGTCTAGTTCAGTCGAGAGTGGAATTTAAAGTATTTAAGTGATCTTAAAAAAAGTGAAATTGATTGTAGCCTTTACAACAGTTCTGATTAAGCTATGATATTGATGAGTAGTAATTGTATGAATACAATAATTGGTAACATATCTCAAAACAGATATATTTAAGTTGAATTAATAAATATATCAAAATCTAATCATAGTTTTACAATTATATAAAACTCATAAGATTGCAATTTAATGCTCATCGTGATGGCTCAGTCTAAAGAGATCTATTATCCATTTAAAGGGACTACAGACATCAAATGTGATGAATGCTCGGGAAAAACATTAGATTTTAAAATTGTTCGAATGACGTTAGTTTTGATCACTATATTATTTTCTTAGTTTCTCCTTTTTCAGCATCTGTCCCTCATTTATAGTGACTCACAAAATTAAACGTTAGATTACAATCTAAATGCAACCTGATTTGTCTATTAATCTAACCTCGTTAATTTTGAAGTTTGAAGTTGCAATAATATTTTTTGCACAAAATCCTGAAACACATACAGACACTCATACGTTCATAAAAGCAAAAACATCACCTAAAAACACCGTTTCCTAATTTTTTGGCGGATCTGAAAATCTGAATTTCTATCAAAATCGGTATTGTTTTAATTAACTATCTAAATGTATGAATTATGTGGAATTAATTCAGAAATTATCTGTAATCATTTTAAAAACCTGAAGTTAGTGTAATGTTTTTTTTTTGTTTTTTTTTAATTTCTTGCATTATTGAGATCTGGAAATTACAAAAATGATTTTTATGTTAGGAAAAGGTTTGCATGATCTGCTGTGATAGTGATGCATTTTCTGCATGGGAAAAGAAATGCAAATTATGTGTAAAACAAACTGTATTGAAATGATATAAACACAGTGTTGTAAAATAAATTTTCTTTCCTGATCAACAGAGTACATTTGGTGTAAAGTGTGATTAAAGTATTCTTTAATGCTGAGACGAAGTTATAATAAAATCTTGCTATAATGATACTTTGCTATATATTGAGAACAAAAAGCTTCTGTTCAATTTTCTTGAGCAATTATTGAACTATTGAATAAAAGTCTACAATACATATACAGTCACCCCTTGGTATGATCTGACTCCGAGCCTGTGAATTCTCTTATTCGCTTAAAAGTCCAACCTATCTCGCGATATGCGATTCGGGGTCAAACAGTATCGACCAAATATTGAGAGATCAAAAGGAGCTCCATGAAGCTAAGCAGCGGTCTTCTGTTGTCTGTTGAAAGTCTCCACATACTTCTGATAATAGCCCTCAATGTTCTTGTGATTAAATTTTAACAATGGTAGCGAAGCTTAGTACTAATGAAGTGTTTTGTCATGTGCTCCTAAGCACAGACGTTTTGTGATGAGCTTGATGGATGTAATTCGTGTGCATGACTTGCTTTCGGTAACATCCCAAGACAACTAATTCAGTGTAAATGAATCAATTTGCCCACAGAGTATTACTCTACTCCTTTTATTATTATATTATGTCGTTAAAATGGATAAATATCCCGTTTTATATTTAAAAAAAAATAAGAAGTATGATATAAAACATATAGGGATAAGCGTAAAATACCTTAATAAAAAACGTAAGGGAAGTGTATGATACGATGTTTTTATGGTAACGGTAGAGAAAATGTTTAGTGAAGAAGGCCTTCGGAACCTAACTTCCTTTTTTCCATAAAATCTTTGATTATGAGAAAATCTGTTCAGTTATCAAGGGATTTCCCGGACGTAACCTAAGAGAATTGATTGTATTGCCACGGTTATTTTTATTTTTATTTTTTTTTATTTTTTTCCGTGCCACTTCTCTTTATTTTCACTATTCTCTCTTATTTTTTTTTCTCTTTCTTTTCTTTCTACTTGCTTTCCTTAATCTCCGTCTTTGTGTTTCTATTTTTTCCACACAGTCACTCCTTACTTTGTTCGATCCAAGTTGACTTGTCTTTCGCTCCGTTCCACTCACGACCCAACAGAAAGATAGCAAACAGACTGTCCATGATGGATTCGAGCCTCAGATAGATGGCTGGGTTGATGTATAATAGGTGGGACGTGGGAGAGATGAGGCGAACAGTTCTGCTTATTGTCGCATTGGACATCGCTTGTGACGATTCCTTGCTCTTGTTGCAGGAAAGGTGAGGGAAGCTATTGATTCTTTCCGTAAATCCACTGCGCCACAGCCATTTGGGAAAATCAGTTGGGATAATATTGAATCTGTTGATCTTAATGGGAGCGATCTGCGCAAATACCTTGTGTGCGCCCCTGGCGAATACCACCCTCGCAATGAGTGCGAAAACATATCTATTCCCCGCAGTTATGAGAAAGACAAATTGACAGGGGAGATGACTGGTGAAAGACGGTAACCGCAAGTCTTTAAGAAGTTCCTATCGTTTAAAGACAGATTAGCCTTATTTGCGGATACCCGATTCTCGGGAGCGTGTGATGGCTCTATTCAGCGGGAAGTTCTATTCAGCAGTAGGCCGATAAGCGACGTCGCATGACGTGGAATTCCGCGATTTCAAAGAAAAACTTCCCCGCTTGTGTGATAAGGAAATATTGCCATGGCTAGACGACAAGGCGGATGTATGGACCGACTGGGAGAGCTTCCAGAGTGACTTCCATGAGACTTTCTTATTGGACGTCCATCGAGGCGACGAGATGGAGATGCTCCGACGGATTCGCCAGAACAAAGGAAAAATCATGGAGGTGTACGTAAGCCGGGTGCGGCAGAAGGCTTGCATGCTGGGAAAGTCTTTGAGCAAAGCCGAAATAGTTAGAATAATTTTTGGCGGGATGCTACCTGCATAGCGAAGGAGCGTATTCCTGGAGAAGTGTAAGACAGCCAAAGACGTGACAAAATACGCAAGGCACGCATAGAATTCAGGCATAGAATCCGTGGGAAAGACAAGCGTGCACGATGGGAGAGAGAAGGATTAGCGATCGCGTGATACGCCGGCGGCGAGCAGATCTAAACGGATTTGGAGAATTGTTCGAAAAGAGAGACAGATGGGACACTATTGCGATCGATTTCATAGGTCCCCTTCCCAGAAGTAGCCACAGAAACGCTTATCTTTCTGTGATGTTTTTAGCGGTTGGATGGAGGCGAAGCCACTCTGGTAATTAATTTTATTTATATTAGGGGTTGAAATAAATATGAAATATTTCAAAAATATTTCGTAAATTTTGGATTTTAGATTAGTTTAGAAAGGATTCTTATTATTTAAAAAAATGGTTTAAGAACATGCTAACCTTTAAAAAAACTGTTTATCTAAAAGCAACAGATTCTTAATATTGTACAAAGCTTTTTGGATGCCTCAAATCAAAAATTAACTTAAACTAGATATTTGATCTAATATCAGTCTATAATTTAACAGAAAAGCAAAGGAATCTGAAAAGTCTTTAAATTTCAGTAAAAAAAGAAGAGAATTTGGTATTCCTAGAGATCTCTACTAAAGGGGATATCCTTTTTTTATATTTTAACTGTTATATTTCCCGAGCTCCTTAACATATTCGTTCGTTTTATCTCCGTATATGTATACATAGATACAGAATTAGTGTGGATCGGGGGAAGATGCCTAATATTTTGCTTTTGAAAGGAATAAAATTAGAATTTGGCTTATATTTTGTCTCTAATAAAACTATTATTTTGTGGAGTCTATTGTCAACTGAAAGTTTTGAATATACGAAAAATAATTATGTGCTGTGTTCGCAATAATGATTTTTCCACTTCCTGATATTTTGGGCATCTCACCCCTACTATCGGGGTAAGATGCCTAAAGGATTGGGGTTCGATGGCAAATCTAATTGAATGAAATTAATTCATATGCAATTGTACTTCCTAACCTAATTTAAAATACTGCATACATAGTATAAACTGAGTGTTAGAGCACAGTATAAATTCTTAATGCTTATTCACACAGTTATTGCACGTATTTCTTCTTCCGTACAACACACTTCTTGCAAAGAACCCATCTTATCCAATCCACTTGAGGTCTATTGGGATCATAATGATTGAAGCTTACATACTGCCGTCATTTTCATTTCCTGGATTTCGTGTGGTGGATTTTGTATTTGTTTGTTCTTGATTTTTTGTTCTTCTGTCGTAATTTGGTAATCTCTATATGCACTTTATCCGTCGTCTTCCTTCGTATCGGTGCAGATGTTAAGACTGGCAAAGGTGAAATATTTTCAAATAAAGATCCTGTTCAAGACGAGCATGGTCTAATCCGCGTGGATGATGCCGTTTTCAGGGAAGAAGCATTTTCTAAATGGGTTCGCTTCTCTCTCTGGTCGATGGCTTTAGGCTGTGCTGTCGATGTCACAGAGCATGTCGTTGAGGTCCCGTTTTCGGAAGATGCTTACTAATCTGTACTAGAATCTCTGAGGAGATTTGCAATCACAGCATCAGAAATAGAAAAAGCTTCTTCTGGTATTATCTGTGGATTGTATGGAAATTCGCCACAAGTTTCGAATCCAGTGCAAGCAATTGATGGAATCGCAGCTTTTAACCATGCCTCTTTCAGTAGAGGTCCAAACTGATCCCTCGAAACTTTCCTATCTGATGAGTCTGTACCCAACTTCACATTGCTTTCTATTTAAAGAAACACCGATCCAGAGGTTAAAGATACTTTACCACCATGAATAAGGTGGCAAACAGACCATTATAACATTATTGTTGCTAGACACTTCTAGAATATCAGATCAAATACAGTGAGATGCGTGGCCATCAAGAAACAGCACTATTTTCCCTTATGATTTTTTTGGAATAAACTGCTCTTATAACTACTACATGAAGATTTTAGATTCACAAATTCTAATTTTTCATTATGTAGACCTTCGAATCATTAGGAAATGAATCTTCCCATACATGCTTCTTATTTTTGACTTTAAGACATAGGCAGGAGATAGGAAATACCGTTCAGTATTCAGGAAGCTATTGTTGTTATCGTCTAATCACTGGTCATTTGGTACAAAGCTTTTGAGAGGTCCTTACATAATTTCTAGGCATAACCTGCAATAAAATAAGAAAAAAAAATCCGTTGAAACGTAGGCATGTTACCCCGAGAAAAATGTGGCATCTTCCCCATTTGTCAGGGTGAGATGCCTAGTGGAGTCACGTGATTTATCATGTCCGACCAAGATCGGTGATAGCTGGCAATGGAAACTTTGGAATATCACATTTCAATAGGTTTTCACAATTTATAATAGATTCAATTTTGAATTTCAGTTTTAAATTTACTCTGAAAACATTTTGCGATAGTAAACTTTCGTTGTAACGTTGCTTTTATTTATATAAGCAGAAAACGCGGCAACGGTGGTCAGTGCAGCTTTCATGTTGATGCAACGGTCACGCGGTCTCTCTCTTCACAGTTTAAAACTAAAATTAAATAGTCGTCTTCCCCGAATTGCCATCTTTCCCCGATCCACATTATAGATGTACAGATGAATGAATTGCAAAATATAATGAATACATTAGTAATATTATAATTTTTACCAGAGCTAGGATAAAGCCAAGAGAACATACGAAAAACAACTCAAGAGTATGGAATTATTGAGGAATGGCAATTAAATGACTTGGCAAAGATTCCTTAGCTATAAAGAATAATTCTAGAGGAATGCTAGAGAATGAAGCGGGTTATTATAAGCCTATAATAACTTTGATAAGTTAAACATTTATATAATCATGATTTAAATTTCCATTTATTCATGTGATTAAATGACAAGATAATTAATGCTTTTAGACAGTATCAAAAGCAAACCGGTCCCTTAATATGCACAATTTTATAAACCAAAGTAGAGTGAACCTAACCAGCGTGTACAATGAGCCTAATGGACGCTTAAGGCAAACCGAAGTTGGAGGATCAAAAGTGGTCGCTTTCGATAAAAAGAAAAACGGCGATAGATGTCCCCCCAATATCGACCCTACTGAACACATTGGTGGTGGTCACGTTTTTGCCAGACAAACGGTTGCTGAAATATGATAAAAGAAAAATGTATTGAAGCACCGACTTTTAACCCACCAACTTCAGGTCACGAAGTAATCCTAGAGGTCTGATTTTTTTTTGGACATGTTACCTACTTTTTGATGCTGAACACAATGGCGAAGGTTTCATTCTAATATCTCTAATATTAGAATGAATATAATTACATATTACAGAGTGATATCACCAGCATGCATAAAAGCAGAAGCGGTCCCCCTATGTTTTACAGGCAAGCTGTAACCTAGGGGTCGCGAAAAAGCCTATTAAATCTATTTAAAAAGATAAAAAAATCTTCAAGTTGCGTAAAAATGAATGACATAAATAGAATAGAATTAACACCATCAAATTTTCGTTTGTAATTCACTAGATTTGAAAATTGAATAATTCGTTGATCGGTCAAAGATGAAGAATAGCTGGATAGAACAACATTTCATGATTGAACTTTAAGGAATTAGATTTATAGCAGAATGATATCAACCACCAAACTTCAAATAACTTTTATTATTTTATTGATAATTCTTGAGCGAAATACTTAAAGGAGACATTGAAGAGGCTTTAACATTCGCCTGAAAATTTAATAGTTCAAATAAGCCACTGCACATAATTTTATATATACAAAATATTTATAAATAAATTTTACAACCGGTTTGGAGAAGTTCAGATTACTCCTCTTCATCAGGTGGTTAAGAATATCATAAAGAACTACAAAAAATGAATTTGAAAAGAGTCTCAAGAAGCACATACTAGCAGAGGCCAATAGCAAGACCGATCGTAGTTGTGTCAACAAAGTAGAGTCCATTATCAGCATAGAGGGATGCATTTTAAGAAACTACTATGAGGGAGAACAAAAAACTATCTACTGCTACCCATGTTCATTCGACTGGACATGAAATTGACTTCAATAATCCCCTTGTGCTCGCTATATCATCAAATGCATTTCAAAGAAGATGCAAGGAATCCGTCCACATCTTTCAAAATAAACATCCATACAATGTTATCAATCCCTGCTAATGGACAGTATGGACTAAAACAAACCATCTAATCCCAAGCAGTTATTGTATCCAAAGAAAAAAATTATTGTTTTAAAATTTTAGATTACTAGATTAGATTACTTGAGAATGTGAGTGGCTTGACAGCCGAGCACGTTGACCTGAAAGATCTTGTGTGCTATCCCACAGAAAGAAGGACAGACGGAGAGAAAGACTGAGAAAGGATGGTGTGAGAAATCAGGAGAAATGGGAGAACCCCGGGTAAACCTGCCCATTGCGGATCGCCACCATCAACGAAACCCACATGAGAACCGAACTCGGTACTGAGAGGTTAGAGGCCAATGTCGTTTTTTCATTTTAGTCTGTTTAAATTTTTCCTAATCTAATTGGTTTATATTTTTGTTTTCCAATTTGATTTTAGTCTGTTGATATTTTCTCTTTCTAACTGGTATTTTTTAAATTTTAATCTTCTTACATTTTTCTAAATCTAACAAACTTATTTAAAATTAAAATAAAAGGCCAATACACAAGACTTAAGTTAAAGTTGCGATCAGGCCCAGAGGACCGCGCAATGCAACTGGAGGATAGGCTCCAGTGTTCAGAACCTACGGGACAAAGTTGAGGACGGGGGGTCGGCCCGTCGCTCGCCCGCCTTTAACTCCCGGGAAAGAAACCCGGTACCCATTCTATAGAGGGCTGGATAGACTCTAGGGCCCGTTTGGAGGAGAAAGAAGCGTGGAAAAATTCCCGTCGTCCGCCGAGGCCGGGAATCGACCCCGCCACCTCCAACCCGAAGCCAAGCGCCCTTACCCACACGGCTACCGGGCCCACAATACACATGACTAGTTCTTTAAAAACACATAAACACATAAAAAATACATGCAGGACACGACTGGTTTTGCCTCAACGACGAGGCATCCCTCTTTGCTGATAATGGACAAATTATTACAGAAAAACATGGAAACTTATGTATGCTCGCAACCAATGGAACGAAATCTGCAACGCGATGCCAATCAGTGGTGGCAGCGTGCGATGGAAATGGGTGGACGTGAGTCTCTCTATAGGTTGAGACTGGAATTGATGGTAACGTCGTCTGCTACGTAAGTCTTTGAAGAAACGTCTAAATGTAAAGACGGCACCATTTCTTTATACTATTATTTTATTATTATTTTAATATTTTTTAACATTGTATTAGCACTGTATTCAAAACTGACTAAACAATTATAGTATATCTATATTCAGAACCCTTTGATAGAAATTTGTCATTCCTAACGGGACTGTAACTTTTTTATCTAGAAATCATAATAAAAAAATATTATTATTGTTATTTTTATTCTTATTTTCTTATACAACCTTTCAGTTCACGGTGCAATGCAGCCGATATAGTAGCGTAAGGGGCGAAAATAGCAAACCTTATTCTAAGCTGTCTCATGATATCTTCAAAACAGTGCGAACTATACGGCATGTCTCCAAAATCACTGTAGATTGATGAAATGATTGAGTAAATTTTTATGTATGAGTCCAGTAGCTGTTATAACCATTAGAATTATTTCTATAGAGTTAAGATTGTGGATCTGTTTATATTCATCTGCCAAATTGAAGTATTTGGATATCTTATCTGATTTGGCTTTGTAAATATTGTTATCATTTGGAGGGATGATATCGATTTTGAAAGTTTTCCTTTCTTGAAGACTATGAAGAACTATATCGGACCTGTTTGGATTGATGGTTTTATCTCTGCAACGGCAAATCACAGTAAAGTCTAGTTCTGTCGCCTTCGAGTACAGCTTGTGGTTTAAATATACCGTATTTACGCGCATAATTTCCCCCATCGCGTATTTTCCCCACCCCAGTTTTTGTGGATTACAAAATTCAATTTTTATTTTTATCGCATAATTTCCTCACCTCTACTTCAACTGACTGGCGGTCAACTCACGACGACGCGACAATGTACCGTTACTTCCGCATTTCTCTATCCCACGCTACTTTAGGGGAAGATTCCACCCCCATCCCGGTCAGTACAAGAGCAGACTCCTCTGAATCAGTACAACAATTTCGAGTGTTTTGTGAAAACGTGAAGTTCGCGAATAAAGTTACGATTAGTGACACACATTAACAAAATGGGTAAAAATAGGAGTTATAACACAGAGTTTAGGTTGCGTGTAGTTTTCTCTGTTGAAAAGAATGGTGTGAGAGCAGCAGGCAGAGAAGCAGGCAGAGCAGGCAGAGCAGAAGCAGGCAGAGCAACAGGCCGTGCATGCCTATTGCTTAACTGTACTTTGAAGAAAAAAACAAATGTTGAGATGTGATTTATTATATTTTATTTTATTTGCTGGTTATACTGGTTGCGTGTTGATAAAATTGTTGTTAATAACATTTCTTGCTTTAAAAATCAATATTTAACATGGTTTTCCTTACACTTTCACCATTTTTTTTTCCTCAAATTGAAAAACATCGCGTAATTTCCCCACCAACCCTTTTTTTGTCAAAATATTGATGAAAAAAAAAGGGAAATTATGCGAGTAAATACAGTATGTCGTACGGCACTATTTCCCTTTTCTCTAAGAGATAAAATTTTTTAACCAGTGCTGTATGCATTATATTTACAATGAAATTACAGTCCGACCTCTATTTAACGAAGTCGCTAAATCCCTAAAAAAAGTTCGTTATATAAATTTTCGTTATAAAAAATTCGTTATATGAAAAGTTCATTATAGAAATTTGTCATTCCTAACGGGACTGTAACTTTTGTATTTAGAAATCATAATAAAAAAATATTATTATTGTTATTTTTATTCTTATTTTTTTATACAATCTTTCAGTTCACTGTGCGATGCAGCCGATATAGTAGCGTAAGGGGCGAAAATAGCAAAATCCCGAAAAAAAGTTCGTTATATAGAAAATTCGTTAAATAGAGATTCACCTTTTAAAATTACTTTAAACTACATAAAACAGCTTTAAAATACATAAACAATAAATATTATTGAAAAAAGTAATAATTTTAAAGAAATAAAGGATACATTGCCATCCATCCATAGTTTTCTGTCCGAAGACAGGTCCAGTTCTATGGAGGTCTCACATGGATCTCCTAGAAACACCTGAGGAAAGATACTGGGGGTTGTTTCCCGTTGCCTGCCCCCAGGACGCCATTAACAAATGACGTCAGACCGAAGAGAAAGTGAAGAAGAGGCTGGACAACACAGGAAAGGAAATTGAAACAGCCATGCCACTGCCGGGATTCGAACCCAGGTACTGGCGCACTGGTCGCCACGGCTGGCCGCCGCCGAGACCGCACGACCACGCCAGCACGGCACATTACCATATGCTCACTTAAATTTTACTAATAAAATCTGCTAATTTTGTCTTGAGTTTTTTTTTTTTTTTTTTGAAAAAGGTTTTCGCTCATAGTACGTCTGGCATCTTTGCAATGCACCAAAAACCCCTTCAGGCGTATTTTCTTCAAATTGTAATCCGCGTCGGATTGTTTCAAATGATTTTAGCATTTCATCATACGAAGGTTTTTTGATTTCTGCATCATGATCATTTCCATTTTCATCATCTGCATCTCAATTCATAGTTATATTGTTTTTATTTTTCACACTGTCCAAAATATGCGATTCAGTTAGTGTTTCCGAGGTCTCAACTTCAAAATCAAGCGATACATACTCATCAATCAGCACATCATCGTTAATTTCTTCTTTTTCCCTCAGCAGTATCCCCATTTCCTCTAAGGGAATATTAATAATAAGAACATTTCAAGGAGAAAAAATATAGATACCACGAAAATAGAATCCTTCAATAGAAAATGCACTTCGCTATTTAAAGGTTATTTACGAAGAAATTAATAAAATGTTATTGGTTCCAAAGAAAAGTTCGCAAAATAAAGAAATTCGCAAAATAGAGGTCCGACTGTAAATCTATTAAGGTATTGCATATTTCGCAGGTTGGAGCATCCTGCTGTTATTTGATATTATTATTATTATTATTATTAGGTAAAAGTTTCAAATCTTGGGTTTCCCTAGCAAAGGCAACATGGCGGATCAAGGGCCAAAGCACATATTCCCAAGAGTAATGAAGTGTGCAAGGAGGGTTAAGGATGTGTGGTTGTGTTCATAACTTTACTAAATAATAGTGTTACGTTGAGTACCACACCATTCTGGAGTTGTGCGTAAGTGTTTTTGAGAAGTCCTAGTGTACTGAGGCTGTGGTGCAATGCGTGAGGCACCAGACCTGTGGCGGACAGGACTATGGATACAACACGTACTTCTGGAGTTGGTGTGCTAGATCGGTCTATTTACTGATCTTGTCTGCATGTTCTTAGTGATAGGGACTGCAGCATCAATTAGATAGGTCTGTTTCTTGACCTTATCAACAAGTCTGATGTCAAGTCTGTTGTGATGTATGGTTTTGTCAGTATCAAAGGGGCAATACCAATACAGCCTACGTTAGGGTAACTCTAATACGGTTTGTGGTGTGTACTTGTAGTACCGGACAATATTCTCAATAAGTGAGTTCTTAATAAAAATAAATTGTGTGCTAGCTGTTGATGAACAATCGATGCTAGATGATCTGTCGATGGAAGTAGTGTGTTTGAGAGAGAAGGAGACCGTCTCATGCTTAGTGCGACATTTTCTGCAAGTGTTGTCATGCGTGTTTCCATCGTATAGAATGTGCTTCTTCTAGTAGCGTGTGGTGATGTTTTGATCCTGTATCACGATCATGAATACTTCAGTCTTCCAAACAATTGTTATAATATCGCAAAAATTTCAAACCATGGGTTTCCCCAGCAAAGACAATATGGCGTGTCAATATGCAAAGCACAATAGTCAAGCGCAAAAAACAACATGGAAGAATGGTTAGGGATGTGTGGTTGTGTCCATAAATTTCCTAACATGCTGTGTTGAGTATCACAGCCTTTTGGCGTTGTGCATAAGTGTTTCTGTGAAGTCGTAGTGTGCTGAGGCTGTGTTGCAATGTGTAAGGCACCAGATCAGGGGACACAACGGTACAACACGTACTCCGTCCTGTCTCCACTGCTTCTGGAGCTCGTGTGCTAGGTCGGTGTATTTATTGATCTTGTCTGCATGAGTTTTCTGCATGTTCTTGCTGACAGGCACTGCAATATCAATGAGATAGATCTGTTTGTTGACTTTATCAACAAGTGTGATGTCAGGTTTGATGTGATATATGGTTTTGTCTGTGTGAATGGGGCGGTCCCAGTACAGCTTATGTTAGGATGACTATAGTATACTTTGTGGTGTGCACTTGTAGTATGGGACCTTGTTCTTCTAAAATGAGTGTTTGTGCGCTAGTTGTTGATGAACGATCGATGCTACCTGATTGTGTCGGTGGAGGTAATCTGTTTGGGAGAGAAGGGGACAGTCTGATATTATGTAGTCGATCGTCTCATGCGTAGTGTGGCATTTCCTGCATCTGTCGTCATGTGTGTTTGCGTCATGTAGAATGTGTTTATTGTAGTTGCGTGTAGGGATGACTTGGGCCTGTATCGTGATCATGAACCCTTCGGTCTCCCCAAACAGCTCACCACTCGTCAGCCATCTGTCCGAAGCTTCCATGTCGACAGGAGGCTGGATGAGTTCATGGGGTCCTTACGAGCCCATGATTCACGCAGCTGTTGTATGTGTGTCGGGGGTGGTGAGAGTTTGCTAGAGAAGGGTTTGCAAGGTCCAAGGGTGTGAGATGTGTGTCAGCCTTGTCACTGGCACCAAAGAGCATAACACTCCACTCAACCTTGACAACGGCTGAGTGGTTGAGGAGTCTTATGCTCTTTGGTGGAAGTTTTCCCTGTGTGTGTACTTGTTTATCGTTTAGAACGATAAGGTGTTTGAGTCCTCGGCCTCCCTCCTTGCGGGGAAGAGATATCCTTTACGTAGCGGACTTGTGATGGTGCATGTTGTGATTTGTAGTGCTTCGAGTTCAGTGTTTGTCCATGGAATTATACCGAACGAATATGTTAGTGGGGGGATGGCAAAAGTATTGATGGCTTTAATTTTATTTCTGGCGTTGAGTTGTGTTTTGAGGAGTTGTGAACGCGAGCACGATATATTTTCTTGAGTGAGTTTTCTTGTGTTTCTGATGTTTTCGTTGTCAATGACGCGCACTTGCTGGAAGCCCAGATACTTCTAGGTCTTTCCCTCTTCCATGGATTGGATGGGCCATGGTCCAGTTCAAAACCATCCAAATTCGAAGTCTTCCCGCGTCTTATACGTAGTTTCCGACATTTGGCGATTCCAAATTCCATCCCAATGTCTTCGATGAACTTTTTTGTGACTTGTAGAAAATTAGTAAGTTGTTCGTTGTTTGTGGCACACAGTTTAATATCATTTATGTAGAGTAAGTGTGTGATTTTATATGGTGTCAGAGTGCCAGATGATAGCCTATCACCATGTTTTGTGTTGTCTAGCTTGTGGCTAAGGATTCAAGGCGAGGCAGAGGACTCAAGGAGTCTCCTTGGAAAATACCTTTCCTTATGGGAATGGGATCTGTAGTGATGGAGGTGTTGGAGGTGCGTAGGTGTAATGTTGTGTTCCAACTCTTCATCGTGGCATCCAAGAATGTCATGATCTTGGGGTTGATTTTGTAGAGTTGGAGAGTGTGTAGAGCCAGGAATGGGGGACTGAGTCAAATGCCGTCTTGTAGTCGATGTACGCGATGTGTAAGTTCCTATTCTTCGCGCGCGCCTGCCGCAGGATTACCGAGTCAATAAGGAGTTGCTACTTACAACCCTGGGAATTCCTTCTGCTGTTCGGAAATGATTTTAGGTGTTTCGATGTGTGTATAAATTTTGTCTGCAAGGCAGGAGGTTTGGAGTTTCCAAAGTGTGCGGAGGCAAGTGATTGGACGGTAGTTTGCAAGTTGCGCTGTTTAGTGTTCTTGCTCTGAACACCCTGTATGAGGAAAAGAAGCGTATGTTCTGGGTGTTGCATTATGCCAGAGATTTATTATTATTATTATTATTATTATTATTATTATTGCTCAAACTAATAAACTAAGTATGTAATTAACACTATCTCGGATTTCAATTAATCATAGGAAATATATCAGAGTAAACATGGCTATTTATTAAAAGGTTATTAACTGTTGGCATTGTTTTTGACAAGGCTGCACATACATAGGATCATTCCTGTTTTTATTGAGCTGTAAATATCTAATGCGATCTCTAATATTTCTTTGTCTTGAAATCAGAGCTTTTGCTGAAATTTTGATTATACTCTGATGCTCAAAAGTTAAAGGATCGGCAGCTTCGACCATTTTTGATATTCAAATGATACCAAACCTGGCAGAAAGAGGTTCTACATATATTATTATATATAAAGTAGAACAAAAGATGGCAGCACAGCTGTAAAACTAATTACCAACGACGTCAGATGGCATCGGTAATTGCTGATGGGTGCCATACTGGGGTAATTCAAAGATGCATCAACTCTTGCTTACAGTTTTTCATGACCCAGAATATTTATCTGGGTGACAGAACAATGAATAGAGTCTGTAGGCGTGTAGAAACCGTTGATTTACAGTTGGAGGTGTCACAGGCATAAAATTTCGACTAACATCGTATCCAAATTGTGGTGAAGACTGTAATATAAGGTGAACATTTGTCAACGCTTTGGATGTTGATGTCAAAGGATCATCAAGCTCCGGGAGGACCGATATCTCAAGCTGAATGTTAGACGGCATAACGGAAAGCACAGGTTGGGAATTCGCCAGAGACCTGGCAGCAGCCAATGACAGCTGTATCGAGATACATCATGTATAGGCGATGAAATGAGACCGGACTGTATACTGGAGAGCTATGCGAGCAACCCCTTGACACTGATCCATGAGACATCGTCTGGTGTTATACAGAAAACACTTAGCATTGACATAGGCGCATTGCAGCTATATAATGGTTTTTTGATGAGAATAAATTCAGTCTGTGAAGTGATTCCCAAAGTGTCCAGATCTGGTGAGAGCTCGGTAGTCGATACAGGCCATCCAACATCCTCGAACACGAGCTAAGACGATGACATGTTGGACGCTCAAACATTACTCCATTTCTTGGAAGATGCGTTGTAATGGATAAGATGTAACGTGAAGTATCTTTCATCAGAATGTGACTTTACAGGATAGCATGTGGGTCTGATATCTTTTGCATTGACGAAAAGGTCTATAAGGCTGGACTGGAGGAGTACAAAATGCTTGGGACGCTCTCTCCATGAGCTTCGCACATTTATTCAGAAATGGGACTCACTGCCTCATGCATTACTGGATACTGTGATTAGCAGCATGCCGGAACATTGTCTTGTATCTGGTCCAGTGCGGGTGACCACACAGTGTACTAAATAGTGTCTGCGACATCCACAGCCAGCGTGTTGAGGCTGGTCGTTAGCTGCACGTTTGCTCCACAAGACATCTTTGGCTGTTTCTGTGTCTGCAGTAATGTTACAACCTTTGTTTTATGTGTTTACTTTGTTTTAGTTGGAACTACTACACATTTCCATCTAGGTGATATTTGGATGCCTTCAAGGATCCAAAGCTGTGAATCGCTTAACTTTTGAGGATGAATGTATATTATAGTCGCCAATCTTTTGAATTTTTATAGTAAGATATAGTGGAATTTTTGAAACCGTTCAGGCCTTCCATGAGACTGATACTGCTGAACCTAGGATGAATCCAGGAGCAGATATAAAGATTTTTTACTTCGCCTATTTCTGCGAAGGTAATGTCAGCTGAATCTCAATTACCCTGGGCAAAGATTTTTCAGCTAATTAACTTCTAGGTCTCGGCCCTTGTTGAGGCTAAAGATAGAAATTCAGGTTATACATACCCCCGGGTTCTTAATAAAATTGGATCCACATATAAATTATCACAAAAAGAACTTTATCACTAATATAGTTAATAATCAAACTACGGTGTCAGGCAACCAAACAACTCAGTATTCATCCAAATTGATCGGAGATCAAAGTGATACACTGGTTGAAGATAGTCAATTCAATGTCTAGTCTACACATTCTGGCTGGCATGAGTGATAGTACTTTAGCCTAAACAAAGAAACAAACGGACCACTACCAACAAAGCTGATTTCGAGTCCGTGGATACAAAGACAACGTACACACACTAACCCAAGCCCACATACAAATAAAAAATTAAGGACAACACCTTAGCCTAATTATGAAGAATACTCAAGGCAGAATAGCACCCATCCCCAACTGGCCGTCAAAGACCCTACCAGTGGGTTCGAGGAATTTCGTGAGTCCCCGTGACATTGCTCTCACATCCAATAAGCTAATAGTTCAAAATGAGTACTGACAATTAGGATGAAGCAAAACACTATGCATGATCCTTCAGCGCTGAGATCGGACGCGGGGGGTGACGCACTTTCACTTCGCGAATAAAAAGATCTGAAAAACAAGAACCTTTCGTAAAGGAAAGTATTGCTAGGGGAAGAAGGAGTTGCAGAACGCACTAGAGGCAACAAGATCCTCCGTGAAACGAATTATTACAGAGTCCTGTCTTTCGAGCAGACCTCAGCAAGTTCTCTGCTAAGATAGGCCAAGCGGGCTTCAGTAGGCACTGAAGCTATAGTTTCTTTCAATGGGAATCAGCATTCTGAGGGCAGCAAATAGCTGACCACCTGCCCATCTCGGATGCTGCTGTCAGTCTGTCTTTGTTTTCGCACTGTCCCCCGAACGACGTTACTAAGATGGGAAGAGATGGGTCAACCTGTCTACGAGCACATCTGTTAACAATCTGTTAACAACGACTAAGAGACAGAAGAAACAAAGGAAGAAGGTTGTAAAATTCAAATAAGTAAAGTGGAAACGATAAAAGGAAGCCCAAATGGAAAGAGAAAGTTGCGAAAATGGATGCCATATGAAAAAGGGGGCTCGAGCAATCATCACAATGCGGCTGGAAGAGACCTGGTGAAGGAAACAATGGAATGTTAAAACCAATTTTTATTTTATATGTTTGCCTTTATTGTTATTGAGCTTGTTTTTTCATCACCTTATTTCACTTTTGTTCCCTCTGAGGAACATAAAACATCAACATAAAACAGAGCCGACCACTTGTTTCCAGAAGATCCGTTAATCCTTTTGAATTCCACACCCCTATAAAGGCCAGCACATGGTGTACAAACTCAGCGGCAAGAATTCCCGTATTGCGTAGTGTTATAAATAACCAAAACTTTACGAAACTAACAAGTTGCCCGTGATTGGCCTCTTCTTGGATGACGATCCACCCTTTTTAATATATATTGTGAGATTTTTATTGTTTCTACACATTTGATAAGGACTGCGTGCAGCAGTTGAAATTAATCATATATTACAATTGTATGTTTTAAATATACAGTATCAATAATTTTAATTTGTATGTGTTTCTAATTTATTCTTTTAAGTTTATTCCGCACGTTAAAGAACTTTCGTAAATTATTATATTTCGAAGTTTTCAGTCTTTAATTGTTTTAAAAATTATGGTATAGATGAAAGATGCTAACTCATATTTCAATTTACTGTTTGAAATTAACTTTGTTATTTGGATGTTCTAATATTATTCTTTTTAAATTAACTGCAATAGTTTTTCCATGATATATTAATATATCATGTGTTTTAATAGTGATGATTATTGAATTCTAAATTATTTTTGACTATTTAAATGTTTTTTTTTTTAATGGCTAAGACTGTTATACCCTTTTTCTCTTTGTTACTAACTACTATAGTGTAAATATTACAGATTAATAATTGTTATTTTACTGTTAGATTATATCGTCTTTTCTGTAACCAATGAGGTTTATCTATGTCTCTTTCTATTCCAATAAAAAGTGTTAAATGCAAACCTTTGTCAATGTTATTTTAAAAAAAGAAATCATATATAAATGATGCTGTTCCTGAATATAGCCCACAGAAATCTGAATCAAATTGTAATCCAAGCTATATTTTATAAAATGCTTTAAATATTTGAATATTTCGTCTTCTGAAAAATTCGATGCTAACCATTCATTGCTTCCATGTCAAAGATTTTTACTTTACAGGTGGTTCCCAAGCAGATACTTTCGAGATACTTTCCTGAGAAATTCTATAGGTAGGATTTGTATTCTAACTCGGATCTCTAATGAACTGCTGTTGATAATAATAATAATAATAAAAGCAATACTATAATGCTAATAAAAATAATACAGTGTAATAGTTTGCAGGCATGGTTATCATAGACTCACAAAAGCGATAAAAAAAAGCAGAGACGAAAGTGTTGTTGTGAGTAAGCGATCGTACTAACAATGAGACTAAGATGCTGCGCCAACGACCCGCTTATGCCATGCGGGTTTCTTTACATGCGCGAAAGAAACTAGTTCCCGAAGTTTTAATTTACTTATTTAAATATAAATCATCCTTTTGAGAAGACATGGGAGCCCGTTCGTAAGGACGGAACTCCTTAGGTCGGGTCATCCGTAACCCGGGGGCCGCCGGCACTTTTTTTAGAGAATATTTTTAAAATTGTGTCTTCAAAAATTTAGAAATCTCTTCCCATAAGTGTTTAAGATCACAATGCAATAAGTTGCAGAAAACTAACGAGAAAATAAAATAAAATAAAACTTTATTGTATATTTAATTAGCTTCTGTAGATTCTGCAACTACAGAAGAATATTTATCAAGGATTGGAAATTCATCAATAAAAGACGCTTAGAAAAAGGCAATGTTTAAAATGTGAATAAAAACTTTCCTTACGTCGATGTCTTGGTCTTGAGTATCGTTGTGAATCTTCTTCCAGATTTGCTAAAAATTAAAGAGAATACATTTAATGCTGAAGATCACTGTTATCAACCTACAGAATCAAGGGAAGTTTTTTTAGTCGCCATCAGCTCTCTTTACTACTTTCGTTGTAATTGATCACTTTCGCTAATTGTTGTGTCTATGCTTAGGAAATTTATTATTTTTATTATATTTGTCCCCTGAACTTTACTCTTAGTTTAGATTAGACTTAAATATGAAATTGAACTTAACCTTGAAAATTTTAAAATCAAATAATCTCCTCCAGTTCATGCTGTTTCTCTACTTGTCGCTAAGAAACTATTCCAATATAACTGCCAAGAGCTTATTAATCATATTCTAAAATAAACTTATTCTCATTTCAATGAAGAAATCAAGATTTTTGCATCAGAAAGAATTAAAGAGTTTTACAAAAACTTCTAAATGTAGTAACCATGCCATTCTCCTATGTTACAGATATGAAAAATTAACATTTCGTTGTTAATTATTTTATCATTCTCCTGTGTTGTTTGTATCATAGGTCCAATGATTTTTATATATTCTTTACAAATTTATAAATTTTAGCTTAAGTTTATTGAAGCTTTGAATTTACAAGATGGCCATAAACTAACTTTCCCTGTTTGGAGGCATGTGCAGTGAAAACTAATGAACGGAAAGAAACCAAAATTCAGGTATAGTCTATTAAGGTCATGGGGAGAAGAATTCGCAAAAAAAAAAAATAGTACCAAAAGTCGCCAATAGGAGAAAATTCGGCACTGCTGTCACTCGAAACGTAGATTATGCAAATTTTCTAGTGCTGAAGTGACAGGAGCGCTACTCAGTCCTTTTAAAAAGGGAAGAGCGAACGTTCAGTCAAGCAGTTCGTCGATTGACTGTTGAGTTGTACTCAATATGCGGCCTACTATACCTCAACGTGCGTTACATGAAAAGCTGTTTTACACTAAAGAGTGCAATGCAGCGGCGGCTCTTAGGGACTTTCGAAGGCTTCGTAACCTATGTAAAGGTCCAGTGTCTGCTGTAGCACTGCGAGCTATGATTCATAAATTCTAGGAAACTGGATCGCTATGAGTGAGAGCCGGAACAGGACGAAAACCAGTATCAGACAACGTAGTAACAGATGTTGCCACTGCAGTGTTCGACGACACAGGGACTAGTAGAGACTTGTACATTAGCTCGCCAAGCCGATACACCTTATGGGACTGTCTGGAAAATCTTACGGAAAATGCTGCATTTCTATCGGTATAAGATCAGTTGAGTGCAAGAACTAAACCTACAGATTATGATAAGACCAAGATTATTTCTTGCCCAAATGGATATCAACTATGATTGGCCTTGGAACACATTGTGGGGAGATGAGGCTCATTTTTATCTGAGTGGGTCCGTCAACACTCAAAACTGCCGAATCTAGGTATGTGAACGTCCCTCAGTGATTCATCAAGAACCACTGCATTCTCTAAAAGTAACTGTGTTGTGTGGATTCACGAAGACAATGTTCACACTCGATATGTTATATGCAAGATGGAGCACGACCATATATTGTTTGTGCAAAACCTGTACAGAACCTGTTACGCCAGCATTTCGGAAATGAGAGGATTATCAGTCAATATTTTCCGATGGAATGGCCGCCCCGTTCTCCGGACATGACCCCATGTGACTTTTGGTTGTGAGAGTACCTGTAATCCATTGTGTATACTGCCGACGTTACAAACCTGCATTCGTTAAAAGATAACATAAGACGGGCTGTTACAAACATCCAAACTGACACTTTACTCGTAGCAGTAGAGAACGCAATACACCGGATGAAATATGTTGTACAAGAAAGGTCAGAACATTGAAAATGTTGTACGTGGTCCAGAGGACCCTAATGATTGATTAATGTCGGTAATGTTGTTAACAGATTGTTAACAAACAATTGATGATTAGAGATTGTTGTGTTGTTTCCGAACGTTTTCTGTGAGTCTCAAACTCCATTCGTTACTGTACTGTATGTTCATAAACTGTCATAATCCTTTTTGCCTGCGTTCATTGTAATTAATTACCCATTTACTGGTTCCGAAAACGCCGAATTTATTCCTATTAATGTCTTTTGGTACTAATTTTTTTTTCCAGAATTCTTCTCCCCATGCCCTCAATAGACTTCATCTGAATTTTGGTTTCATTCCGTTCATTAGTTTTCGCTACAGATTCCTCCAAACAGGGAAAGTTATTTTATGGCCACCTTGTATTTCAATCGATAATACATTTTAAAAATTGTTGTTACGTTAAATCAACTCAATATTTCATTTATAACAACAGTTTGAGTGTTAAGCAAATTGTTAACACCAAGTTTTCAAAGATATTAAAAGAAAATTAAATGTAAAAAGTTGCAGAAAAAGGAACAATGAGAATCTTATAATTAAAATTCAGTGATCCTTGCAAATAAACTGAAAAAACAAAAGTAAATTTACAAAAATTTACAAAGATTTCTGAAATAACCTAAAAACAAATTCAATCATACTATTAATAGGCAAAAATTATATGGTTGTACGGTATGGTCCATATAATTTTTGCCTATTAATAGGCAACAGCGCTACAGACACAGCATTTAAGCAAGAAACAAAATAAAAGGTGGCACCAGCAACATTTCTCACAACTCGCTAGTGAATCAGTATTTACGCAGAAACAAAATACAAGGTGGCGCCATCAACAATTCCGTGTCATCCCAACTAATGTAGGGAAATTACACAAAAAAGTGGCCGAACCCAGACATTTGAAATAACAAGCTGAAAATTGGTAGAAATGTTGAGAATAATGTTCTGATTGATATCCCAAAATTCCCCAAAAATCCATCTTGGGGAAAATCCGCCATTTTGAAAAAATCGCCCCCATCATGGATTTGTCGAGTTTTAAGCATAGCAACTGAACCGAGATTCTGATTGTATTCGGTTTTGCACCAAATTACTTAATTCAGGCTACGTTCTCTTCCAAAACACTAAAATTAATAATTATAGACCAATTTTGGTGCTTGAGAAAAAATAATATTTATTTAAATACGACAAACGAAAATTGGTCTAAAATTATAATAAATGTTATTATAACATAAAAAAATGAATCAAAGAAGACTTCATAAGACAAGGCGTGAAGTACAGGCATAAGCAGCAATACAAATACATTATGAAGGGTAAAAGTTGGGTAGCTTATTTCGTGTTGTCACTGGAGCTCCACGGGCTGTTCACTCACTGGCGAAAATCTTTCACTCACTGGTAATGCATGATCTGAAACATTATAACCTTAAATAGCGTCGATTTAATAACAGTAAAAAGTAGTATTTAAATTTTGTAGTTATTTACCGTTACTATGACAACACGTCGGCCAAAGGTTCAACGTCATCATCGCTATCCGAGTCAGCGTAGTCCATACGATGTGTGCAGCCATGTCCTGCGCAGTAGCCGCACATACTTGAGCAAAGAAAACCATGCCTTCTTCATCTGCGTCTCTTCTCGCAACCACATTTACAGTTGCAGGATATGATGTTCGGTATCCGCTCCGGTGCTGGTTCTTCTTTAGTTGGAATGGGTGTCAGCTGACTTGCTTGATTCATCCATCCCCACTCTGCTTCCGGCAGGCGATTTCCCATCCAAACCTAAAATTATTAGTTGACGACCGACACTGTCTCCCTCAAACTGTCTCCCTCAAGAAACTTGAACTTCTTGAAAGATCCCTTTGTGCCTTTTCTGAACGGAGCAGAAGTGGTATCACATCCACTGATTTTCCACGTACTTCACATACTGGAGACAGATGTGGCTGAAATTCGCTGGACGCGCCCACACAACCTGGTGCAGGAGGAACCCGCTATCGACTGTAAACTCTGCGTTCACTGAAAAGTTTGTCTTGGACGGCGCTATCTCTTCTAAAACGTCGATCAATCCAAACATAGTGCCTTTCCGCATCAACATCCCTTCAAACAGCGCTGGAGGCCTTGCTGCAAGTTCATATGTCAGGTACTCGTGGAGGTCAACATCGTCACGCACAACACACAGCAATCGGTGAAAAAGTTGGTTAGGGTTGATTTCGACGACAGTATCTTTGATCTTGGCCGTTTTAGATGCAATGGCAAAAGTTGTGACTTTGTTGTTTCGTTTTAAGTGGACTTTACTGAATCGTTGACCTGTGATTGATTTCCTTGCTTGCAAACCACGGGAGAGAGCCTCATCACAGTTAACTGTATCGTCGGCTACTATACCGGTAGACAAGAACGTTAGAAGGTTTGTTGAGTCGTTAAAAGGATGGTGGGACTGGAGCCAGTCTACCATCTTGCGAACGTCTGCCTTATCTCTCACTTGCCGAGACTCTCTTAGCTTCACATGTTGGTCGGAGGTTTCGGCGAAGACCCCACAAAATCTTTCAGTGGCGTCGATTACATGTGCAGATGAAGGCATTGCACAAACCCATCGAGCAATGACGTTATCCGTCAACCCACGTCTACGTGTGAGCCCACCCGCCGTCTTCATGTTTCTCATCAACACTTGCTCTATAGTTATATCGGTCCATATGCCTGACCAGAACTTTGCAGGTCTCCTGACAGTGAAGCAGACTTCCTTAACAAATTGCCGGAACTCCAAGGGAGTCATAACATCCTCGAGCTGAGATGTCCCGCAGAGTGGAAATACGGAATCATTATTTGGATACACAGCAAGTGAAGAACCCAAACTCCAGAACGTCCAGCTCTGGCAAACAGACGCATGATGCAAACCGTCTTAAAAGAATCGCACCCACAGCTTCGCAGTGAGCCGTCCAGATGAAAAGAGGCCTTTCAGCTTTGCTTCGAACAACTCTGCTGCCTGGGCGATGTACTCTGACGACAAAACGTCATCCACCGAAGTCGTTCCAGTGTGTGATCTGAGTGTGTTCGTTTCAAGCGATCGCTGAGAAGAGAGTCTGCGTCTTGTATATCCTGAATGATCAAGATCGCCAACGACAGCTGCATCAGAAGATGTGCGCGGACAGCTAGAGTGTAGGCTTTGCCATTTACCATCTCGGTCACCATGTTCTTCGCCTACACCGTCTCCCACAATTCTTCCAAGCAGGAGAACTACGTGATAGCCAATCACTGTGCCAGTTGAGCCATGCGCAAACTCGGCTAATTTAAAACTTGCTCATTGGTCCATCTTTTTTTTTTGTTTCAAAAATGCAGTTAGAAGGGTTTTTATCAACATTGACAGCTTTTAAACTGGTTGTTCAATGTTTAATTTGTTTCATTCTAGGTTCCAGTTTGGATGGGGAATCGCCTACCGGAAGCAGAGTGGGGATGGCTGGCTCATGCAGGTCAGCTGACACCCATTCCAACTAAAGAAGAACCAGTACCGGAGCGGGTACTGAATATCATATTCGGCAACTGTAACTGTGGTTGCGAGAAGAGATGCAGGTGCAGAAGAAACGGTTTTCTTTGCACAAGTATGTGCGACTACTGCCCAGGACATGGCTGCACAAATCGTATGGACTACTCTGACTCGGATAGCGATGACGACGTTGAACCTTTGGCAGAAGTGTTGTCATAAAAACGTTAAATACCTACAAATTTTAAAGAACACTGTTTTACTTGTCTTAAATTGACGCTAATAT